>JAQFVV010012534.1:0-600000 GCA_028023455.1 Epiperipatus broadwayi
TAATAAAATTCTAAAATTTGTTTATTAAAACTTGTGTCTGAGTTTTGTTTTCTCTACATCATTGCATGAATTCATAGGGTATGTTTACAGTCATTAAACTAAGTATATAATTGTTTGCACAAAATATAAATAGAAAAGTATATTTAATCTTAAATATTTATTGATGTTTTGTAATTGAATAATTATAAAATTGCATTGCATTATTGGTCATAAATCCATTGTCAGAATAATTTGCTAAATTATATGCTATTAGTTGCCACTTGCTTCACGTATCAGATTATCTAAACACTGCCACTTACTAATTTATTTTATTACTTAAAGATAAAAAAAAAAGAGGATATTAGATTATTAACTAATTTATTACGGTTATAAATTTGCGATAAAAGAAAAGTTGTACTAGTTAGATTAAACAATGAAGATTGTGATTATTATTATTATTGTTTTGTTATTAATCTAATTTCAGAGTAGTAAATTATGACACAAAATCCCTTATCATATTTTGCTACTTTATTTTAATTTAACCTTGAATAAATTTAAGAACCTGAGATTATTTTATCTGAGCTAGATAATTACTATTATTGTTATTATAGATAAAAGATTAATACTTTAATTGTTAAATGAGTTTAGTGATTAGAAGTTGCAGAAGTCATAAGAATACTATGTAGTTATTATATGTAATAGTAGTATAAGGGGGGATAGTGTTCTTATGCCATTGAGGTGGTATCCTATGGGATATTATCTCAATGTAATCTACTTTGTCACTCCTTTATTTCCACTTCTAGTCTCATGAATTATAGAATAGTTATTTGAGTTAGTTTAAAACAGAACCTAAGTTAATTTTAAGAAATTTGAGCTAGTAAAGCATTTAATTGAATATATCATTAATTATTAGAGCTAGAACCTGGTGAGGTGATTTTCACCATATTATATTATTTATTTTGGGTGGAAGTGGAGTACACATATGCACGTAAATACATGTAGGGTGAAAGAGTGGGTTATGGCGTAATGTGGTGGGCTCGAGGTGTACGTGGTTACACAACGTAGTGAGAGGCCAGATTGTGGTGGCCCAGCTTTAAGGGATCCGATACGTTATGTATACAGGGCATAATATATATATTATTGCCTATTAAATATATATAATTTGGGTTCAAACCCATTCTAGTGACTATATAATTGGCACTAGGTGAAGCACAAATCTGCAGGGCAGATTCCCAGCTTCATATCCATCGACTTTGGGAAAAAAAAACAATTAAATTTTTTTTTTACTTACAATGGTTTTTCCAGTGGCGTAGAGAATGACCAAGGGTTATTGACAAACAGCTTCCATATCATGCAAAACATAACCTTATTAATTATTAAAATGCCTAACTCCTCAACACCCACCAAAGTCAGCTTTCCCTCCTGATCCTACCTAACTATTTACAAAATAAATAGGATTAAACTGGACCAAATTTCACACATTATAACTACACTATTATTATGAGGTCTAGAATTTAATGAGAATAAATTTCAAATTATTGTTAATACACTGTTATCATATCCAAGTCAGTTCATGAGGTCTTTCCAGAAGGCCACATATCTAAGAATAATCTATATTTTCTCAGGATCTGGGGGTAAGTCATAGTATTGTTTGAGACTCCTGGTATTGAAAACACCCTTGCCTATTCCATTGTTGGTTAGGATGAAGGCACTATTATCATCTTTCCAACATTTACCTTTTTTGTATTCTTTCTTTTCTTCCTTGCTCTGTTGTATCTCCTGTTCTTTATCTAGATCTTCCATCATAGTGTGTGCTAATTTCATGATTATTCCTGAAAGCAGTTTCTCTCTTCTTTCCATCATTTCCAAATCACCATTTAATTCTTGTATTTTATCATTTGCAACATCATCCTTCAATGTTTCTATTGGAATTTCATTTTTATTTTAATCTTCTGTTACATTACCATCCATTTTGGGAATTTCTGAGATATGTTTATCTTCTAACACCTTCCTATCTATGCAAGTTTCTGTAACTTCAATTGCATTCATTTTTGGTACTTCTGGGAAAGATTTTGGCTTATTTTTTTCAAAAAAAAATAACATCTTTAGATGAGGTTGAAAGAAGATTTACTTCCATATCTACAGACAGCTCACTGTTCTGAACTATCTTTTCTTGTTCAAAAGATTCCTGCATAATTTCTACATCAGATTTCATTCCTTCTGGGATTTCTGTATCAATTTCAGTATCCATTGCAGTCTCTGAATAGATTTTTGAGTCTTCTGATATTTCCATATTGATATAATTATCAATATTCACAGCATCAATTTTAGACTCTTCCATGATCTCAACATTGATTTTAGACTCTTTTGCAATTTTTAAATCAATTTCAGATTTTATTAAATCAGCATGCAACTTATCAGCAGTCTTTACATCCATTTTAAATTCTTCTACAGTTTCTTCATCAAGTCTTAACTCTTCCACAGTTTTTGTATGAATTTTAGGCTTATCAATCCCTACAACCATTTCTGAGTCTTCTATTATCCCCACATCCATTTTACATTCTTTTACTGTGTTTGATACTATGTCAGCCTCGGCTTCTGTATATACTGCTTCTCTTTTTGCACTTTTAGAGATATATTCCACAATTAGCAGTTTCCCTGAAGGCAGATTGACAATTTCAATATCACCCCTTGTAATTTCAATTTCTTCCTTTTTAATGATCTCAAATTTTGCTTTATCAGTAATAGGATATTCAACTTGTGATTCTTTTGAAATATCTTTGGTTGGAACTTCTAAAGTTTTTTCAACTTGCTTTAATTCAACAATATCCTCTGACTCTCTTTCTGTTTTAACATGTTCCTCACTAGTTCCTCCACTAAACTATTCTTTTCAATCATTTCCAACATCTCTTTTTGAATACTAACTTGTAACATTTCTTCTATAACCTCTGAATCAATTCTTTGTTTTTTTAATCTTATTTCAAAAGGAGATTCTGCCTTTTTCTCTTCTTCTGTAATTACCCTTCCCACTGGTTCTACCTCAGATATATCAATTATATTCTTCTTAGTATCCTCACTACCTGGCATACAAGAATCTGCCATTTCAGCAGGCTTGTTTTCTTGGAGACAGTCTTCTGGATTTGATGACTTACTCATTTGTGATGATAATGACAATTCATATCTGAATCTTTTGTAACATCAAGGCTTTCAAATCTACCCCTTTTACAGGATAGGTTTTCCTCTCTTGGTTTATCATCCTGGCCTTTCTTTTCTTTTCCTTCTATTATTATTGGGGAAAGCTGTCTTTCATTCTTGATCACTTTTGTAGCTTCTTCCCACTTTTCTAACCTCCTCTCCATTCTTTGAGTCAACTGCCTGACTTCTTCAGCATTTCTCTGGTTTGACTCCACTATTATTTTGTTTTGAGCCATTATGCTTTGGATCATGGCAATCAGGATTTCATTTTCTCTGCTCTCATCCATGGCAGATTTTGACTGTTTCCACCTTCTCCAAGTTTATATAACAGTAACAACTAGAGGGTCTACCTCAGTATAATTAAATAAGTACTCTTTCTAATTTTCCCTAAATCTTATATAACAATTGCAATAACTAAAATGTCACCTCCCCCTCTGCCTACTCATCTTTTAGCTCACTCTCCCACTGTTTCTTATCTTGACCTAAACTATCTACAATCTCTATCTGTCCCAAGCCTGCTACTAAAGAATTATATAAAACACACTAAAAAAATAGAAAATATTTTACTTATAACTCAGCATGATCCACTAGTTCTTCATCCCTGGACATCCACATTGGTCACTCCCTTGCCCCTGAAATAAACTAAAAGAAGGTTCAATATTTCAAGCATTCAATACTGTACCAGTCAAAAAACCCATCACCTAAACTGCAAGTCGTATCCAAACTCAGCTGAACCAAAACTGAATTCAAACCCAACTCACAAGCTCAGATTAGTAGAAATCTAAATCAACAGCACAGTGCTATGTGCCAAGAAACTAGCTCAATGGTTGGTGAGGATCAGAGACCCCTGAACTGACATTAATATCTGATAATAAACTGACTAAAAATAATTTTAAATCGAATCATATGTATATGTTTGGGTTGCCAACACAGACAGCGAGCATTAACATTAAAATAATTATTGAATAAGATAATTAAGAAACTATGAAACCAAATGTGTTTAGAAAATATTTAATAATAATAGTTGTTGTTTGAATTTTAATAATGATTATATTAATTAATTCTAGTCCTTAAACAAAGCTTATAATTATAATCAGAGTGGCGGTCCTTATTATATGCCAATGAATATTACACAATATTTGAAAGTTTATGTCTATGCCCACCCACAAGAAATAAAAGCAGATAAATGTATTCATTAGTAAAGGAAATTATTACTCTAATCTTTTTTACGAAAGAATGTGATATTTATTTTCACATTCGCAAATTCATTCATGAAGAGCAAGATACGTATTTTAGGGCATAACTTTAATTTTTATTAGAAAACTTATTTTGAGATAAAACAGAGAATTTGTTGGACTTTAATTTAAATCACTTCATCATGAATTACAAGCATCAGAGCAGGCTTTACTGGAACAGAGAGGTAACGGTGCTGACGAATTATGAGCTATAAAGTGAAATTGAAAGACGATGGCTAGTCGATAATCGGAGTCCTATGGTGGCTTGCATCTGACAAGTCTTATGCCCTTTGACTAATATGAACAGGAGAGGAAAAGCTTTCTTCCTCGATAATTTAAATAACAGAAATATGATCACCGACCAGCCTAATGGAGCGGAAGATTGCCCTACGTCAGCAACGTTCAAAGATGATGACTTGATAGTCATCGTTTGAATACTAAAACCCCTATAGAATGTTCTACGTGATGACTTGATCAAATTAATTAAAGTCAAATGAGCTTTTAATGAAAACTATTTTAAAGTATTTGTAAAATCATATTAATTATGCCCCAATCATCGTGCCCTTCCTGAAACTTAATTGAAAATAACAAAGTTGAATTAAAATATATTTAATCCTTTATCGGCTCTTTTTGCAATAAAAACATATTAAGATTATATATGAATAAATACATATTGGTGAATGCAAAAAATAGCTGGGGCATAGATTAAAAATGGAGCTAATAATTTATTATTAGCCGATTATGAAAATAACACACATTTAATAATTTCTTTTGACTCGATAATTGATAGAAGTGTAAATTTAGTTCTAATGGGTAAGAATTACTATTAGAATTAATATATTACTATTTGCACAAGGCAAAGGAAACAAATGAGATCATCGAGTCGAAAGATTATTGGCATATAATTAAAAATAAATGATATTAATAAATCACACGATAAATATATATATATAATATAGTAAATGAATCGCCAAGTAAGAAAAGAGAAAGTTTAAAGACTAGAGATTGAGAGAATTACAATATAAATTTACAGTAGCATGAATAAAAGGTTTTATAAAGATTATTACATTAAAGAATAAAAGAGCTCTAAAAGGGAGTGTAAAATAAAGTTCGGAACTGGCCAGAAATTTATGGAAATATATTACCCATTTCTTCCGGGCTGGATCCTTAGGTTACACGTCTGAGTTGGTAAAAAATGTAGGCACCATTTGATTGATTACTTGAACAGCATTTTATTTGATTTTGGCAGCCTGATTTGTCCGGAAAGAATTTAGCAGCTTCATTGAAGATTTTTAGGGGACTTCAGGAACAATAGCCAGATTCCTGACGTTTAGCCCCTTATCATGATAGGAACAATTTTTGAATTCATGATTTTGAACAGCACATAGTTTACTGGCACTTTTCTGCAACAAAGATCGTTTCTCTCCTTTTTTTCCAAACTTTTCAGAGCTATATATCTGTCCTCTGATGCCTTCAGGCTAGCGCTTCTTTCATTATCAATGTTTTTAGATTTGCTGGTTGTTTTTAGATACATTCCTTCAATAAGGCTTTCAAACTCATTAACTTGAATTCATTTTCTAATTAGAAAATGAATTCTTAAAATCAGAAAATGATTTTAATTAGGAAATCCTTATCTTTTTTTCTAATTAATAAAACTTTAACTGTTGTTTTTGGAAAGGGAAAATCTGAAAGCTTATCAAAAGAATGTAGTTTTTAATCAGTAAAACTTTAGCAAATTATTTAAAAATAAAATCAAACATTCCCAACGCAATGAAACTTTTAAACAATTATATATATTTAAATATATACGCACAATCCACGCAGTTATAATACATATAAATTTATGAATAATTCTATCATGAATTTATTAATAAAATTAATCAATTTAAATCTGAAACTTGTTATTTGAATACACATTTATGAAATAAGTTATTCTTTATGGAAATTAGCGTGGATTGAATGTATAAAGCCCCATTGCATCGGAAATTTAAGGTTAGTACTAGGGTTTGAAGTGGGCTTATGGCTAGATGTCATAAAGCTAGGATCGAACTCAGATCCGACTGCTTCAATACATATAGTGAAAAAAAAAATCCTGCCTTTCTTCCTTTCTCTCCCCTTTGTCACTCTCACTGAATTTTACCCACCAAAGATCATTGATATAAAAAAAATCAGTTGCCAAGAACTATCATTATACTATTATTGTTATTATCATTATTATTTTATACTTGATAACAAAATTTATAAAAGTGACTGATGATTTAATTCAGCCACCAGGGCGCCATGTTATCAAGATATTAATAATGCCTTATTTATAGGCTAGCTCAACATACAACATATTTATAATCATCAAGATATGTAGGGAAAATAAAATAAACAAGGTATACACATCATAATTTCCAGGCTGAGAATTCATGGCTGTAGGACATGGGCTTCAAATCAAAACAACACCGTCACTTTTCACTCATGAAATAGGAAAGACAAAAGTTTTAGATGGTGGTAAAACTATTACACATATGATCATAGCATATGGATTTAATTAAATTCGAACAAAGTGTTACAATAAACAAAATAACAATGATTGGCTGTCAATTGTTTCTCACTCTTATTTGGTTTCACAGAAAATTTTAGTCAATAGTTCCTCACTTTATCATATCACAACAAATGGTGTCACAATAAAACCACATATCTAAATCATGGTGTTACAATCAAAATAATAATTAAGGACCACACAATAATTAATAGCATCAAATATTTCTCAATTCAAATACTTTCAAAAAATTTAAAACTATTTTGTGGTTGCAAAACATGGTGTTATAACAAAACCCAAATGATAATTAATAAAGGTCCAGTAGCTTTCAATTTAAATACTTTCAATCAAAACACCAAACAAAATTTAAATCCACAGTTGAAAACATGGTGTTACAACCAAACAAAACAATAACTAATAGCGGTCACATCGTCCTCAATTTAAAACAATTTCAAACAAACAATTTAAAACTATGGTTGTGCAACACGGTGTTATAATAAAACTCAATTTAAATAGCTTCAAAAAAAAATTTAGACTACAGTTGTGAACATGGTGTTACAACTAAAATAAAATACTAATTAATAGCCAGATATTCTTAATTCAAATAATTTCACAAAAAGAGAATTTAAACGTACGGTTGTAAAACCTGATGTTATAACAACAACATAGCGAATCAACTATTTCTCAATTTCAATAATTGCACACAAAATTTAACTTTACGTTTGTAAAACATGGTATTAAAACAAAACAAAATAATAATTAATAGCTGTCCATTGTTTCTCAAAACTTCAAAAAAAATATTTAGATTTACGGTTGTAAAACATGGTCACTGCAAACGAAATAATAATTAACAATGGCCAAGAAATAATAACTAACAATGGCCAATTGTTTTTAGCCTTAAATAATTTCACACAAAAATTTTTTTTTTTAATTTTACGGTCGTAAAACATGGTATCATAGCAGAACCCAACAATACCTCTCAATTTAAATACTTTCAATCAAAATATAAAATTTTCAAAATTATGGTTGTAGAACCTGGTGTTGCAACAAAAAAAAATTAATAGTGTCAGATCTCAATTTAAATAATTTCACAAGAAAGAGAATTTTAAACATACGGTTGTAAAACCTGGTGTTCTAACAAACACAATAGTAATTAATGGGTCAACTATTTCTCAATTTCAATAATTGCAAACAAAATATCTGAATTTATGGTTGTAAATGAAATAATAACTAAGAGCCGGTCAAATATCTCCCAGTTTAAATAATTTCAAATAAAAGTTTTAAAATTAATTGTAAAATGTGGTGTTATACAAGACAAAATGTAATGGCGTTAAAATTTTCAAAAAGAAAATATGTTTTTTTTTTTTACTAAAAATTTCTGAGTATGTCGTTCATCTGAACTATATTGGGGATTGACAGACCACGAAAGCACAAAGCATCCTAACACTGAATTACAATCTGCAATTGTAGCTGTTTTTGCAGCTGACTGGCAATCTTTTCTACTAAATTTACAAACAGCTAGCTAGCTACTCAATGCCAGTGGTCACAAGTACCTTACCATGAGCCACGAAACATGCCAGCTGTTGCTTACAACAACAAAAAATTAATAGTGTCAGATCTTCTCAATTTAAATAATCTCAAAAAAATTAATCTACGGTTGTAAAACATGGTATTAAAACAACAACCAATAGCGGGTTAAATATTTTAGTTTAAATAATTTCAAAAAAAAACTTTAAATTATGGTTGCAAAACATGGTAATTTTACAATAAAACACCTAATAATTGATAGGTCAAACATCTCTCAATTTAAACAATTGCAAACAATTTTAAATCACGGTTGTAAAACATGGTATTTCACTAATATTATCCAACGGGAAAACCAAAAAAAACTATTAACGCCTGATTTAAAGTAAAGTGCTTAACTTTGCCATAATTATAAATTTAACTGACAGTCATAAAACATGGTCTTCATTTTGAACTTATTAATATTACAATCATAAAGAGGTCTTGGATTTTATCTAATCAATATAACATTTAAAAAAAAAACACTTTTATCTCTAGGAAACCACATGTGTATATTACATTACATATCACATTATATAGATGATGAATCAGATACCCGAGAAAGAGAAAAAAAAACAACTTTATATATATTTGAAAAGAGAGAACAAAATTTGGCATGTAGATATAGCTATGGTCGGTTCAGGGTCGTGATAAGTAATTGACGATGCCCCACGATTTTAGGCGTCATACCCGGAAGAAAAAAACTCTGTACCAGTCAAAATCGTGTGTTCATTCAACAAACTATAGCACTCTAGTAATGTGCGAGATACACAGGTCTGGAACAGTACTAAACGCTAACCTATTTGCCCGTGCTCCAGGGTCTCTGACTATATGGACAACGCTTTTGAGGATACTAGCAAGCTTTCATTTCCTCCAGTCCCAGCAATAAGAACAGGGTGAGCAAAGAGACTTGGAAATCGATATTTAAACAATTAGCCAATGATTATCACAAAATATAATACCTAAAGTGCGGGGTAGGCTACTCTTTAATAGATTAATAATCAGATACTTAATATCATTCAAGGCAACTTTAAATAAAATGAATTAATTAATAATACCAATAAAATCTTTAATTGAATTTGAAATAATTTAACTTAACCTAAACAGTCATACGAGAGAGATTCGGGCAATGAATAACAAATGCAAGAATATAGAAAATAATATAATATATATTTATTAAACAATTAAATATGGTAATAACAAAAATATCTGTATAGAATGTCTGGACAATGGGAGTTATAACTTTAATTAGCAATCACGCACTTTAGAGATGAGTCGATAAATCATACTATTTATATAAATACATAAAGTGTTACTACATACAGTTAGTTAGTGCAATTATTACATATCTAGAACAATAGATCATTCGTGCGGTTGCTCAGATATTGTGGTGCAGTTAATATGCCAAGAATCAATAAGTCAAATAGGTAACCAAATATCTTGGAACTTAATCCTCATCTAAGATATTATATATTCACATTAATAAGCTGTATTGGTCATTATATGTATATATATGAATAAGGATTTGAGTTGTGTGATTTGAAAAATGTGCGATACTTTGGAGATTACTCAGATGCGTGGGAGCAAAACTATTCAGCTTAAAGGAAGCTATAATGCATAATTTGACTTAAAATTAAACGGATGTATGGCTTTCGACATGCAATTATGACTAATAAAGAGCATCGCAGGTGAATAGAAAACTGAATAATAATCATAATAGTAAGGCGGTATTACGTTATCACTTCACTTATAATCGTATCTAGAGAGGTGGTCGTTTAAGATGCTCTTGAGTGGCTTTGTCATATTGGTGCGAAAGGAGTATGCCTGCACAATGGCCAAGGTCATATCTCAGAAGTGTAATGGCACAAATGGGTGTTGGGACGGTTCATCCGTATGTTTCCCATACACTAATTCATTGGGGATGCCTGGAGAAGATCCCGAGTAGGAAAATACAACTACTTTTAGAAGGATGATGAATAGTGGGATTGGTCATTCCGAAGATCCCAAAATAATGACAGAGCAGGAAAATTATAAATAACGATTGCGATGATACACTTATAGCACCCCAAAACAAATAAATAGTTCGTGTCACTAACGACCACGATAAATTAATAAACACCTGACTCTTATAAGATGCTCTCCTGCACAATGGAATGCTTAAACGCAAATCATCCTGGGCAGTTAACTAACTATCAATAAACGCACATAAAGGGGTCAGAGTTAAAACTAAAAAAGATAAATTGCTCTCTCCCACCCCTCAGAAATATCTCCACATTTCTACCAGCAGTCATTGCACAGATAACTGTGATTACTTATAAAATAACAGCCTTTCACGTTACAATTATTAAAATAAAATTAGAAATTACATATTAAATTCACTGCTGGTGAGATGTACTTAGTTAAAATGATAACTTTTAATAATGAGATAAGGATTAAATTTTTATAGGTAGGTGTAATAATTTAATGTAAATATCAAAACCTTCTGGTCATTTATAGAATAACATTATTGAAAATAATTTGTATAAAAACAAGCGAGTTTATAACAACAAATTTAAGTCTCCTTAGTTTTTAATAGGAGAAAACTATTGTGGGGGGGTAAGTTCTCTCGCTAGATTATATACTTTCTTGGCATATCAAAATAAATTAGAATAATAAAATAAAACAGTCAATTAATTCTAAATTGCTGCACCAAAACAGAAAATTGATATAGCATTATAATAAATTGCACAGACATTATTAGCATTTACAGTGATGTGACAGCTTTAAAATTAAAAAGGAAGGAAAGGCATACAATATAATCAAAACAAAATATTATAATAAATCGCAGACATTATTAGTATTTATATGATAACTTTAACACTAAGTAAAGAAGGAATGATGTACAATGTAGTTTAGAATTAGGAGAATTATTAATTCAGAGTTCATAGCTGGTGGCAAGATAGATATTACCTTGGATTTGAGGATACGCCGATGTAGATAAACGGTGGATCATGATCATGGGCTAGCTTGGGTTTGAAACAGGCATTTGTAGAGATTGCAGAGTCTTTTAAGCACACATTTTCTGGACAGTTCGCATATTAGGTTTAGATATTTCTAACTGGGCACAGTGAGCTAGATAAGCCTCCCAAAGGCAGGAGGCAGACGATTTCTTTTTACCCCTGCATGATTTTGCTGCACAATGCAAACTTGCGTGAAGTATCTTTGACTGGACACGAAACAAAAATTAGACCAAAAAATATAAAATATTAGCTATTTATACAAGTGCACATTAAAGAATCGGCCGCTGCAGGAATGAAAAGATCAGAGCAATAAAATGACCAGATAAAATAATTAAGAACCTGACATCTATGACTTTGTGTGTATTTTAAGAATGATACAAAGTTCTGCGAATTTTTAAAATAAAACTAATTGTATTGCTTAACTATTAAATATCACTCGAACTCACAAACCGCTAGTAATAAAATTTCCCAGCTAGAGCGGTTTGACTTCCAAATGACATTTGTATTTCTGCATAAATTAGAAGCAATAAAACTTCAAGAATACCGTAGTTTGTCTCTCAATGGCAATTGTATTTCTACATTAATTAGAGGCAATAAACTTTTAAAAATACCATGGTTTAATCTCTTAATTGACCATTCTATTTTTATAAAATTACTACATGCAGATTTACAAAATATCTATAATATAAATTGTTTTATATATAATATAAATTGGTTAGAAAGTTATTGAAATAAAATTATAAAATTCTATAACTTTCAAATATTACTTTTCATACGCACATACCCTTGTGTGAGACAAATGGGCAAACAAACTAAATGTTTGTGTATCCATACATCCCACTATATATATATTATTGCCTATTAAATATATATAATTTTGGGTTCAAACCCATTCTAGTGACTATATAATTGGCACTAGGTGAAGCGCAAATCTGCAGGGCAGATTTCCAGCTTCAATATATATATATGCCAGTCTGAAGCATTTTGACTTAAGAGCATGAAGCTTTAAACATCTTCACATTTAACTCTGTGTATTATTTATAAATCAACAACACAAAATTTGTAACAATGCAAAAGTCTTTTTTTTTCCATGTGTCATAGCATCAGCCGGGAAGCGAACCCGCAACCCAGGCAACTGACTGTAAGGTGGTCGCTCTGACCTCTCGACCACCAATGCTTGACAATCTTTTGATTTACTACAAAGTAATTTTTTCAGAACTTATGAAATTGACAGTAATGTATGTAAATATTATTTATTAAAGATATGATTTTAAATTAAAGACTGCCATTTGTGTTTTTTCTATATTCAGTTTTCAATTTGTCACATACTTGCACATTATTGATAGTGATATTGTTATATTCTGAGGTAGAATATTATGCATATTCTCACCAAATTCAAATTCCAGGATTAACAGAAGTTGAAAATCGAGAAAAGAGCTGAGTATACGGGTGGATTTTTGACATATGTTTGTCTTAATATATCATCTCCTAGGAATGAGATTAGAGTGGACATGATTCTATATATTTAGAAATCCTAGATATATTTTCTATCTCACTCTGATGACCTATCAAGTTTACTGAAATGTAAGGTCAGGCACTGTTCTGTTACAATATGTATTTCATGCTGAACCAGCATTCATTATTTGATCTGGATTATCATCACACATGCACACACACACACGCACACACACACATATATAAACAGTGCTCAGTTTATATTAAGATAGCAAATCTACAAACTTTAATCCCTCTTTTTTATATTTAAATGGACATATTAAAGGCCTATGTATGAGGGTCAAATGACTTAAGGTCAATATGGGTATAATAAAAAATATTGGTGGCAACAAGGGCTTTGAGCATTTTATCATCAGATTTTTAATGATATGGATGGTTGAAGAGTTGGAGAGAATTGAAGCTGTCCATTAAAGTTTGTAGATTTGCTATCTTGATATAAACCAAGCACTGATTTTATGTATGTTGGGAGATGATGTGAACCAACTGATGAAAGCTGGTTCAGTGCAAAATATGTTTATTGGAGTTCTTTTTTTTTTCACATATATGTTGTCATGTGTGTCAGTTATATTAAATAGAGTGAATGACTGAAAGAAGCTTCAAAGTCTGAGTTCAAATCCTCTTTAATTAAATCTAGCTTAATTATATACACCATATTTGTATTTAAATATTATTATTGTTGTTGTTATTATTATTAATTGTTGTATATTTTCCTTGTTTTCAATTAAATAATAATTCTCATAATAGGAAAACAGTATGAAATAGGAATGTATAGGTAATATTATTTAAATTATGTAAGTATATTTTAAGATTGATGCCATATGTATGTGTGTAAACTTGTGTTGGAGAGAGGTTGTTACTAAAAGTGTTTATTATAGTTAATAGTTAAAATATATATTTTTTCTATATTCTATGGATCTTTAAAATTCCAGAATCTTTGATATGTTTAACTGTTATGAGGTACCTGAAGAGTACATTGTAAAAGGTTATGATTATCACTATCACCTTATGCTATGTGAAAGATTTGGTATAATGCAAGTTATTTGTATGTTTTAGAATTATAGATAAGTTATACATTTATAAAGAAATATCTGAAGGATTAGATTATTTCTATGGCAATGAGTTTTCATGTAACTCTATATAGTTGATTAGTAGAGAAGAGATACTTTTGACAACTTATGTTGTAATTTCATTCATATTTTAACCTGGTTAAACATATTTTGTAATGCTACATGTACCTATGTTAATTATACTTCAGTTTCTATGGCCCTGAATATTTGTTGTAGTATTGTAAAATCATATAATAGAGAAAGCTTCCTAGAAGGCAGATAAATTATAATGTCACATATATTTGTATAGTTTGAGTATTATATTCATGTAGTTTTAGTGTGTAAGTGTAAATATTTTATTATCTTTGTAAGGAAATCAATAAAGTTTATATAAAAGAGATACATGTTTTGAAAGACTGATTGTATAAGAATAAATAATAAATAAAGATCATATAAAGCCTTATTTCTACATCAGTTGCTTAATAATTAGATAATATTGAAATTTATTTAATACTTTCATAATAATTTTCTTCAATGAGATGCTTGCCCAACAACACCTAAATATACATATATATATTTAGCATAGTATAAATTTAGATAAAACTCTTATATTTGGAATGCATTCAAAATCTTTTCGTCAAGCGTTGTTAGCCGAGAGGTCAGCGCAGACGGTTGTTGCGGTTTCGCCTCCCGGCGGATGCTATGACATATGGAAGAAAAAAAATCTTTTAGACATAGAATTTGATAAGAATAATTTATCATTGTTATAATTTTATTTCTGTAAATAAATTATTTTTATATTTATTAAATTATTTTGACATTCATCTTTCCTACTTTTGCACGCATCATCTAAATGGTAATTTAGGGTCAAATTATATTGCATTTAAAGACCCAGAAAGAGATCACGTGTGAGATAGATGGATGAAATAAGAAAGTGTGCAGGGGTGATGTGGAGAAGAAAAGCTAAAGATCGGAAAAGATGGATTAAGCTTGGAGAGACCTTCATCCTGCAGTGGATTGATAATGGTTGATGATGATGATGTCACAGATTTTTAGAATTAATGTTATTAATATTAGTCACAAATCTTAGCATTTATAATTTAAATGCTAATACTTAATTACTGTAAGATATGAATTGGATACAATAAAATACTATGTTATCCATTTTTATCTATTATAAAATATACAGTTAAATAATAAAATTTTAAGAGTTTTATTTATTACAGTTGAATATTTTAAAACCCCGAGATAAATTTGTGTGTTTTATTTACATTTTAAAACTTAGAGAGAATCTGCTAGCCATATCAATATTATTTGTTTATAATACACATTTACTTTATTTTAAATATATTTATTTAAAAAAATTGTTTACGTTATGAGAGTTATTATCTGCTTACTATTGATTAAACTAACATTTTATCACTTGCTATATATATATATGGTGTGGGTAATTACTAGGGATTTGAACTCAGACTTTCAAGCTCCCTACAACTATCAACTCCATCTTATATAACCAATACACATGACCACATTCATGTTAAAAAGATAAATGATCTCCAATACATATATTTTGTACTGAACCAGCATTGATAAGTTTGTCCTGATCATCATCTCCCCACACACATATATAATCAGTACTCAGTTTATATTACGATAGCAAATCTTCAAACTTTAATGGACAGGCTTCAATCTTCTCTACTCTCTAACTCTTCAGTCATTCCATATCACTGAAAATCTGATGCTGGAATTCTCAAAACCCTTGTTGATGCCAATATTATTGTCATACCCATGTCACTCTGAGCCCTCACATATAGTTCCTTAATTTGGCCATTTAAATACACAGAAGAAGGGTGGCAGAAGAAAGGCTGAATTTTTAATATTTAAATACAATTATATTGTCTATATTGAAAGCATGATAATTAGAAGGAATCTTCATCATCATCAACCATTATCACTCCACTCAGTGAAGGTCTCTTCAAGTTCAATCCATTTTTTTGATCTTTAACTTCTCTTTTCCACATCGCCCATGCACACTTTCTTATTGCATCCATTCATCTCACATGTGGTCTCTTTCTGTGTCTTTAACAATCTCTTGGAATCCAGTTTAAGATTTCAATTGTCCATCTATTATCATCTCTTCTAGCAATATGTCCAGCCCAACTCCACTTCTGTCTTTTAATTTTTTCAATGAGGTTAGTAACACATGTTTGTTCTCTTATCCATATATTACATTTTAAATCTCTTCTTGTCACCCCAACCTGCATCTCTCCATATTTCTTTGAATGGCCTGAAGTCTCTGTATTTCTCTTCTATTAAGTGTCCAAGTCTTAGATCCATAAAAGTAAGAACTGGTAAAACACATTTATAAAAAACCTTTTCAAACACATAGGCATATTTCATTTTAGTATCAAGTTATTTCTACCAAAAGAACTCCAACCAAATTTAATTCTATGATTAATTCCATCCATTATGTTTCCATCTATATTAATAATCTGACCAAGATATTTGTAACTGTTAACTTCTTCTAACTCATCATAATCAATCTTTATTTTTTATATTTTGAGAAAATCCATTAAACATTACTTTAGTCTTCTTAACATTTATCTTTAGTCCTACTTTCCTACTTTCATCTGATAATGCCTGCAACGTTTCATGCAGCTCTAAAGCATTATTTGCAAAATCTAAATGACTTAAATAATCTCCATTTACTTTCACTCCTTTAGCTTCCCATTTTAATCCACAAAATACTTCTTGCAGCACTGCTGTAAAAAGTTTTGGAGATATGAAGTCACCCTATCTTACACCCTTCTCAACATTGACTTTCCTAGTATCATTATCTAATCTAATTTTTGCTGTTGCATTTTTATAAATATTTAAAATATGACAATATCATTGATCTATACCTTGACAATCCAATACTTTAATCAATGAAGAAATTTTATAGAATCAAATGCCTTTTCATAATCTACAAATCCAAAGCACAATGGCAACTCGTATTCATTTGTCCTTTTTATAACTTCTTTCAATACCTGGAAATATGATCTATTGTACTAAAACCACTTTTAAATCCAGCTTGTTCTCTTGGTTGGTGGAAATCCAATGTTTTCTGTAGATGAGTTGTAATTATCTTGACAAAAATTTTGTATAAAACTGATAAAAGGCTGATAGGTCCATAATTTCTAATATTTTCTTTATCATCATTTTTATATATTAATATTAATACTGCATTCATCCAATCATCTGGTACATCTTTATCATTTAAACATTTGGTATATAACTTTTCTAAAAAAAATTTTTTTTTAATTATCTACTTCTTTTAATATATGTATTATAATTCCATCATTATCTGGAGCCTTTCCTTTTTTCATAAATTTAATTGCATGTCTCACTTCTTCATTTAAAATTCTGGGCAATTTGGATGATATAATAGATATAGGACATACGTTCTTTATTACTATATAATTTTTGATAGAATTCTTCTACCCATTTCATCTTTTTTTTTTTTATTGCAGATATAAATTTCCTACCAATACCAAAATGTTGTTTTACACTCTTGAGACTTTTATTCTCTTCTACAGCTTTCCTTGCTAGTTCACAGTTATACTTTCTTATATCATTTTCAACTCTTTTTCACACTATTTTACAAAATTCAAGATATTCAATCCTTTTTAATATATCATTTTTGTATATCTTCATATTTCTTCTCTTCTTCATAAATTCTCTAATCTCAGTAGAAATTTACTGGTCAATTGCTGCTTTTTTCTACCAGCCTTCTTTGTTGCAGTTTTTAAAAATGTATCAGTTATTTTCATATTAATTTCATTCAAATCTGAATCATGTTCAAAATCTACTAATACTTGAAACCGTTTTGTAAGTTCTAATTTAAATTCATTAGACTGTTTCTGAAGATTAGGAACATCAACTATAAATATTATTTTTCTTAATAATTTTTGTTTCTCTAGTTTTGTATTTAAATATGTATATGTAATAAATATATAAATTAGTTTAAAAGAAGCTTTAAAAATATTATGATTGATTTAAAAATTCCTGCTTTTTTTTTTCAAAAGTATTTCACATAAACCTTTATATAAAAGAGATAAAGAGAAAAAAGATGGTTCATTCTTTTGTCTAAAAGGTTTTGTCTTATGCTTTGGATTGAGAGTATTTTGCTTACTTAAAAAACTAGTAGTTTGAGTATAAATATCGATGTATTACATAATATTAATCACTGGGAATATCTTATATATAAATGTATGAAAAGATATGGGCTGCTTTTATGCATTTATATTTATAAACTATCCTAGCTTTCAGCAAAACCATCTTTATTATCTAAATAACAGGTAGTTTTAGTACAATTTGTATTAAAATAACTATGTCTTAGTCTATTTTCAAAACTTATTTTATTTGCCTGTTGAATAGAATTTGTTTAAACTTCTATAAATTAAGAATCACGATTTGTTTCATTCGAATGCCAATCTTTAATGTCTGTATAATAATCTTAGACTATAGCGAAATCTTTTTCATTAATAAAATGTTTGCTGGTGTTGAATAGGTAAGTGCTGCTTTCTTATATTTATATATAAGATTATATATATACCTAAGAAATAGTTATTATCATTAAGACTATGTGTGAATTATAAAATTTGTAAATAAAATTGTATCAATATATTAATAACAAATAATGAATAAAGATGAAGAAATTTGAGAAAGGAATTATGACTTAATTCAGCAAAAAAAAAAAAAAGTATTTAGAAAGTTATTTTCACTTTTTCGGGATTTTTATTTTATGTTTATTTTTACGGGATTTTTATTCATTTGTTTAAACAATGGTAATATTAAACAAAGTTTTCAGATATATATTCAAGTATAGCGCATGTGTAAATAAAAGAGGTGATTTTCATTTAACAAATACTATGCCTGTATATAGTTTGTAAAAAAATTATACATCGATTTAAAAAAAAAAACGTTACAAATTTATATTGGGCTAATAATAATATAATAATTTCTAGCCTAATGAATAGATTTTACTAATATTTATTTATTATTTAAATAATGGTAATCATCCTTAAATATTTATCTCTAAATAAAATTAGTAGAATGAAATAAAAAAAAAAAGTCAATATTCATAAGAGTATATAAAATTTATTTTTATATTTGATGAGAAAAATATTTTTATGAATTACGGAATCATTAATTGTAACTAATAAGGCAATAAAAGTTAATTATCTTGAGGCATATTTAAAAGCAAAACATAACCATTTAAATTCAAAAATGGATTATTTCAAATAACAAAAATTGAAATCTAAAAATGAAACAATCAATGAATTGTCCTCTCTACCAACTGCAACTATTTAATCATTTTTTTTTTTTTAATTTTAGTAAAAACAGAAAAGAATCATACTCTATGTCAGAATTTAACCAAACTAACATTATCTATCTTTCTTAAAACAATACAACAGAAAAATGGCAAACATATCAATAACATGTCAGGAAATAATTATAATATATATATAATAGTAGATTAGATAAATAGCAATACTAAATTATAGATTATTAAAAAATTAATGTCAAGGAAATTCATAATAAATAGGAGAGACTTGGAACATATATTGGCAAATAAGAAACATATTGTTCATGAAATCACCATATTGTCATTGACATCTACTATAAACATAATATTTGATAATTAATGAATATACTCACAGAAAAGATAGTTTTTTTTAATATTCAGCCATATTAAAAAACTACCTTTGCAGTGAGTATCTTCATTTATTACCAGATATTATATTGGCTAAGAAAAAAAAGAAAATTATAATAGTTGAACTACTATAAACATAAAATTTATTTGAGTTCATAAAATATCCATGGATGGATGGATTGAAGAACAAAACAAAATGCCTGCTTAAAATTAATGAAAGGTAATATTTAATCCAGAAATATTGTTTGTATTCCATATAACTCTCAGAGAAAATGTGTCTACCAAAAACTTTATTAAATGACATGAATCAATATTAACACTTAATGTTGATGTCTTTTTAAAAACAGTTTTATGGGGTTAAAATTCATAAAATAAAAAATTATGGCTTTATACTAACATGAAATAGCTGTCAAAGAAGAACCGCTGAGAATATTTTTAATGATTTTTAAAAACATGTATCTGAATTAACTCCAGTTACCATTTGATTGTAAAACTTTCATAAATTATTTGGAAGATATCTAAATATATAACTTTATAATTATAAATAAAAGAACAGCTATTACTCTATTTAAAAATTTAGACATATATATTAAACTGAATCTAATACAAATTTATAATAGTGTGAACTTCTTAGGAAGATACTTAGGATTACATATATACATAAAAAAGTGTAGTTAGAATATGGGTTATATTCCTTGAGCTATTAATTCTCTAAATTTCATTGGTTATTTTGCTGCAGAAATATATATTGCATTGCATGTTATATTTACTTTTTTCCTACATCCACTCATTACTAAAAAATTTGTATACAGGGCTGTAAAAATAAAAATAAAAATTTTATTATTAACAAATCAATCTGAAACTAGGTGGCATTAAAAGCAGATGTGATGTTGGCTTTAGAAATTGGTTGCAATCATATATATAAATTCCTTATTTAATATCTACAATGCAAATTTGGAAGTAAAAAAATAACTGTCGTCTATATTGGAAGTTCAACTTTATTTAAGAAAATGAAGAAATATAAAATGGTTCTAATGACTATAATTTGACATACCATTTTACAAAGAGTGAATGATATTATCTAAACAGACTGCAATCAATTCAGTGTGCATTAGTCAAAAAATTTAGTTGTTAAAAAGATTTAAAAAAGTTTTTAACATATCCGCTATGAATTTTCGAATGTAGGAAAAAACCATCAGAAATTATATTTTTCATCTTCGAGGAACAGGATGAAATAAATAACTACTGAAATGCGTTCATGTTCTTCTTGAGAAAATAGTATTTGTCATTCATTTAATGTTAATTGTAACAATATGATAGAAGAACTTGTCCAAAGAAATTAAACATATGAGAATAAGATGAAAAATCTTGAAATATCTTTTGATTTAAGTTTGACAAATTCAGGAAACAAAAAAAAAAAAAAATGAAAAAATTAAGAGATTTATAAGAAATATATAGATACTATAAATTTCGATAATAAATTGGAACAATTCTTCCTCATTATATATGAAACAAAAACAAATTCAATACTACCACAAAAATATATGCGGGTGCAAAGTAAATGTGCAAAATAAATAATGAAATCATTTTTTTAAAAAAAAATTGTCTCCTATTTTAAATACATCGGGAGAAAGATCTTTCTAAGCTCTGAAAAGAGGGAAAGCTATTTTTAAAATAAATATATATATAAAAAAAGGTCAAGTATTATGGCGCTTTTGCATTGAACAATAAATATTAAATGATATCAATATTTTGAAATAATTAATACGTTTGTGAACAAATATTTAATGTGGAAGTTGTAAAAAAAATGTATAACAACATTTTTAATTTACTAAATATTATATTTGATTTTTTTTATATATATACTTAAAGCAAATTGTCTTTAGATCGCCTTTTGTAATTGCTAAATAAAAAAACAATATACAGTATTTCGAAATGTATATATAACAAGATTTATTCAATAACAAATAATAATGTGGTAAAAACAACATAAAAAGATAATAGTCCATTAATATTATATGATATTTATTTTCCTCGGGTGAAAATAGTCTTGTTCCACACCAGGAGTAATCCAGTTATTAATTATTTGTACTTTCAAATCAAATGTCTCTTGAAACCAAAACAAGCATATCTAACTTCACATATATAATTAATCTATTAAAGTTCGCAATATTAGTGCTTACTTCGGCACACACAATTTATATGATATATATTAACCATCTCCGTTTTTCTAACTTGTCTCTTGCGGTTTGGTTAAGCTTCAGTTAATTACTCTATTCTGATAATAACCTTTTCAATACACAAACAAGAAACTGCTTCTTATTTTCCACTGTTCCATTTTAGACTTAATTACTGCTAATCGATCTACTAATCTACCATTGATCATCCTTTACTGCTGATTTGTTATCACTTCAAATCAACACTAACTTTATTCCAGTCTAACCATTTTAGCTACTTCCTCCCTCTTCTTCATTTACCGGAGGATAAATATATATTATCTCTCCAGAAAATTTCTAAAGAAAATTCTTCAATAAATGGAATGTTATTAAAGTAAAGATATCCGTGCGTATTTACAAAAATAAATAATCTTTTATTTATAGATTTATTCGCGCGACAATTCAGTTATATATATATATAAACTTTTCAGGATCCCATAAATTTTAATGCCTTCTTCTTTTGTAGAACTATTGGAGAAACCATTGGTGTATGGTGCGCGCTTTAAAAAATATTTTACCTTTTTCCAATAGATAGATACATACAAGAATGCAAAAATATCATAAGCTAAACTAATCAATGAAAATAAACAAATTAAATGAAATTAGAAATTAAAAAACTAGGCAAAATTACTGTAATTTATTTATGTAAAAATGCATGCATATGTATATATGTGCAAATACAAACAGTATTTATTTAATTTAAAAAAATTAGGGGATTTTTTAGCCGATTTGGAAATAACTATATATTTTCTCACTAGGTGTCAGAAAAGCACTAATTTATCAAAATGGCTGCTGCTATTTATCGCTGTAGGAATGCTCTTCACGCGGTAAAGAAATCCATATTAAGAATATCATTTCATTAATTCATTGCGTTTATGATATGTTAAGCTAAAATTAATGGATTGCATTTTACTTACATATTATTTTTTTCGTTTTATGTTATAATAAGTCGGTTATTTTGATGCTTATAGTATTCGCATTTAAAGAAATAAACTATTAAAAATTCAAAACACCTTTTTGATATTTTTGCTGTCACTATCTGGTTAAGTAATCCAGTTATTTATAAATAAGAATGAAAGTAAAATTTGTGCGTAATTAAATATTAAATAGTATATTTCGAATTTTAATTGAAATGGAGTATTGAGATTTAAGTGAAAATAACTACATTTAGTCGTGATAAATAAGGGGAAACTAGTTGCTCAATAATAAATTTGTTAAGATCATCAATACATAATGTTATAAATGAATACATGAGAAAGTGGATATCATATAATTTCAATCTATTAAGAAATTTTTTTTTTAACTTTTTGTAAATTTGGATTCATTAATACAATCTATTCTAGACATCAAAATCAGCTTCACCTGATAGAAATTGTTTAGAGAAAGGAGTCTTCCATGTCTATTTGAAGTGAATCTTCATTTTTAAAATAATTCTAAAATGGTCTTAAAAGAATGCAGTTAAATGTTTTTGGATATTAAAAAAAAAATGAAAGCATAGTTTCTTTCATGACTGCTGTTTATGCAGATAAATTTTTAAAAATTCAAAACATTTTCCCAATTTTTTAAAGAAAATTAAAAGTGTATTGCCAATAATTCACTATATATGCACTCATTATGATACAGTTTTTTTAATGTCATAGATTCCTGTTCAACAATCTTTATCAAAGTTGTAAATATATAAATATATCACATTATTATACAATTTAACTATAATTAAATGTGGGTGCCTATTTAGTTTGCTTTCATGGCCATTTTGAAATCTAAAGACCAGCCAAAAACAAGGGTGACACATCCAACTGATAAATGACATAAATATTGAATAAAAGTAGTTTAAATTCATATTTTAGAAATTATAAGCTAATAAAAATAATATGCTTTATTTCATATGGGCATATAGTATAATCTTTTAGTATTTGGAAATTATAAGCTTGATTTGATCACACTTCTGCAACTTTTGGACAATACTTCGTATCAGCCAAACCATCCTTTTCCCTTCCTGCAAATTCCGGCACTTTGCGCCATCATATTTCAAATATTTTATGATGGTAAATTAAAAAAAAATCCCTAATAAAATAAAATATATTATTTTTACTAATTTATAATTTCTAAAATATGAATTTAAAATACTTTTTTCAATATTTACGACATTTATCAGTTGGGTGTGTCAGTGGTGGTTTTTAGATTTCAAAATGGCCATGAGCATAAACTAAATCCGGACCTAAATTTGTCCGTATATATGTATATTGTAATTATCATACACCTGGGTCTTTTTTTGTGCGGATTTTTTTAATGCGATTTCGAAGTTATGCAATTCATGTTTCTTCTTAATATCTTTTTATGCGGTTTTCTTTTATGCGATAAAGAAGTTCATATTTCACTTAAAATCGGTATTTCCCCGTTTTATATACACACATTAAGTTTTACATACTTTAAATGCTTGTTAGAAAAGGTTTGGCAATAAATTTAGATACTGTAGAAGATTTAGAAAAAGATAATGAAACAGAAGTGTTTGTTTCACAGCAAAAATGATTTGAGAAAGTCTTCAACTTTCTAATCAATTGGAAAATCATTTTTTTGTTAATGACTGAATTATGAATGAGCTCTTAAATTCCAATGAGAGCTAAATAGTTGTATGTCTATGCATGTTTATATTTTCTTTTTACACATATATACATGGAGAAACTTAGGCAGAAAAAAATTACAAGTAAAAATGTTTAAGAACTTTTAATGAAAGTTTTTAAATATTTTTACTTGTAACTTTTTTCTGTCTAAAAATTTCTCCATATATATATGTGTATAAAAGAAAATTTAACTGTTAGTCATTAACACATTCATGGAAGCATGTTATATATATATAGTTGCACTTATGGAAGTGCATTCTCTAACAGCTAGATAAAGCAGCCTGGATATCACGAGCTTCATAAACAATTAGTAAAATCATCATCTCAAAGTTTAATTACCGATTACATTGTCAACAGAAAACATTTAACACAGCATGAGACTGAAGTTGGCGCTAATTGTATTTTTTTTTGTGATGAATCTGATTTCTTACAAGTTCACAAACCAACCCGTATATTGTCAAATAGCGATAATGATTAAAATATGTATGAAAAAATATAAAATAAATTACATATTAAAACATATTGCTTTGAATAAAATGAAATAGTTAAAAAAAGTTTGTCGTGTATTAATTTTTTTCAAATATTTAAAATTTTTTATTAGTCATACTTTATTTCCTTACTTTTTTTTTTATGCGAATTTTAAAGCAATTTTACCTTGTTGCTTTGGTTTTGTGCGATTTTTGAAAATTATGGGATGTATCCCACATTTTTCAATGTAAGTTAACTATTTTTATGCAATTTTTTTAATGCAGGTTTTTTGTGGAACCTATCTACCACATAAAAAGAGACCCAGGTGTATATTTGTAGTGGATGTTTTAGATGGAAATATTTAATGTGTTATCTGTTTATAATTACTTAATTAGAAAATATTATCTAGAACAGTAGCTAATGAAAGCCAACTGCTCCAGGCCAGGAGTTAAAGTAAAACTGTCAGGCTGATTGTATTCAAAAGGAGGATTCTCATTAATATAATGTAATTGTAATATTTCAAGTTTATCTAAGTATTAATAATATTACATATAATTGATATATAGAAACAAATTTGTATTTATATAGTGTAGTACTGTGACACATTTATATATTTGTGTATTTTTAGTTCTGATAAAGACTGAAAATAGTCAAAACTGTTAGCTTAAGCAAGAAAATAATTAAGGAAATTGCATGGTATTAAGTGTATATATATATTTAAAATATTAGAACCAATACTAAAAAGGTAATGAAGAAGCAATAGATTATTTATAAAATTAGTAGTTCCAAATACACTTAATATATGTAATTTTGTTTTTATTTCATATTAGAGCACAATAACAACTGTTTTATAAATAGTTCTTTATTTATAAAGAGAAGATTTAGAGTTAATAAAATACATATTACCCCTAATAGTAGTCTTATATTTTTATTTTACCTCTCCTCTCCTTACAGCACTATCTTCTAATAAAATTCAAGAAGTGATTTTTTTTTCACTTACTCAACTCTGCTTTGCTAATCTCCATGTAAGAAAGGAATTATGCTTCATCTCATTTCTCCATAAGAAGTCCATTTTTTCTAATGTAATAAAAATATTAATATAGTAATGAATGATATTAAGTAGTCAGGTAAGTGATCATTAAGTAATTTATTAATATTGACTAAGAATAATAATGGTGTAATGTTCAATGAATCCAATAATTTAATTTGTATTTTCTAATATGGATATTCTTTTACTTTTTATATGTCAATATAAACTTATTTCATATAGGTTATATAATATATATATATCATTATTTTATTATAAAATCTCCCAAATAGTTTAAATAACTGCTATTTTTGAAAACAATTAGCACTATACATCTTTAGTAGCCTAAAGTATAAATATGAGACCCTTACATATTTTAATTAAGAAGTTAAATTGAAATCATTTTAAAGTGAAAGGTGTCGAGTATTGTAACTGTTAAATATATATAAATAATAAATTAATACCCTAAAAATATATGTAAACAAACTGGAAAATTGCCCTCTTCAATCTAGTACATAAAAAATTCATTATTTAGTTACCCTGTGATTGGAGAGGACATTATTTTCACTTTGTTTACATATATTTCTAAACATGTTAATTTATATGCAATAATTTATTTATTAAACATTTCAGTGTTAAATTTCTTAATCGAACATTAATTAATAAAAATGCTTGATTAATATTTAGCCATATTGAAATAATTAATTTATTGAAAAGATTGCAGTTTTGAATACTCATGTTAACATCATTATGTTGGTCAAATTATTGTTATTAATATAAAGCAGACAGTTGCTATGCTTATGAGGATAGTTGGTGGCACTCCAAGTAGCCGATACAGATGGAACCCAAAATGAATAATTGATGGTACTCCAGTTAATGAGTATGAAATACAAAATTTATTCATCATAAAAACCTATTTGTTACTTTTTTCATATAATACAGCAACTGAATAAGGAACATTTCATGCACTGGAAAAATATTACTTTTACTTTATTTATATATATATAATAAATATAAAACAAATATCTATGTTAAGAAATGTACATTATTAGTCAATATATAGATACATTTAAATATATATTCTACATATGTTATCCAAATATGATTTTAACAATGAATTCCAGTATATGATATAAGATTCATTTTTTTATTTAGAAACCAGCAAATGAGAATATTATTTATCATTGTATGGTAATGCATTTACTTGAGTTCTTATGAGACATTTGCTAGAACTTTGTTTGACAAGCTTTCATATAAGTTTACTTTAAGTTTTATACCAGAGAATATTACCCTAAATATATTAGTACCTGGGTGATTTTTGTACAGGTTATTATAATTTTTAGTTAATTTATGTATTTACAAAAAAGCTAATTAGCTTACTGGAAATTATTAATTAACCAGTAATTATATGTATATCATTTGTATTGCTTTCAAACTGAATGCTAATTTAACTACCGATATTTGTGTTTAATTATGATTATTTTGTATTTCAACTAACATTTTGCATTTTCATGGTTACCTGCATTTTGTATGCTACAAAATAAGTCTTACACATAGCATTTATTTAATTAACATAGCCAACAAAAATTATTTAGGTACTTCATTGCATAATCAATCAAAGATTTATCTTGGTGAAATAATAGATTCATTTTATGGGATATGAAAAGAGAAAAAAGAAATTTTCATGTAAAGAAAAAAAAAATGTTCTGCATTTGACACTTTAAAAAATGCCCATATACAAAAATCAAGCATTTTTAAAAAACATAAGTTTAATGTTTCAGTTTTATTAGAACTAGCAGTAAACTTAGCCATTATAAGTCATTTATCCAAACCTTCTAAAGTACACTATTAGTGATACAATTGTCTAATTGAGAAATTCTTTTCATATTTTGCCCATCACTTTTATGACACTTTATTTTGGTATTATATTAGACATCAATATTTGAAAAAGAAAAATTTATGAGTATGATTAAATAGTTCACTTTTAGAATAATTACTATCAGTGTGAACAATATCTGATTTACAAAGAAATAAACAGAAAAAAAAAAAAATAGTTTATGAATTAAAATTAGAGCAAACTAAAAAGTTTGAGGAACAATCTAGATATTTTATTGCAATTATGAAACTAATAATTCAAAAAAATAATGACAGACTGGTAAGAAAAGAAATATTGCATTAGTCAAATTTAATGATAGTCACAAATTTTTCCACCATCTAAATCATGTCAAAAATTATTGTGTTAACACCATATTAGATGAAAAGAAAATATAAATTCCTCTACCAATAGAGATTGAAAAAAATGAGATCAAAATTGGAATAGTCTAGGCAATAATACTAAATCTAAAAATCCACTAGTAAGAAAAAAGAAAAACAAATATCTCAATTTTACTATATCATTATGGAATAAATTTTGGAATTCTCAATTTCTATAATAGTAAGAAAAATACTAAAACTGTTGAAGTATAATTTAGCATATTGAATTATATATTGTCTTGGTTATTTCCATCATCTAGTTGAATTATTAAAGATATTTAGAAAAATTCAACTTTTTTTTACATTTTCACATAGCTTAGTATGGGTAACAGCATTTTAATTGATATTTTTTGTCCTATTTTCATTATCACTGACTTGCTTACAATATTAGCCCAGGTACTGAACCTATAATTTGTAGATTTGTGAATACTCAATTTAACGTGAAGCTCTAACCAATTAAGCAATTCTGATAAGACAATTATTGGTAGAAATTTACTTCAGGATTCTATTTATTTCTCTGCTTCTTTTTTCCTTTTTATTTTTGAGGAGTAAAGATTAATTAGTGGTTTTCAAAAAGGGATTATCATACTTGCTAGTGTTATGTGAGCAGCTTCCACAAATTTTCTTCTTGAACTTTTGTTCATGATAGTATCTTATCTGCTACTTTAGCCATATCTGTCTTTTCCTTTTTATTTTGCATTTTTAAAAATATTTTTAAGGCAGCAATTCCACATTCACATGGAATTTCCAAGATGCATTTTTTTATTTTTCAGCATTTGAAGTTTAAACTTTATAGAGATTAGAAAAAAAGAAAAAGACAGATATATCTAAAAATAGCAAACCATGCATAAATCAGGAATATAAATTCAATTCGGATATTGTACAGAGAGAACGAAGTAAAAAAAAGAAAATCTAAAGAAGCTGCTGACATTATAACAGCAAGTTAAGTCAAACAACTATGATAATCTGTAATCTTTGGAAACCATCAATTAACCTTGCCCACAAAAGGAAAAATGGGAAATTAGAAGTACTCTCTAATAAGAATATTAAATTTCTAATGGCTATTGTCTTTGGCAGAGTAGTTTAGTTCATTAAAGTATTTTCTCAAATTGGATACTCATGAATCTAAAGGTTACAAATTCATTGCTCTAGCTAGCATTGTGTGAAGTCAAAAACATCAGATAAAGAGGAGAGAGTAATATTACTCAAATGTTGTGTCTTATTGTCAATAATTAATTGTTTATAAAAATAAAATTTGAGTTTTTTAAAAAGCCATCAATACAACTAGATAATGGAAATACTCTCACTTATAGCTACAAGGAAAATGCCATTATCACTAATTTTCAAACAAACGTTAATTTTATATATATTATGATGAATTAGAAATAGCCAAAGAATAATCAAATGTTATATTAAGTAATTTATATGGTCAAATGCAGATGTTCTGTTACCTGGATAAAAAATAGATCAAGTATCATATAAATACTGGCTAATATAATTGAAGCCAAATCATGTGGCAAATATTATCAACAGCTATCATTTGTGACTGAGTTCAAATATAAAATATGAGAATATCATTAACATTATCATTATAAATGTCAATCAATAATGCATAAATATTATAAAGAAGCCAATATTAATACTTCTTACTATATGCTATGTATAAGTTGCCAAAGAATTAAACTAAATATATATTAAATGGTGGAACATTATCTCAATACTGGTCATCAATGTTTAAGGTTCTCTGGTACTATGAATGTTTTGATCATCATTAAATTACTAATAATCTCTCATGAAATCTAAATAAGGAATATGAACTTTAAAATTGACTGCACCTTAGCACCATTTAAATAATTTTAAAGAGAATTACCTACACAAACTTCAAATTCCTTTATATCTGGAATCAATTTTGGTGGCAATAGCTTCTGCTGAACATATGTATACGAATAAGACACAAATACTTCATTTAGTGTTAAATAACTATTGTAATAATTTTAAATAATGATTAATAACTTTATTAATTAATTAATAATAAAAAAAATTAAAGATCTGATGAATATTTTCTAGTAATACAAACTATATCTGATTCTACTTATTTACAATATCAAATGTTAATTATTATAATAGATTTAAAACAAAACTAAATAATTTTAGTTTATAGATATATAAATTAGAATTGGTCATGTAAATATCGCATATATATAAGCACATACATACATCTAGTAATAGAAAATATTTTATTTAGTAATTATTATTCATCTAAAAAATTTTATACAATAAACCATTTAATATATAAGGTATATGAGCACAGACTTTCATACGACCACCACTCTCCACACTATCTCATAACATTGATACACTTGAACACATATATGTTGAAAAGATAAATAATCACCAATATATGTATTTCATGCTAAACCAGCAATCATCAGTTGATCCAGATTACCATCCCCACACATATATGCTATAAGTGTTCAGATATATATTAAGATAACCAAACCTATATATCTGAGCACTTATAGCATATATGTGTGGAGATGGTGGTAATCTGGACCAACTGATGATTGCTGGTTTAGCATAAAATACGTATATTGGTAATTATTTATCTTCTCAACATATATGTGTTCAAGTGTATCAGTGTTATGAGATTGTGTGAGAGTGGTGAATCGTGTGAAAGTCTGTGCTCCTATACCCTATTTATTACATATATAGACACAGGTATATAATAAGCCTGTGTGTTTCAGTTATTACATAAGTAGAGATGTCTGCCCATCCCTTGTATATGTATTAAATGGATTATGTCCTGTACATGAGGGGTCAGATTAACTTTAGGTCAACATGGGTGCGACAATAATCTTGCTTCAGGGTGGCCTCTGAACATTCTATCATCAGATTTTCACTTGGATGGACAGTTGGAGTGTGGAGTAGATTGAAGCCTGTCCATTAAAGTATGAGGTTTGGCTATCTTAATATATATCTGAGCACTTATAGCATATATGTGTGGAGATGGTAATCTGGACCAACTGATGATTGCTGGTTTAGCATGAAATACGGATATTGGTGATTATTTTTCTTTTCAACATATATGTGTTCAAGTGTATCAGTGTAATGAGATAGTGTGGAGAGTGGTGGGTTGTGTGAAAGTCTGTGCTCATATACCCTATATATTACATATATAGACACAGGTATATAATAAACCTGTGTGTTTCAGTTAATAAACCATTTAATAATATATAAATTGGCTTAGATGTAATAACTATATATATCCCACATACTGCATTTTAAAAATAAAATTTAAAAAATATTTCAATTCTTAATAATTAATTTGTTTTTAAAATTTATAAATCTAACTTGTTTTTTTTTTTTTTTATAAATAAAATAAATAATCAAATAGTTCTATTGCTTGAGAGTTATAAGAAGTTTGAGCATCTGAGTTACTGTGATCTATTGATCTTGAACTTCAGAATCTATCATTTTAACACTAGCCAAACTATGCAGGGAAAAATATAAGAAGGTATTGCAGTGAAAATGATTGACCTGGGCTACAATCTTAGTATTTTGCTTCAGAATCTGCTAGTTGTTCACTGTTAAAAAATTGAATTTTGATTCTCAGTAGTTCATAAGTTCAAGCACTGGAATTCACACAGCAAAACCTTGATCCAATGACTTTAGTACTGTCATAGATTTATTTTTGTTTAATTAGAGAAGACAATTTAATTGATCATGGCTTTCAATTCATGTTTAACCACATTGCCTATACTTTAGGAGAATCTAGCAATATTTACATCTAGCCTACACAATTTCAACCAATGTAGATACTAGAAGCAATTGTTTTTCTTTTGACTGCCAATTTTTTAATTAAGGTATCCCAATATTTATAGTCTTACTAAGGAAATAAAACAATTGGTAAACAAGAGGATTCAAATCAGTATTTGTCATTTTTAATTAATAAAAGCAAGAATATAATTATGCTATAATAGTTGTTGTTTATCTTACACTCATTTAAACAAATAATTTCAAAAATAGTTTTTCATTTAAAATTTTTCTTTAATCTTTGTAAGGATGACATATTGAAAACAACTTTTATTATTATAAATCCATAAAAATAATTTTGTTTCTCTGTTGAATTAAAAAGTTAGATTTTTGTTGAAATCAAAAAGAAATGAATTAAATATGTATTAGTATTAAAGAGAAACCATTTTATTTATTTTTAAATAATTTAAACTATTTCAAAAATATTTGGTTTTAATATATATATATATATATCTGTCAATTTTTCAAATATTATATAATGTGTACTCTATATATAATATTTTGTTATAACTAATATATAATGTTATAAATTTAAACAAACCTTGAATGCTTTTCATTATACTGTATTTATTACATAATGAATGTTGCAACTATGTACTTATTTGTATATCTTTTACAGTTTTAATCATTATTTATTTATATATATATAACCTGTGGCAGTATTTTAATTTAATAATATATATATATATATTATAATAACTACTTATTTACTATGCACTAAAAAACCAAAAATTAATTGTACTCTTCAATCACAGATGAGTTTTTTTTTTTTGTATATATTAAATTTGAAATAAAAGAATGGGGTGTCCAGAAATTAATTAATTCAATCATTAATTTTGATAAGTAATTGAATTATTTAATTTCTGGACACTCCATACTTTTATTTCAAATTAAATACAAAACCCCCAATTGTTTTTGAAGAAGACAATTATTGGAGGGGGGGTAGTGCATAGTAAATAAAAGCATTTTAAAATAAAATATTATATATATTGAACTGGGTCTGTTTAATAGAAGTTATTTAATTCGGTTTAAACCTTATTTGACATAATTTTAAATTTTATATTTTTAATATTACATGAACAGACTGGCCCTTCAAGCAGAGGGGAGAATACCATTGATAACAGAGCCATCAACAATACCCATGGTCAGACCAAGCTATGCAAAGCATAACACTATGCAATGGCATGTTTGTAAAAGAAGGTGATTAGAAGGCTCCAAAATATCATATGTAAATGCACTGAGATTAGTTTACAGCTGGTGGCATAATGAATTTACATTTTTAAAAAAATTTCATGACAACCCTTTGGACTTTTGTGTTTCTTTTATCATTTTAATAAATAAACAAAAGTAACTATACTCAGCCATATTGTTTATACCATGAAAGTGGATTATTTAAAATAAAACATCTGCCAAGTTTCTGGCAGGCATACTATGTAAGTACCAAATAAATAAATAATCCCAATATGATTTACTTATGAGTACAGACAGCTCGCACATTTTTATTGATCTAACATTCACTTACATATTATGTCCTTGTAGGAGAAAATGTATTTAATAATTTTAATAAATGTAAATTTTACTCTTCTAATAACAGTGATAAATTGAGAATGTAGTTTTAGATGGACATAAATAATTATAAATTTAAACAGATAATACTTAATCAAAATTTTTAATATACTTTCAATATGCAAACTGGTATATCAACAATGTAAACATTAATAAACTATTTGATGTCATCAAGAGAAAATAAAGATATGATTGACTTCATACATGTTCTTAAAATATTTAAAGAGCAAAAGTAAAGACATAGTTGGTATCATGCATGATTTTAAAAATCCTCACTAAGAAAAGCGTAACGGGATACAAAATAGGCATTAATATGGAACAAATGTGCACTTATCAAAAATTGCACATAAAGAATCAGGGCTTTGTCTCTAATCTTAAATTATATGAAGAATAAACTATCACAAAAAGAATTGCCTAAAATATAGCATCATATATTGTCACCTAAAATAAACAATATCTCACTAGAGTGATAAGCATAATATAGATAGGCATATAAATTTGTGGTTTAATAATTTAGTAAGAAAAATACATTTACATCATTAATTCTTCCATTCATTTATATACCTTTGAAGTCAATATATGACTGATAGATATGTCACATTCTGATTGTTTCAAAAAACTAATATTCTGGGAACTATCATGATAAACATCACATAGGCAATATCAGATCCATAAGATACCTATGAATAAGTCTTGAACTAAATATTTATATCCTTTTACCAATTAATAATTTGTAAGTCCTTAAATCTTGTTTTCCATACTTTTTAGTAGTAGTTCCAGTAATAAGTCCTTAGTCATGCTGAAGACTTAATAGAATATCAGGATAAGATTATCAAATTTTAGAAAAATAAATGATTCACAATCTGAGGTATGTGGAATAATTACTGAAAAGCTTTAAAAGCAATAATGAAGGATTTATTTAAATAACATGATAAGAAATATAATTTCTTTTGAAGCAATTCAAATATAAAACAATGAAATGTAGAAAGCATACTATTTATTTTAAAGATAAAATATTGTTTCCTTTGGAAACAATTTGTAGCTTCGAGCAATGAAACATTAACAAAGAGCAGAATATATTTCTATTAAAATAATGCTGTACAGTAATGAATAATTTTTCAGGAGCATTTTAAATAATATTAGTATTTTTCTTTGAAAATATAATTTGTAGGTTTATGCAATGAAACATTAACAACAGAATATATTATTCATTAAAGTGATATAAAGTTTTATTTGCCAATAAATTTTTATCAGAAACACAGCAAATAATAAACATTATAAATATAACTAGCAGATTTCGGCAAGTAAAGAATAAATAACATTTTATATTTCATGAGCAAAAATATATTTAAAACTATTGAGTATAATATTCTTCTATCAGCAATATATAGATTGATATAAGCACTGAGTTTATCTTATATTTTATCTTTAAGAGACATAAAATATTTATTAGCAAATAAAGTACACTCTAGCATGATTATATTTAGTTCTATTTCTAGAATAAGGCAAAATATGTCCATAAGAAACAATTCATAATAAATAGATCCATTTATGCAACTCTGTAAATGATGAAACAAACATTTCATCCATTCCAAAAACAATAGTGCAATAATAATTTTATGAATGTCATTTCAAAATACATAGACATAACAATACAATAGTTTCAGAATGAGACAAAGCATTCACATATTCATAATTATCTAATAGTTAATTTGTCATTCATAATGTCCTACAAACTTAGCAAAAGTTCTAATTTGACAAAAATATTAAATTATGCTTAAATGAGAATATTCTGTAAATGATAGCAAAACTCAGTATTTAAAACATGATATCTATAATTCTTTATATAATTAAGCATATAAACTTTTAAATTTAATGTAAAGTTATATACAGTTCTGGTATTCAATATTTAAAATTACTACTTCCAGATAAATTTTAAGCACAACTTAACAAGCAAATTGAAAATTAATAAGAGTTCATGCAATATTTATACCTTCTGTAGATGTGACAAATTACTATAACTACATATTGCTTCCTTATTTATGTTTTGTCAGAGATTTCCTAATGGTGTATAAATTGAAGTTCTGAAGTGATAAACAGCCAAAGCTAGAGATCCAAGTAGATAATTACTTTAGCCACTCATGGTTTGCTTTGGAAAAATATAAGGAATTATAAAAAATTACACATACTAAAATGTTGAAAAAAAAAAAAAAAGTATGTCAATATGTACATGGTCAAAGCTTAAATAAATTAAGTCAAGTGATAAATAATTCAAGAGATGATTAACAATAAGGGAGTTAATTCTTATTAATTTCTCTGATTTAATTAAGTTGAAAAATCAAATATCTAAAAATAACTTTTTAAAATTACAGTATCTAGAATTTTAGGACAAAACAATGATTACATTATTTTATTAGAAACTATTATTTAACAAATTTAATAAAATGAAAATTATTGCATCAATAAAGAATACATTTATTTAAATATATACATTCCCAGAATATTAACTTTAATTATTTTAAAATATTAAATATTTTTCAACAATAAAATATAAGTCTAAAGCATTAAGTTATTTTTAATCTTAACTTTTTAACAAGGAAGTTAAAACATTTTTTTTTTTAACTGTAAATGGAAATTGATTACGTATACAGCCACACTTTAAAGATATTTAAAATAATTGTTTAGAAATAATTAAATTAAAGTTATTGGCTAATTATTTAGATTTATAAGAGATTAGAATACAAAACTAGCATTTATAACTTTAAAATATGCTGTAAATTAATTAATTACATTATTAAAAATCAAAGCATTTTTAAATCTTATTTATTATCTTATGACAATTTAATAAACAGATAGGTACAATAAATACATTAAGAGCATACTATTGGCTAATTATTTAGATTTATAAGAGATTAGAATACAAAACTAGCATTTATAACTTTAAAATATGCTGTAAATTAATTAATTACATTATTAAAAATCAAAGCATTTTTAAAACTTATTTATTATCTTATGACAATTTAATAAACAGATAGGTACAATAAATACATTAAGAGCATACTTAAATCTTTCAACTATAATATGTTTAAAATTAGGTTATACTTTTAAAATAATGATTTTATACACCTATAATTATCAAATAAGCTTGTCTGATAAACTAAAATTATTTAAATTTACTTATATAAATCTGTCTTAATAATATTTTATAACATTACTTATGAATCAACAAAATAGCTTATAAAATGATTCACTATTTTTAACATGATAATGGTATTTATTTAATAGAAAATAAACTATAATTTTTTAAAATATATTATCACAAATACTTAACATAAAGTTCTACAGACAGAACTTAGGGTTACAATATATAGAAAGTTTAAAAATTTTTAATTAAAGAGCATCTATTGTTTTAAATATTGAAACTTATTCTTTTGCAAAAATATAAGAGGAAAAAAAATTTTTTTTTTTTAATTGACACATTTATATATTGTGACTCAATTTTTACATATAAGTTGAATGACCAGTTTTGTAATGACAGGGTATTAAAAAAAATTTTCAGTAGTTTAATTTTCCCAATAAATAAACTTTGTTGCTAATTAATGAACTAAATTCCAATTTAACTGGTTAGCCACCTTTAGAATGACTATTATAATATTTATAATTTTAAAGTAATTTTTTATATTGTTTAATTCTATGTAATTTCTATAATTTTAAAATAGTTAATTCTAAAGTTATTACTGACTTAAAGTGCTAGTAGCTTTTATTTAAAGTATTAAATTTGAAATCATCTTAGTTCAGTTGTTATAGTTTATTAAATTTAAATATTAGAGAACTTTAAAAAATGAGTTCAAACTTTAAGGCTAATTTCTAAATATGTATTATTTAATCTTCATTGTAATGAAAAATAGTTTAATTAGATAATCTTAAACTTTAGCTGATTAAAGAGATGAGTAATTTTTAAAAAAAATCCATAATTAATTCTTATAGTCAAACTAATGTTGTTTAAATAAAAAATGTAATAAGGGTATGGGTGTTGACTTGCATGTGAACATTTTTAATTATTTAAGAACTTCCTGTTAAATTTAATGCTTAATGTTATTTGTCAATTACTATTATTTAAAATTATTTCATTTTAAAGATAAATAATATATTCTGGGACCTTATCACTAAAAATAAAATTTTAAATGTTTTAAAATATTGTATTGTAATATTTTATTAAACAATGTAAATTTTATTATGTTTAAAGAATATAATATTTTATTTATTATAATATATTTCAATTTGCTAAATAACTTGTTTAAAAAATTATTTAAATGTGATATAATTATTAATTGTTTGATTGTTTATATTTTCAGTCTAGATAGTATCTTAGAAAGTTTTAGAATTATGATAACAAAATCTACTTCTAGTAATCTCCCAAGGGATACTGAATAGTAATGTGAACTTAATTATATCAAAATTGATTATATGATTTGCTCACACATGCTTACTTAATTACTTACTTTTATTTTTAATTATTAACTTCCATTTAATTCTGAATTCTTATCAAGTTTAAATTAATTATATCTAATTTTATTTTTGTAAGATAAAGTTTAGAACATGCATTGTTAACATAATAATTATCCAGATTCATCAGGTTAAAACTTCTCAATGCTTAAAAATTATTTAACAAAAATTTCCGTTATGTTAAACTTAACAGCAAATGCTTTAAAAATTAAATTGTTTTTTCCAAGAATCAATTACTTCAATGGAATTTGATGCAAGATATTATTATTTATGCTTAGTAAGAACTATTCTATTTTTTATATGTAGACTATTATAGAAAGAATAATTTCTAAGATACCTGGAGAAATTTTAAATTACTTAAGAAGACTAAATATTTGTAAGAATTTTTTATGCAACTCTTATTTTAGAAATATGTTAAATCTTTATTGTATTACAAGAGTGATTTTTGAAGTAATTTTATTTAAAAAGAATAAGACTATTTAAACCAAAAATCATAGAATCTTTCAGAACAATAAAGTATTTTATAAATGTTATATTTTAAAAAGGAGTATATTTTTTTGACAAGGAGATAATTAAATTATTATAAAATTTTTATGCATTAGTTTTAGTTATAAAATCTATGTGGCAAAATGCTATAATATTATATCTGCACCTTAGCAGTAATTTATATCACAATAGAGACAAAATTTCACTTCATTATTATGCCTTATTATTTTTAAATGCTTATTTAAAGAATTAATATTTATTTATTAATTGCCAATTTTCTGCAGATGTTGTCATCTTTCAATGACAGATATAAATGACGATATCATGAAAATAACTATTGTATCTACATAAAAATTGGTACTAATATCATCGACCGTACACGTCGCTTGAAGGTGCTGTTGCTACTCAAAAACAGCTAAATATACCATTTCTGAGGCGCCCTGTAATGACCTGTAGTGTGTTACGCTAATTTCTCGCAATTCACACTTGGTTCAAATGACCTGTTCTTACTCTACAAATAATTGCTATTGAGCCTTGTGTATTGTATAATTTGAGGATGTGTATATTTGAATTCAACACAACTTTTTTAATATTATTAAATCATTTTTTCTTTTACATTGGAATTACATACTATTATGTAGAAAAAATTATGAAAGTGTCATATTTTTTGTAATTTTGTTTTGAAGGGTGTAAAATTATACAAAGTTTGTTTGTAAACATGATTTATTTGATAGTGGCGTTATCCATGAGACCTTCAAGAGAACAACAAAATGGTGCATACCGCCATCAATGGTGTTTGATCCGTAATAGTTGTTTGATTTTTAATGTTAAATTTACAAACTTACTTTTTAAAGGTATGGTGATTAAAAGAAAGAAAAGTAAATATGTCAATAAAAAAAGGTAATAAAAAAGAGGACGTTTGTATTTTGTCCAAAAAAAAACCCATGGCAATTAAAAGAAAAAAAAGGAAACTATAATAAATGGTTTACTATATACTTTTTTTTAAATGTCAGTTCTTTACTAATGTGTCAAAATGATTTATTTTATTTCTTTAATAAAAAAAAGTTATGAAAAAACATACCATTTAATCAATTCTTTAATAATATTTTTAAAAAAAGGTAAGAAAAAAGCTGTTCTTTATTATTTCTGTTATTTCTTGAATAAAACAAAAATTAAGATAAAAACATGATATTCAATTAGTTCTTTAGTAATATGTCAAAAAAAAAAAAGGTAGTAAAAAATACATTCTTTACTATTTATTTCATAAAAAAAAAAAAAATTTACAAAAACAATATTTAATACTATATCACGGCTAGGTAATGTTATATTTCATTGTTTTCATTATTAACAGCACCATCCAGCGACGTGTAAGGTCGGTGATACTACTACCTTAAAATTTAAAGAAGGAAATATATTTCTCAACATGTTGATTCAATACTTATTGAATGTATTCATTTTTAAGGAAATTTATTGTATTATTTAGTGCTAAGCTCCAGAAATATTAATTTGAAATTTGATTTTCAGACTTATTATTCTCTGATTTTTCCAGAATATTCACTCTTTACTATATCCATTAATGAATTATAAAGTGTGTTATCAAAATTATTGCTCTTCATATGAATGCTTAATATATTTCAGAATAAATGCTCAAACTTATTGATATAATAAACTACATACAAGTACAATTATCATTTTAGAAATCTGTTCTATAATCATCAATGAATGATAATATTAATTTAAAACTACTCCTAATTTATGCTTCATTATTAAATGTACTTTGAAATACCCGCTCTTCATTAATTTGAATTATTGATAAATTATAAAATTGTGCTTTTAAAAGGAAATACCAGTTTTATTATATGATATTCCACTTAAAATATTTAATGTGTGCCATGTTTGTTATTTTGTTTATTAAATTATATTTATCCAGTCTGAATGGCTAAATATCTGTATTAGTGTCTTCATATATCTTGCTTCTTCAAGTTTTGTGAACAATTGTGTGTGTGTGCAAATTTAATATATTTCACTGTATCCCAAATAATTGCAGAATACTCCAGAATATTATTTCAGTGATTATATCCAGTCTAATGATAGGAATATCAAGATGAAGGACTTTTTCTAGTTATTTTGGTTATGGGTATAATTATTAATTTTTAAATACTTATAATATTTTAAATGTTCTATTATTTTTATGCATTTTATTTTGTATAATCCTGTATATAATTATAAATTCTCTGAATATTGCTACTGTAATAATATATTTTAAAGTATTATATTTGTCCCTATTATGAAGCTATTTATTATAAATGTGTGCATAAATCCTGGTAGAGATAGAAGCGAATGTATATTTTTTATTATTATGCCACAATTTTATATTAAGCTATGTTTAGCACTATTTGCTATTTTTTTTAGTTTTATATATCATTCAGTATTTGTTGTTTTCAAGAGATTATAGTATTTGTCTATCTCTTATTGATTATCTTTTTTGCCAATGTATATTAAGAGACTAGCATTAGTCTTTCTCTTATTGAAAATTTTATCTTGCCAATGTAATTTTAAGAGTACTTTAGTCTCTCTCTTACATTATGGTATCTTTTTCTAGTGAATTTGTTTGTTTATCTTTTATTTAAGCATATAATGCTTTATTGAGGTAAATTCTTACTATTGTTGTTATTATCTGATAGTTCATTCTCATTATTTTTTTTGACTAGTGATAAAATCCTCATTCATCTAGTGCTCTAATATGTAGGTGCTTTTCCTTGATTTGATGCCGTCATTATATTTTGCCTTTGCTTCCATATTCTTTAATGTGAATTTTCTTTGTGATATATTTTGTCTACAGCCATAAGTAGTATACTATCTTGATTTATCCTGGTAATTGATATTTTTGTAGGTACAGAGGAACACCATCTTTACCTTCAGTTGCACTCTTAATCTATCTGAGTATTGCTTGTTTGTTTTGATGTATAGGTTTTGTAGATGTGCCTAGCTAACACCTCAAGATGTTAAATCTGATAAAATGTTTAATGTTAAATTTAAAATCATATATGTGGCTTTTCAAATAATATACATTTTCTTCCACATTCATCACACAATTATGTTCACATTTTGTATTAGGATATTAAATATGTTAATTTAGGGAATTTATAATTATATGATTGTATGTCAAATGAGAGAACTTATTAAGAATATAGAAGGTTTTGTTAACCATTAAATATTTATTATTTATTTTAAAAACTAGAATTCATAATTTTCCTCCATATAAGATTTTGTTTTATTTTGTTTTTGAGTATTCATTTTGATAACTTTGTAAAACAACTAGATATTTATTTGTCTTTGAATGTTTTTAATGCTAAATAAATGTTATTTTTATTATTGACTTAAGGTTTTTCACCTTTTATCATCATCTGCATTCCTTCAGAAATCTAAATATAATATTAACCACACAATGCTATTTGCTTATTATGAATTGAGAGTACATGAATACTTAGATATTAAAGGCACTTTATTTAAATTGTATTTTTGATATTAAGAAAACATCAAAGGAAAATGTTATTTTATTTAATTAAAATAATTACAATTATTTATTTATTTGATATAAGATCACTTTAGTTAATTTCATTTATGTGGAAGTGATCAATTCCATTTATGTGGAAGATTGCTTTGTTGTATTTGGAAGATCACTTCATTTTATTCATCATAAATTTAAGATGATAAGATTGCTTGGTTTTACTTCAGAATAAGATTAAAAGAAAATCTATTAATGGTATATTTTAAGTTGTCATAAAATTTCTTATTTAGTCATGATATTATGAATACTATCTTAGTATATTATCTTTATTTTAAAGTCAAGAGTTTTTCATGTTTAATTTAAATTGTAAACTTAAAATTGTAATTTAATGAGACATCTTATGGGAAAGAGTATGTCTTTATGCTTTATTGTTTACTAGGATAAGATACTTTGTTAGATTTTGAAAGATTAAAGAGAGAACCAAATTATAAATTACCGGTGTGTTAATCATATATGAACCCTGAGATATATTTTGTGCATAAGGTTATTTAAATAAAAAATATTTCATTTAAGAAGAAATTAATATGGCAAAACATATGAAGACATGCTTGTATTTAATGAAAGATAAATCTGATGTTAAATCTGATTATGACAATAAGATAATCATTATAGTTATAAAATGTAATTGTATTTGAGGATGTGTTGTGAGAAGAAAAATTAAAATAACCTATCCCTCTTTTATGCTTCCAATATTAAGAGGTTTTATATTTTTAAAGAGAGAATTGCCAAGATATTACATTTGTCTTAATACTGCTTATTATTTTTATTTACCCTTATTATTACTCTTATTATTGTGGCTTATGTGCATTAGAACTCTGAGCTTAGTCAATTTTATATTGATATTATTATTCTTAATGCTATATACACATTTAGTGTATAGAGAGGTGTAGCTTAGCTGGCCTTTTCTCTATCTTTTACAGTTACATGTTTGGTTTACTAACAGGTCAGTGAGGGTTTCTGATACATCATTGTCTATACTATTTTTAGGTTACATTGTACATCTATTATACATGCTCATTCATTTCTTTACTAATTTACAACTATTACCTAAACCAAACAAATAATTAATTCATGTCTTATGCTATAAATATATATATATATATATTACAGCTTCCTAATATCCAATAATGACCATTTACCTCCCAATTTTATAGAATCATTGACCATATTAATACATTTATCTATTTTTTTTTCTTTAAAATTTTTACTATACTTTATTATCTCTATATTTTTATCACAATTTATTATATGTCCTGTTTATAATTAATGATTTTATAGTTCAGACTTAATATATTTTCTTTTTATTATTCTATTATGTTCTTTAGCTATTTCAGTTGCACTTTTTCCTAATTGCCCTATGTATAATATATGTTTTTATAATTTACATATGACGTCAATGAGAATACATAGGGCAAATGGAAAGTGCAATTGAAAAAGCTAAGGAGCATAGAGAACTGAAAAGGAAATATACTAAGTCTGGACTATATAATCTTTATTTAGAAACAGGTCATATAATAAATTGTGAGAAAAATGTAACGGTAATAAAGTATAGTAAAAATTTTAAAAAAGAAAATATTATGAAACATTATATAGACAAATGTATCATATGGTCAATGGTGCTGCAAAATTGGGAGGAAAATGGTCATTTAGATTATTAGAAGTTGTAATACATATAAATATATATGTATGTATATCAGTACATGAAAGTAGTCAATACTTAAACAATACCAGTATCATTAACAATCCCAATCTGTTGTCATGGCAACTTCTTTTATTGAATAAAAGTGGAAATCTACCTTTATTTATGATATAATATGTTAATATAGACAGTGAATATTGCAATATGATTACAGATAGTTTAAGACATGAATTGTTTATTTGGTTTTACATAGTAGTTATAAGGTAGTAAAAAGATTTAATTGATTTAGATATATATGTGTATAAATTTTAAAAAATTTTTTTTTCATGAATTTATTTCTAGTGATGACGACTAGAGAATATATAAAGCTGTAGAGCATCCCTTGTCAGAGGATAAATTTTAAAAATGACGTTCGAGAAAGTTCAAATTAGAATGAAAATTGATTAGATGATACTAAATTAAGTTCTATATCAATAAGTTCTCCATTATTTCGATTTATTTATAATTTACAAATTGATTGAGAGTTTATAATTTTTGACAACATAATATATGCGGGAGGGGGGGGAACCGGAATTTTATAATAAAAAATTGTGTATTTATTTTTAGATGTAGCAAATTGAAACACTTGTAATGTTATTCCTTTTAATGCCTTCATTGTTCTTCTTTCTTCACTACTTCTAATCCCCCCCCCCCCAAGACATTTCTTTCATTCAAGAGATTTAAAAGAAGTTTTTTGAAGTGAGATGAAGCAAATGTAGTGAATGGATAAGCTGGGTCATGCTGAATTTAATTAAAAATTGCTTTGCCCTTGAACTTTGTGCTTTAGTGACATTGTTATGATGAAATATACTTTTCTCTTTTTGCCACAAAAATGAGAAGTTTACATTTTATTACATCACCCAAAAGTTTCAGAACATGTAGGTTTTAAACGTCTGATCATTACAAATGAATTTTGAATGAACAAGGTCATTTGCATCTTAAAAAATAAATCACCGTTTGGACTTCTGTTTCTACATTTTTTTGGGACATGGTCAATTTAACACTTCTATTAAACCACTTGTAAATTTGTGTTTTTCCAAAGCAATTTGCTTGTAAACTGTTTCAAGAAGTACAACTATTTTGCCAGACATTTTCCCTAAAAGAAACAGAATTTCACATTGTTCCAACTTTTCAGCCATTACAAAAATTGACAAATATACAAAATGCACTTTACAGAAAAATCTGCTCCATGTAACCATGATTTTACTTACATATTGATGTCATTTGGCAGCATGATGCAGAAGTGTCCCTGCAAGAGATATTCAGAAACAGAAGCATGTATCACAATAGATATAGCTACCAGAGAATGAATCTGGTTATTTTTGGATACCTCTTTGTATATACACAAGTAAGATTTATGTGAAAAGTTATGGAATGGATTTCTGTCTGTAGTTTCTTTACTGTAATGGTTTTAGTTTTTTTTTAAACTTTGTTTACAAATGTTTTATTATTCGTTTTAAAACAATGAATAATTAATGAAATGTAACTACTAATAAAATAATATTACAGTAAAGTTAGTTTATGCCCATCTTGTATAATACTAATGATATGCTCATTTGTCCTTGTATGGATTCATGATTGGGGGAGGGGGATCTTAATTCATCTAGTGATTAATTTCACTTAAGAGCAGGAATCTAATTTTCTTTCTGCAATGCAAGATAACATAATTTCTTACTTATAGACTGCAAAAATGTTTGTTCACTGATAGCAATGCTAAAGGCAGTTTAAAAAAAAATCAAAAGTATTTTGATTTAAATGCAAAAATGAATTTTAAAAAAAAACTTTAATAAACTTTATATATATATTCTAATAATAATAATAATAAACAAAAAGATTAGTATTGCACAATTACATAAAATAACAACAATAATAATAAAAACATCTACAAACAAACAAAATGATTGACATGAATAAAAAAAACTAATTTTCTAAACAAGTCCAAATTAAAAGTTGAGAAAAATAAAATTCCAAATATAACTGAAAGGTTTCATAAACTATAACAACAAAGAATAATGAAATTAAATTGTACTAAATTATATAAATGTCAGATTATTTCCAAAAAATGAACAAAGTTGACCTGCATATGTTATTAGAAGAAATGATAATAAATGGAGAATAATTATTAAAATGAATATCAAGAACTTGTAAAAGACCTAGAAAATAGTACATGTGAGATGGATTGATGAAACAGAGGTTGTAGAAAGAAAGGCTATGGATTGGAAAAACTAGATTTAATTTGGAGAAATCTTCATCCTGCATTCAATTTGATAATAGTTGAAAATGATAATTATCTACTATAATTTAGTATCTTATTTGAACTGATGAGAACAATTGAAAAGAAAAAAGAAATGCTGAAATAAAGTAAATTCATGTCAAAAATATTATTAAATAATAATTTTTTTTACCAAGAATTGAGCAATGTTTATATTTTGTAATAGATTATACAAACTTTACATAAACTATATTTTATCAAAATCTTAAATTTTACATTAATATTCAAAAGTTATGTCATGAATTATAGATAAGTTTCATGCAGAAAAAAATTAAGTCACTGAGTTACTTTACAACAAATTTACAAGGCTTTGAAAATAAAATATTTTTTAAATTCTTGTTAGTGTTTATGATTAGTATGAGTATTTCTCCAATATTTTGAATTCTAGTTATACTGATGAGAACAAAATAAGAACAAAACTTCATTTTTGATTAAAGCAACCCCCCCCCCCCTAAAATATGGTACACCATACTTGAATAGGCATAATTATTAACTGATGGCATTCAACTTTCATTTCAGGCCACTAGAGGATGTAATTGAACATCTACCATTGCTTACTAATTTTGAGAAAACCAGAAGATCCACTTAGAGTAAAAATTGATTTATATTTCTGCATGTCGTTGAGTATCATCTGAAAATCATCACTCCTAGAGAAGTAAAATTCATGATGCTAAAATGAATTTGGTGCAAATGCTCATAATTGAAGGAAGTATCTTTGTCATGAATTTTTATTATTTTTCCCTTTAAAGAATAGTATATTCACTTCTAACTAAAATCATATATTTAATATTTTGTGATTCAAAGATGCTTGCTGGTATTGAAATCTGTTGAAATCATAACACTTCCTGCATATTAGAATAGTTATAGTAAGCTATATATCAATAATAATTGTCTACTTACTGTCACACAGCCCAAACATTATCACAAACTAAATGTCTGCATTTTGAAGTTTTAAAAAAATATTTGGTTGGTAATAATACTAATTGTATTTAATTTATAGGTCGTGTGAAATTTGAGCACCAAATAGACTGATTGAAATGGAATTTGATCCAGAACATTTACAATTCTTTACTCTTCCATCTTACCAAACCATTCAATACCATAATATAACACTTTCTTTGACAATTTTGAATTATATTAAGTAGAAAGATAAATCTTTGTAAAAGTCTTGGAATAAATATTAAAAAATTATATTACTTTTTGAATTATCCTCACAAATTGCAATCATTCATTTATGTATATTATACAGTACCGTCTTGGGTTGAAGGAAAATCACTATCAAGTGGAAATCAAAATATACAGTTGAATATAAAAGAAATGAGCATATTATAGCAAATAGGAGCAATTTTTAATGATATGGATTCTGGGGTGAACCTGGGATGACAGTATTCATCATCATCAATCCCAAGTCAATGAACTAATCTAAATTTAAATTTACAAATAATATGCATAAATATGAGCTTGCAAGATCAACACAAACACTATACAAATAACTATAAGTTCACCAGAATTGCAGAAAAATTTTCATTCATCATCATAAATGATTAACAATAAAACTCAACAGTCAATCTTGTGACTGGATTTGAAATGGGTCTACTATAGACCAGGATAATTATTTAGCCCTTGCCAGCTTGGTGCAGACCATTTAAATAACAATTTGGATGTGCAAACTTAGGTGCTAATCTATAAGAATATAGCAATTAAAATAATACTGGAATACTAAAACATTGAACATCATCAATACTCTGGTCACTTAGTACCATTAATGCACTGCCCAACTACAAACTTAATTTCTAAATAAATAATTAAAATGAAATGTAGTGCATGGTCTTTAAAGGATAATTCAAAATTAGAGAAGTAATGAAATCATCATCAACTAGATGTCCATAAGCACTAAATATAAAGCCCTTTTATATAACAGACGTGCATGAATTCAGCTCAATGAGAAAATGTTCAGCTGTTACTGTGATCAAGAGATATAACACAACATGATAATGTATAATGCTTTAGGATTAAATGAATTTATTGGAATAGTTTAAACAATGAAATATAAATGTAATAATTAAAAACAATAAAATGAAATTAAGGTTTGCTGAGTATGCTATAAATATAAATTTGGCATTCTGATTTTGATTAATAAAAAAATAAGCAATCACATTGTGATTTACTAATATGTCAATAGGTTTACATAAAACATATATATATATATATATTAGCACACAGACATGTTTGTATAAAAATACATCAGATTTGTGATAAATTAATAATAAAATTTCATCATTCATTTTAATAATTTATAAAGTATAATTGATTTTAACATATATGTGTCTACATGACATTCATTTACATAAGGACAGGCATATTGTATAAACTAAAATTACATCAAAATTGTGATAAACTAATAAAATTTATTTTATAATATGTAAGTGCATACATATGTGTGTACATACAAAATATAGATATTACATAGTCTCTTTTTATGGTAAGTAAAAGTATGTCTTTAAAAAAACCATTATCATTTAAAAAGTCTTATTTTAAATTCAGGTCTTTGTAGCCCCATTTTCACTACTTTAAAAAAAGATCCTCTGAGTTTTCTTCATTTTTTTTATTTTTGAACAATATTGGGAACAAATAATCTGGACACAATTTATTATTTTTTCCTTGTTTTATTTTTAATTGGCAAATGTCATTTACTTTTAAAATTTGATAATTAGAAATTTTAACTCATTTTCAAGAAATTATTTAAAATATTCTCAATATATATAATACTCTTCACCAGCTGTACTTTATACAAATATGAGACTATCTTTATCTGTGCTTTGCATATACAATAAAACTATATAAACTCTTCTAAAATAGTAAAGTGACTTATTATCATCTTTAGGAAAAGTATAATCTGGCAACTGGTAGCATACATAAAGTCAGCTCCATTTAGTCTAGAATTTGATAAACTTTAGGCATACCAGCTAGTATACAACATATACAAGCTAATAATCCATTAAAAATCTGGCCCTGGCCTCTGAATAAAAATATGATAGTACTAGCAGTAGTAACTGAATAGCCTATCTTTTGCCTTCAGTTATAATTTCATTGTAATCATAATCTTGAAACTTTTCCAGCCTTTTTATTGTCAGGGTGGAATTTAAAACAAACTAATTAAAACAAGTTTTCTTTATCTTGATAGAAAAAAGTTAATGATTTTTCAATTCACCTTAATCTTTTCAAAAACAACTTTGTAGGATTTTTATCAAAATATGTTATACAAACTTTAATTAAAATCTCTTAATTTAATCAAAATAGATGGTGGAATTTTATAATTACCAGTATATCTATTGTAACATAAAAACATACTTGTTTTAATTTCAAAATCAGAATTAATAAAATATATATTAAACCTTTTTAATGTATAATTAATAATAGTTTTTTTTTAAATTCAAAATTATTTGATCTTCAACTGGTAAACCAATGTAATATAAAAAATTTCTACAAAAAAACTTTTGTTTGTGTTTATTTCTACTTTTCCTTTCAATTTTATATATATGCACACATTACTATGTTGTATGCCATGAGACAAGTCATATCTCATGGGGAAAAGGAAAGGAGAAATGAAACACCAATATAATAATATTTTACATAATATACATGTATAATACAAAGTTCATACCTCAAACTATGTATTCATCATTTTTTTAGACATTTGACAAGCACCTGATAGTTAACAGAATGAATAGTTTACCTATAATTCTGTGATAATGAATTTGGCTACTGGACTGTAAGTACAAAATGCAACATGAGCACCAAGATGACTATCTCAATTTAGATACTATAAGCTACCACAACCCAAAATAAAAAATAATGCAAAAAATATTTGCAAAGCCTGCTCCTTTGAGTCTTAGAAGCTGTAAAATATAGACCTATGCATTGCTGTTTATCTTGGAAACTTAAAGTCTAGGGATCATAGCAGAACTGTGGTAACTGTTCCATGACAAACAGAAAATCATAAAGTAGGTTGGAGCAATGCCTGAGATAGAACATTTCTTGGAGTTGCATGAAAATATTGTATCCTCAAGCCAATGATAAAACCCATCCATCATCACAACTGAAAGTACAGCTAAACAAATTCCCGTCAAAAACCCAATCCAATCTCCAAAATCATAGATTTTCTACTCAACTCTAAATATGAACATATATTAACCACTATTTTATAAGTTATAATCATCAATACTCTTGTCACATATTTCAATGTAATTTTTTAATATTAATTTTTGGTATAAAGTGCATATTTTTCTCAGATTTTATATTTGACATCAAGTTGAGTGGCAGTTTTGTAGTAATGGCCACTAGTAGTTGATCATTATCAGCTCATAGTTGGGTGTCATTTGTAACAGTATGGAAAATTGGGGGTTTTAATAATGGAGAATAGTCCTACTATAGGGTAGCCAATTGTAACAGTATGGAAAATAGGAGTTAAGAGAATCTGATGTTACATGAGAATCTAGTCCCACACTTGGGTAACCATTTGTACCAGTGCATGATATTAGGACTGAATTATGAGGATATGGGAGATCATCATCATCCCCAAATAAAATATAAAAGGAATGAGCATTTTATAATGAATAGGAGCCATTTGTAATGGTACAGACTGAGGTTAACCTGGGTTGATAGCAGTCATCAATCCAAAGTCAATGAACTAATTTAAATTTACAAATAATATAAATAAATATGAGCATGTGAGTTCGGCAATATAAATAATTATAAGTTCACCAAGATTATACAAAAGTAATAATCATTCACCATCATGAATGATCAACAGTAAAACCCAACAGCCAGTGTTGTAACTGCACTTGAAATGGGTCTACTATAGACCAGGCTAATTATTTAGCCTTTGCCAGTTTGGGGCAGACCATTTAAACAACAATTTGGATGCACAAACTTAGGTGTTAATCCATAATATAAAAAAATAAAGCTGGGATATTAAAACATGGTGATCATTATCAATGTTCTGGCAACACAGTATTATTAATGTACTGGCCAACTGTAAACTTAATTTTTAAATAAATAATTAAAATGAAATATAGTGCATGACTTTAAAGGATATCCACTTTATGCCATCGAGAATTAGAGAAGTAATGAAATATTCAACTGGATGTCCATAAACACTAATCATAAACCCTTTTTATATAATACTGTTATGCACAAATCCAGTACAGTCAGCAAAAGCTCTACAATTGTTACTGTGATTAAGTGATATAACAATATATAATAATTTATAATATTTTAGGATTAAAGAAATTCACTGGAATAATTTAAACAATGAAATTTAAATTTATTAATTAGAAACAAAATGAAATTAAAGTCTACTGATTATGCTGTAAATATAAATTCAGTAGTCTGCTTTTGATTAATACAAAAGGAAATAGCTATCATATTGTGATTTACTAATATATTAATAAGTTTACATAAAACATTATATATCTGCACACAGACATGCCTGTGTACAAAAAATTACATGTCAGAATTGTGATAAACTAATAATAAAATTCAATAATTCATTTTAATAATTTATAAAGTGTGATTGATTTTAACATATATATGTCTACATGACACTCATCTACATATGCACAGATGTGCTGTATAAACTAAAATTACATATCAGAATTATGATAAACTAATAACATTTATAAGTACAGATGTATGTGTGTATATACAAAATATAGATAATCCAGATTAAAGTTGTTAAATAGCCTTTTAGTTTTAGTTTTTATGGTAAAAAAAAACAACTAAAGTTTTATTTAAAATTCAGGTCCTTGCAATCTCATTTTTAGTATTTAAAAAAAAGATCCTCAGAGTTTTCCTCTTTTTTTTTTTAATCAAAACCAGAAGACTATTTATAACTGTATTCTACTGACTTTACTTTCATTTTAATTTAATTGTTATTAATAAAATTATATTTCATTGTTTAAATTATCCTAGTGAATTTATTTAATCCTAAATTATTATCATCAACCATTATCAATCCACTACAGGATAAAAGTCTCTCCAAATTCAATCCATCTTCTCTGATCTTCTCTTCTCCACATCACCCCTGCACACTTTCTTATTTGGTTGAAGCATCTCATATGTGATCTTTTTCTGGGTCTTTTACAATCTCTTGGAATCCAGTTTAAGATTTCAATTGTCCATCTATTATCATCTCTTCTAGTAATATGTCCAGCCCAACTCCATTTCAGTCTTTTAATTTTTTCATTGAGGTCAGTAACACCTGTTTGTTCTCTTACCCATAAATTGTTTTCAATCTCATAATTATATGTTGTATTGTATCTCTTGCTCACAGTAACAGTTATAGACCTTTTGCGTGCTGAATTGGATTTGTGCATAATGATCTATCTAAAAGGGGTTTATATTTAGTGTTTTTGGACATCCAGATGATCCTAGATTGGTGCAAAGGAATACCTTTTAAAGTCCATTCACTATATTTCATTTTAATTATTTATTTAGAAATTGTTTATGGTTGGCCAATTTATTAATGGTACAGCCATTGATGACGGTCAGCATGTTTCTGTGTTCCAGCATTATTTTTTAATTGTTATATTATTATGAATTAGCATTTAAGTTTGTGCATCCAAATTATTATTTATAACCTGCACCAAGCTGGTAAGGACTAAATAATTAGCCTGGTCTATAGGAGACCCATTTCAAATTCAATCATAAGATTGTTGATTTTATTGATCATTCATGGTGATGAGTTGTATTCTTATTTCCTTTGTGTAATGCTAGTGAACTTATAGTTCTGTGTTGATCTCTAATGTTTGTTGTATTATTTGTATGTTTACATTCAAATTTGATGGATTGACTTGGGTTTGATGATGATGAGTAGCATCATTCTAAAATTTATCCTATTCTCCCTGTGTTATGGTAAATCTAATACTGTATATATTAGATTCAACACAAATTAATATTTTGTATTATTGATACAATATCATTCACTTAAGTATTAGTTGTATTGTGTTATATTTATATGTAAATGATATAGCAAATATTAATGAGCCGATAATTATCATATATATATATGTTCAGGTAGATTGTTTTTAAATAATTTATTTTAGAAAATATAAATTAGTTTTGTGCTTTTTAATTGCATATCCACACTCAAGTGAAATATATATTACTATTTATAAAATCCATTTAGTTAAACTTTTAAATAGCTAATACCTCTTTATATCAAAAAGAAAAACATTTATTAGATTAAAATGTTTTTTGGTTGTTGTTTTGATTGCAACAAACACTGTTATGACAAAAGGGTATTTTGGTATTAGACCTGCAATACAGTTCACATTTGTATCAATCCACTGATAACTTTGTAATCTTGTGATCTGACCAAAATAATACGTACATGGATCTTATACATGATATTTTCACAAGATTTACAAAGTTATCAGCAGTTAATATGAATGTGAAAAGGTACAGCAATTCTAATACATGCTCTATGTTGCAGGACTAATAAAAATAATTAAAAGTATAAAAAATATTAAAAATAATATTTTAAAACAAATGTTGAGAAACAAATGTATATTAAAAAGACGATTTTAAAACAATTTTGAGAAACAAATGAATATTAAAAAGACCGATTTTTAAAGTATAAAACATATTAAAAAACAACATTTCAAAACAAATTTTCAGAAACAAATGGATATTAAAAAGATGATTTTAAAACATTTTTAAAGGAATAAATGGATATTAAAAAGATGGATTTTTAAAGTATTAAAAAATAATATTAAAAACAGAATTTTAAAACAAATTTTGAGAAACAAATGGATATTAAAAAGGTGATTTTAAAAACAATTTTTAAGGAACAAATGGATATTAAAAATTAAATTTTTAAAGTATAAAAAATAATATTAAAAACAGCACTTGAAAACAAATATTTTGAGAAACAAATGGATATTAAAAAGACAATTTTAAAACAATTTTGAGGAAGAAATGGAGAGCAAAAAAGAGTATTTTGTTTTTAAAATATAGATTTGCCATACACAAATATATATAACTTTCACACTAACAAATTTAAAATGTATAATGATATATAAATTGATATTAAAAACATTTTAACTCAAAAAAATATTGATTTGCGATCTTAAGTAAATGGCACCATTACGCAAAAAAAAAATGTTACCTTAAATATGCACAAAAGAATAAATTATTTAAGTATTTACAAAAACAAAATACACACATATGCTACTTACCAAGTAATATATAACAGAAATTGTCATGTTTAAGCCACTAATTTTTTTTTTTACTTCTAACACTCATAAAATGGAGATTTGAACTGAAAAATTTCCTCCCAAAATGGAGTTTTATTGAACATTTGATTGCACAGAGTATGCTGGGATTCTCCTCAAAAATCCTAATAAACATATTTGTTTTTAAGAGAAAGAAAAAAAATACACAAAAAGAAAGAAATATAAACTATTTATAAGATTTTTATTAAATATTTATTCTGTTGTCAGAAAGAAATCTGGACAATAACTGAAAATGCCAAAATATTACAAAAAAAAAACAAAAACCTGTTGATAAAAATACACATCTTTTCAGATGAGATTGAATAACATTGCAGGGATTATTTTCTTTTGATTTGACATAAATGCAATATTATACATTTATTGTGAATGTGAAAAGGCCTATCTCCTCTACGTTGCAGGTCTAATACAAAGTGCTGATCAAAGATATGGGGGGGGGGGAGTTGATAGTTATACACAGTATTTTCTAATTCTAAAATTTTATAATATCCCGGTTTCATTTCAAATTGGGAATATATGAAAGAGATTGCAAAAAAAGAACAGAGAAAAATAAAATACTGTTATTCATGAAGTCAATATGTTTATTTTGATTTAAGTAGTGAATAATATATAAATTATATTTGCTAAATTGGTTCATGATTTTTAATTAGTCTTTTTTTAAAAAAAAAACCTTGAGTTTATTATGAAATTAACTAATTGGATGGCAAATTAATGTTGTTTAGCAATAATAAAAAAAAAAATAATAATTACTTAGAAAATGAACAAAATTATCATAGATCTGAAAAATATAATGTTTAATTTGATAATATGAATCAGTAGTTAAATTTTAGTTAATTGTTTCATTGTAATACAATATAAAGGAAATATCTTGACTGTTCAGTATCTTTGTTCTTTGTTAAAGACTGAAAAATAAAAATTATGATTGATAAAGTTAAATGTTTAATGAAGTTAAAGATTATGAGAAATCTAAGTTGAGGAAAATAAATTTGATTTATTAAGAATTAAGCAACAAGTTAATATTGTACTTAATTGAATTACATTAATTTTAATAATTTTGTAAATATACAATGGTTATTAAATACACCTGGGTCTCATTTTACGCGATAGATAGGTTCCTCAGAAAACATGCACAAACTAAATCATGCAAAAATAGACGTAAATTACATTGAAAAGGGGGGGATACGGTCTGTGATTTTTCAAAATTCACGTAAAAGCAAAGTACCAACATAAAATTACTTTAAAATTCGCGCAAAAAAAAAATAGGGAAATAAAATATGACTAATAAAAAATGTCAAATTTGAAAAAAAATGATATAAGACAAACTTTTTGACTATAATATTTAATTTTATTCAAATAATATATTTTTATGCATAATTTACAGAACAGTAATTTACATTTTTTTATACACGTTTTAATTATTATGATTTTCTGGTGACAACGTAATTAGTAATTAATCTTTGAGACAATGATTTTATTAATTGTTTACGAAGCTCACGATATCCAGACATACAACCATTTAGTTCTCGTTGGAATTTAAGAACACGTTAATGATTGATTAGTGACATTAATAAGAAAATAATAATTGATTACGTTCTTTTTTAAAAAGCAAAAACAGAATGTGATTTAAAATGCAAAATTAATACGCACAATGTTTGAATAAATTTACATTATAATCTTGTAAAATTTAATATGTGTATACATAAAGTGTGGAAATCATGATTTTAATTTCATTATTGCATAAAATCTTACTATTATAAAGCACTGAAAATATAGAAATTACTAAGATGAAAGTCGAATTCCGATAATGTGCTATTACCTTCAATATGACGTAAGTGTGCTAAATTTATTATTTAAAGTAATATCGCATTATCGGAAATCGACTTCCGATGAAACATGAATCGCGTAACTTCAAAATCGTGTTAAATAAGTCCGCGTAAAAGAGACCCAGGTGTATGTAGATAATTTATAATAATAAGTTTAATCTGTTTTAAGTGTCAATGATTGATTTATTATTCACATAGAAGTTATTGACAAATTTATTAAAATGATGAAATACTCACTTGCAAATTATTCTCATTTTATGCATATTGGAAGTTGTTTAATTTATAAGTATGAAGAATGATACACAAAGTTTATTTTAGACATGAGATCTTAGAAGAAAATATAATATTTACATGATAATAAATTATAAAATTAATTATAGGTAGATATTAATATTATTAATCTTTGGAAAATATATTCAGGGATCATTAAAGGCATTGATTTGTTCCCAGATTGTTTTGCATGCCCAAGTTTTTATATGAATATATAAATAGACCTAAAAACATTGTTTAATATTATTCTTTATATAAGGAATAAATAATAAATTAAAAGTAAAAAAGTATTAATGGAATTGCTGTATAGCAAGTAAATATTATTTCTCAACTAATGAATCTGCATTTGCTCATTGTTATGTGATTATATCAGTCTTATTATATCTTTTCATTATTGCAATAGTTTTAACCATATCTTCATAGAAAATTCAGAATAAAATGAAGTACTATAATTTGATTTCAACTGTCAACCTTTCTGCACTCACAACTTTGTCACCATTCACTTCCTAAAAATATTTTAATAATTATTACCAATAATTTATTAATCCAGAGATTCTTATAAACTCTTTGTAATTGAGTATTACAAAAAGGTAAACATTGAAATTCAAGACTTTTATAGTTTCAGCAGACTACTGTCAGAATCATAGTGCTGTATTAATTTGGCAGCCGAAAGCATGCTTTGTGTATAATAAGTCTTAATTTCAACTTTTATCTTTTTCTAATACTCCATTACAATAAGTTGATAAGAATTACATTAATTAAAAAAAGGAGAATTAAATATTTAGAATTAATCTAGAGATTATATCGTTTTTGTCCAAGATGTAAGAGGCTATGATCTGGTTCAACTGAAGAATGTTTGTTCAGCATTTTATTCTTTTCAAATATCTTTATTTATGTGTTTCAAGGAGTGGTGGAGTGGAAGTTTTTAATACAATTTACTTAAAAAAGCAAAGTATTGTAATGCTAAATTAAATTAGTATGTTAAAACTCAATTTAATTAATAATATTAATATAATAAAATTGCAAGTTAAGAAAATAAATTAGTTTAATCAGAAAAATATTTGATATGATATCAATTACTAAACATTTTTTATTTCATAATAAAAGTTAATTTGAATTTTGTTCGTTTATTTTATTATTTAAGATAAGTTTTATTAAATGGTAAAGTAAAATGGGTATATGACTAATATATGAGAGCATGACTATTCTGATAATATTATATAAAAGAAAAAGTGACTATTGGGCTATAAATAACATTCAGTAAATAGTTTAAACAAAACTATTTTAGTATAGTTATTTCATATATCTATATAGAAAATCTATCAGATATTACTGTACTTCAAACAAATGAACAAAGACATCAATCTCCAAGTACAAATTAGTTAAATTAACTATTCAAGATTCAACAGCAAACTTCATTGCTAAAGTTATTGGATTTGAGATATCCTGTATTAATCAATTCATTTGTAAAATCTTTTATGAATTATCATTAATTTGTTATGGAATTATGTGAGATGAAGAATCACAGCATAATTTAAAGGAGATAGAATAGTATTACTGTAATATATATATAATAAATATTTTTGAAGTAATATTACAATTATAAAAAAAAAAATATTTATTATATGATACTTTTTATTCATCCTGCTAGTAATAATTGCAGTTCATTTGACTATAAGATTGTATATTGCTTTGATAAACTTTTAGTTTTGTTATTGAAATTAAAATATATAATGGCTAATATAAAAAAATAAAAGCAGATATAACAGAGAGAACAGCATATGGATTATGATTTCACATATTTAAATTATTTACAGTATTATCACTAAATAGTAGTCAAACATTTTTATTACAATAAATATGTGTAAAAATAAATAGTTATTATTAAAATCAATCATTTTTACCGAAGTCACTTTTTTCTTTTTCATTACTTCTTTTTTACAATTAAAGCAAAATTCAAAATGGAATTGAAATTAAATTTGAATAAATATGGATAAGGAAGTGTTTCATAAATCTACAAGAATATTATTTGTCTTATTTAATATCAATATAAAAGATACGGTGAGAGTAAACAAAAAAAATGTTATTTTAGATTGATTAAACATACTTGATTTAATGCTTTTCTATTATTTTTTTATTTTATATATATATATTTCTTTTTTTTTTTTTAAATATATATATATTACTTAAAACTGAGATATTGTTCTTTGTATTATTAGTTTTGAATCTAAACTCGTATTGATTTCAAGAGTCAAACTTCTAAAAAACTGTTAACTGTTAAAAAGTAATACTTTAATTGATGAATGGATTGGTTTAAAAATAATACGCGGAAATAAATCTGAATTGTTTTGAAATTGAAAAATTCAGCTGAAAAGTAAGCTGTTGAATACTTTTCTTTGTTCTGAATTGATACCAAACACTTTTAACAGCAGTTTGTATTTAAATGAAAAAAAAACTGATTGCAGAAAATCGATCATTATAGCTGGTGCTATTGATAAACTTGTCACTAAAAGCAAAATAAAATCTAATTGGTCAATGAAATTTCCAATAATGGCACTGATGAATCATTAAAAAAAAAAAAGAAATAACTAGTATTTTGTAACTCTACTGTTAAAATTAATCAAAAATTTAACAATTGTTTATTAATGTCTATTTGGATCACCAAATCATTTTTAAAGATATTTCATCAATTCAAGTAGACATTTTAAATAATACGTCATCTGAAATTCAAAATTTTAATAAGTTATCAAATGATTGTTTAGTTTATATATAAATTCCAACACCAGAATGGCAGGATTGAATCACATCCATGTTAATTGAGTTCCAGAGTTCCCCTTTGTATCACTGCAGTTAAATAACATCTTTATTAAACTGATTGAATCAACTACTTAATATTGATTAACCTCTGACATGAAGTTTGTAATCATTTTCTGACTCTCATAATATTTTTTTTTTTTACTTTAAACAGATCATTAATTCAAATATTGCACAAATTAGTCTTTCAAAATGAGACATAGTTTAATACTAACTGCAGTTGAGAAAAATCTTTCAATTAATTAGATTTTTATTCCAAAAAAAAGCTTTAATTCTAGACTATTTTATACTCTTGCAATGACACTTAGTAAATCAATAACTACAAAGATAAATATATTTCTAATTATATATCTAAGAATATCAATTTTTCTGCCTATGGTAAATTTATCCACCTACTTTTTTTTTGTAATTTATAAAAGAACAATACTTGTTTTTATCATTATAATAGAACTTAAGCAAGATGTTCTTTCTTAACCCATTAACCACTTACTTAAAAGATAAAAATAAAAATCTTTGTAGATCTGTGAGTAGAATAAAAAAAATTCAATATCTTTTATTCTGATTATCAAAAGCATATCATCATTGAGCTTTTGATGGGAACATCTTGGATGTAGTCATTAACTTTAAATAAGCCAATATTTTAAAAGTTATGACCACTTGTATCATTGATACTACAATTACATGACTCTTGTTGGATTGCACTAATGTTATCACAGATGTCATAAGAATTTCACTTAGATACTACTAAAATCATCATTTTTTTCAATCATTATTGATCTACTCCAGAATGAAGGACTCACCAAGTTTAATTCATAGCTTTTTTCTGCCTTTCACACTAGCAAATTTCATTATTTTGTCCATCATTCTCACATGGAGTCACTTTCTAGTTTTTTTAACAACTTCTTGGATTCCAGTTTAAGTCTTCAATTATAATCTCTTCTAGAAATATATCCAGTCTCTGGCTCCATTTCAGTTTTTTAATTCTTTCAATAATATCAATGATACTTGCTTGTACTCATGCATTTTATTTTTGATCCTTTTTTTTATTCTACATACATCTCTCAAAGCTTCATTGAGAGGTCTGAAGTCTCTGGATTGCTCTTTTGTAAAATGCCCAAGTCTCACGTTTATAATGTACCGGGTGCACTTCTACGCCATTCTAACTTTTGGCACACATATCAAGCATGAAGTGATTGTACCACCTCAGAGTGAGACCTCAATAATAATGTTAATGGAATTTAGAAGTTAATTTATATTAATACATTATTAATTAGGCAATATATTGAAATATGGTTGATTATTCCAATACCATGCCAATGGACATCAAAAGGTTAATCGCTGTATACCTTTGAAAGACCTTGAATAATTCACATCTTTATGCACCACTCTCAGACAGAGAAAATCCCTAACTAGAAGGATATACAACCTCCGGTACTCATCTCATAGCTAAAGGCACCGCTCTATGGCGTGCTTTTCGCGCCAAAACACAAAAATGCTGTTTCCGCGGCCGGCACATTCGAACCCGCGTTTTCTATAATACAACTTTTTTGTTGTGTTACAGAATGCAGGCCGCTATGTTGCATCACAGTACAGCATGTATTTTGCATAGCTGCAAATACATTTTCCGAATTCGCACAATTTATAAAATAATTACGGCTTGATGAGAGAGTTTGTATTTGAATTGTATTGAAATGTTGTTGTCATTGGATTTTTTTTTTGTATTTTAAACTATTGAAATGTTCAGATTTTTTACAACGTACTGTATTGAACTTTTATTTGGGAAAATGTTAAATATCTATGTTTTTATTGAATTGCAATTAGGTAATGTGACAAAGAAGATTCTACCATCTGTATATTTTTGAAGTAAAAAAGAGTGGTAGGAAAAAAATATCCAGTAAGAAAAGTCCAAATATACAGGTTTTTTTGTAAATTTAATAAAAAGCAAATATTATAAACATGTTTAATAAGTAAAGAAGACATTTGTATGTGTTTGTTGTTATTTAAAAAAGTTTGAGTTTCTTTCTTCTGTCCGAGTACGGTTTGATTTTGAATTTTATTTTAGTATTACAAACAAACAGAACACTAAACCTAACCCTAAACTAACCTTAAAACTAACCCTAAACTAACCCTAAAACTAACCCTAACCCTAAAACTAACCCTAAACTTAACCCTAAAACTAACCCTAAACTAACCCTAAATCTAACCGTAACAACTTTTACTTTTATTACGATTATTATTTTTTAGTTAAACAACAACAAAAAAAGTTGTAACACAAGTAAAAAAATATCCGATAGAAAATTGATAAAAAAAAAAGCCGTAACACAAGTAAAAAATATCCGATAGAAAATTGATAAAAAAAAGCCATAACACAATTTAAAAAGTATACGATATAAAAAACACGAATCAAATTGTAATTTGTTGATTTTATTTTATATTTATTATTATTATTATTTAAATTGTATACGTTAATAAAAAATAATATTTAAAAAAGACGTTTTTGTTTTGTTTTTATTTTCGCATTACAAAAAAGCACAGAAAAATTATTAAAATCAAAGGCCCGTAAATGTTCATATTTTATAGTTTTAGCGTGAAAACGGCGCCATCTAACGACATCTTTATCTATAATACAAGCACCCAACCTCCAACCCATTACATAACATATACCAACTTTCTAACGATAAAGTCGTATCCCATTATGCTATGCTCAGTCCTCTTATTCCGGGTTATATAAAAAGAAATTTTAAAGCCGCTCTCGGAAATATATTTTTATTATATTTTTAGGAAATGAAAGAAAATAAATATAACACTCGACAATAAAATAAGTTATAAAATATTTATTACAAACATCAATTAACATTTCTTATGACCTGTTATGGCACCAACAATTGCACAAATAAAAGAAACTATTATTTAATCCATTTTCCCTTAATTCATAAAAATGTTTTGGATGAAGTGGTCTGAGTTGTATATCCACATGTATATTTTAGGCGACATAAAAAGTAATATGAGATCATTAAATATTCAGTCATACCTGTATGCTCATTTCTGCATCCATTCCACAGTTTAATGGTATTTTAAAATTATACATTTTTAAACTAAATGTTATGACTTGGGCATATATAAAAATCTTATAACATTTATCTACTATACTTTTTTTTTCTAAAAAAAATTGTATATTCTCCTGCATTTACTATTATTTTATTCTTCATATAGTCATCACTGTTAAATACCAAATCCCTCATTTTTTTGAGAGTTGTAAACTATGTATTCGGATATGGGTGGGGAACCTCTTGCTCTTGGAAGTTTTCAATCTGGCTCCTGCAAATTTTCAAAAATGTATATATATATTGTACCCTTACTTCTTGATATATAAAATAATTTAAAATATAACTAGCTCAGTTACATTATTATGCTTCATTAAAATTTGCATATCTATCTTTAATATACTTTTATATTATCATATCTTAATTAAATTTATTATCAATCATCAAAATCAATATAGTTCTAGATTATACTAATTAAATAAGTATTTATAAAATTATGAGACTGCGAAGTAAAGTTACAAAGTAATAAGCAGATTTACATTGAGTCAATATCTCCCAAGATACTGTCTCAATGGCATAAGAATACTACCACTACCTTATCATCTTACCACTACATCTATAGCATTCTTATGACTTTTAAATGAAATAAATTATCTTCAATAATACTAGAATAATTCCTAACTTTAACTTAAAATATAATTAAATAATCTCAGGTTCTTCTAAGCTGTTTTAAAATAATAATAACTCATGTAAATAAGTATGATGTGGGATTTTATATCAAACTTAAATACACCTAACTTATTTAAATAATAATAATAAATAATACTAATCTTAGAGTGTAATTCAATCTCATCTATTTATATGATATAATCAATCATTAAATGAATAAACAAACATATGTATATCTTTTATTTTATATGGTATCTTCATTTTAAAATAGATCAAAATCTTATACTTAATAATCTGTGGCAATAAACAATACTGTATTCTTATAATGTGTATTATAATCATCTTATGACCATTGTAATATTTATGTTCATGTCAATCAATTCTTATAAAATAATGTTAAGCAAATATGGTATTCAATTCTAAGTAATAATAACAAATTCAATTTTGTGCAAATATTATGTTTATTTCAAATCATCTGATGTCAAAATGCTGTGGTGAAAAAATAATGAAACTCGACACATTTTTAAAACAAATTAACAAATTTATTTACAATAACTTCAAATAAAATTTATTTACATTATTTACAGTTTAAAATTTATGACAACGAATAAAATAAAAATAGGAATACAAATATAAGAGGCTTACACTGTTATTAACTTATGTACTTAATAAGCAATTACACATTCCTTCAAATGCTATATTAATAATATTACAGTGTGTTTTTCCAAAACGTAGATTTTTAAAATAACTAGTAATGTACTTCAATTACTACAAATAACAATACATGTCAAAACTATTTATGTAGCATGTGTACATAATGTAGCTTTACCTATTAAATAACTACATTAATTAAATATCATTTATAATGTGTTATTATGTATTCACTTTATTACTAGCATTGCTTAATATCTGTATATAAAATCAATATCTCTTTATAATGTAAAATAAATGATTGGCTATAATTATATTCCACCTAATGTAATTCCTGTTATGTTTTATAAAATATGCATTCTATATCTGTATTATTCAAACATTAATATTTAAATCATTTATCAATTTTAAATTCATAAAACATTACATTAGATAAATTTTATGATTCCTTTCTGTGTAAAATCATTATTTTACCCTATGTGCTTTACTAACCTTTCTAATAAATTTCTATCTATAAAACATATTCTAAACTCATTTAAAACATTTTCCGGAAAACAAATATCAACTTCAAATAAAATATTTATTATCCAAATTACTCATACTATATTGTCTATACTTAGTAAACTTTTCAATCTAAATATAGGCTTCTACTCATAACGTAACTTAACTTATTCAATAAACAAAATACACAAAAATATAGACTTTTAAAATTCTTTTCTAAATTGCAAAAATAAAATAATTATTAAGATAAATAATAAACATCATTTTAATACTAAGCATAAATAAAAATATCAAAATTATTTACGAAAGAATCATATAATTATTTCTAAGCTTTTACGTAATATTGTATCACGTTTATATTATAAATTAAAAATTTATGCATATTTTAATAAAGTTTGTTGTCAATATAATGTATGTGTTTTATAATATATTTATCATTCATTTAAAAATAATATCAGTTGATCTAAAGAAAAAATATTAAATTCATTAAAAATCATTATACAATATTTTTTACCATAATAATAATATTGTCCATTCTGCTATCCAGTATTCTTGGAATTTGAGCTTCATAAAATAAAAATCATTCACATTTTACTCATAAACATTCATTAGAATATTCCGTGTTATATTAATATAAAAATAAGTTTATGTAATTAATTATTATATTATTTTAAGTTACTATTTAATAAATGTACCTAACCTACTTTTTAAGAGTTTAATAATATTTAAATTTTATGTTAAATAAATAAAATAAAATTCATATTACATAGTCCAGCGTCGATTTTTTGTTCTACCATAAAAGTTCTAACAAATATCCTCCGTATAAAGTCAATAGAACACTATTTCCTGTTCCGTTGAATCACGTGTTTCTTGAAAGTTTATAATGAAATGATAACGTTCTTTTTTAAAAATAAAAATAAGTCCAAAAAAAAAAAAATTAAAATAGTTTATAAGTTCTCTGGATCCAGTTCTTCATAGAATATTATTCAAAAAGTTATTATTTCAAAATAAGTTATAATTTATAAAATTATCCTTCAATTATTTTAAATAACTTAGTTTGGCTTGGCTTAGTTTAACTTGATTTGGATATCCATGTATTACTTGGCATTTGTAAATCATATTCAGGTAAGAATTAATTTCTCCATCTATAACGTCAGCGTTTAGATAACTTTAATAAAATAATTTTATTATATTACGATTTTTTAAAATACTTATACTTATAATATATTTCCTTTTCAAATTATCAATCTCTAGTCTTTTAAGCATAAAGACTTAACAAGCAAGTATTTATTTAAAATTACTACTGCATCTTATATCTTTCCTTAAGATACATATTTTACTTCTATAATTTGTCAAAATACTTTCTTTTACGAAATATTTATATTTCTTTAAAATATCTATTAGTAATAGACAATAGTAATTTAACTTTTAAAACTATTTATAGTCAAAATACTACTTTTCTCGATCTTTAGTTTTATGTACTAATCCAGGCTGTTACTTCTATAGCATAAAGTTTCTGATATATTTCTCCGATGTGTGAGGTTTCCATGATTATTTGTATGTAAATTGAGTTTCGATATTGAGAAGATAATAGGGAATTATTAAGTTTCTACTGCATATTCATTACTTTAAAATATTATAAATTATTCAATAACACTCTTATGATTTTACAACTGATTTTAAGAGCGTTTATAAATTTACTCAGCTATTTTTTAATAGCACAAACGACTTAGAAGTTTTATTGTAGAGAGCCCCCTCAACAATTGAATCCAGCTTATATACTGCCAGAAACACCTTATCTGATTGGTACGATTAAACAATCAAACTTTACTTATTTACATATTGATCAACTCACTATTAAAAATAAAATAATGACTTATTTAATATTTATATTTTATCAAATTCTTTAAAAATAATTTTATCGTTTATTTAAATCTATTAAACATTCTTTTGAAATATTATTTCTCACTTAATTTAAATCTTAACTTTTATAAGATCATTTAAAATAAACTAAATCTTTTTAAATACGTTATATTTTTAAAGTAATATTTTTTAAAATCAAATTTAATATTTTACATTAATATCTTTATTTTTATCTCGTGATAACTCACGTATTATTTATAAATTTATAAATATTTTTAAAATAATTATGCACTTTATTAGACAACTAGTTGTGTATAACACTGTTCTTTATACAAGAAGTTGTTCTAAAAATAAACAACAATTGCTTTTTAAAATAAATATTTATTTTTAAAATAAATAAAATATTATAACAGATTTTAAAATAATTATTTGATATGATTAAAATCAAATATTAATCTCAATTTAAGTATTTATAATTTAAAATATTTTTATTCACTTTTAACATATATTTCAAATTAAATAAATATTTTTGTCTAATTTTAACTTGTCTTTTAAATACTTTAGCTTTAAACATTTGTTATTAAATTTATTAATGCAGTATTACATCATAATCATCATCATTTTAAATGTCTCTCAATATCAACACAATTCCCATATCAAATACTCATAGATTACCTTAGATAAACTTATGGTAACATTACCACAAGCAAAGTCAACATCACATCTTTAAAATACTCCTTAAATTTAAAATTTTCTACTAGATTAGCACAAAACTTAAATGGTGACCCATATAAAAGGGCACAATATATAATTGTCTTGTGTACAACTTCTATTTAAATATACACATAGTTCAAATATTGAATTAAAAGTTAAGTAAAATAAAATATTTTTTTATTTACATCCAAAATTTATAATAGTTCTAGTTCATTCTATAATAGGTATAATATTCTGACAAACTATCTATATTTTGTAGTCTATTTGATTATAAATTTAATCTACAATGCCAGGGAAATTTTGTTTCCTTTGATAGTGATTTTTCAAATACTAATTGTATATTTGCAAAAATAAAATTAGAATTTTACTTTGTTTTATTATTATTTTGTATTTATTTAATTTTTGTATTACGATGGCTATATATAGTAAGATAAAAAAAAATTGTCACTGAAAATAAAAATCGATCAATGTGTTTTATAGGAACAAAGAGTAAATCAATATGCATGATATGTCTAGAAAATATTTTCATTAATAAAAAATACTTTATTAAACATTCTGGTTACAACAAAATTATTGGAAAAGAAATAGAAAACTTGAAAAATAGTTTTATCAAATGTCTGATATGTCTCATAAAAAATCCAAACATGTTAGAAAACTTAAAAACCATTTACTAAAGGAGATTTTATAACTGGTTACATCCTATCTACTGTAGAATTAATCTGTCTAAAACATAAAAAGAAATTTGTGAATATTAAGTGTGTCACAAAGAATAGTTAACAAGGCAAATTGGAAAAAAAATGTTATTAAATGTGGAACAGTCATTAATAGTAATGATGTGGTCCTCATTTAAAAAGGACTACTTGATATTGGTCTGACAGTTAAAAGATTGTCTAACCCTAATGATTAGTTAAATACTTGCCCATATATAGAAGGGTAATTTTTTAATCAATAAATTTTGGATGGCTTGCAAATGGTATTATAAATATCCAAATGGGATTTGGCAGAAAAAAGGTTTCCCATCCTTTTATTAGGGATTGACACTTTCATTTTCCTCAAATAGTTCCTTTTTTGTATTAAGAATATTATCTACACAAAATATTCTTTATTGATTTAGTAGCTAATTGTGCTGATTTAATTGAAAAAGTAAAACATCAATATCTTGATTTATATATCTACTGCAACCATATTTTTAAAAGTGGGTTAATTCAAATTCTCTTCAATGCTTACATCATCCAGCTATTCATTGTGAATGTAAGCTTCATTTAGGATATTTTCACAGCACCATTTTTTATCCTAGTTTTATTTAAAGTTATTTGTTCAAAAAGCCTAACAACTATATAATGTAAACATTTAAAAAATTTCTACCACATTCAATAAATTCAGTAGATTCATAAACAATCTAACAACTAAAGGTAGTAAAGCCTGTAACAGCATAAAAGTAATAAAATCAAAGAAAAATATATGCATCTAAATTTTATATCTCTTTTCAACAAGAAATAATTACAATGTGCAATGGCATTCTCCCTCCTCTTAATATTAGTAAGTAATATGACACTAAGTTATTATTTTTTATATTACATTTTACTTTTATAAATCAGAGTTTGTGAAGATAGTATCAGCATTAGAAATCTGCTTTTTTTTTTTTCATGTGTCATAGAATCGGCCAGGAAGCTAACCCGCAATCCAGGCAACTGCTTATAAGGCAGTCGTGCTGACCTCTTGACAATGTAGCATTGTTAACTGTGTTAAATTATGGCATAAGATTTAATGCTGTTCATGTACATTAACATGGAAAATCAATATATATGACTAATATATAAATAGATATGATTTCTGTTTAAAAAAGTTCTATGAAATAGCCAATCAATGATCATCAAGTTCCAACACTGTTAGTACCTGGAAGCATCGACAATTAATTTCTGGATATTAATCATTTATTGAAGAATAACTATTAGACAATAAATACATCTATGCAGTAGCCTTTATATTATATTGTGTTATCCTCATAATATTAAATTTTTACTGTCATAACATTTTATTGTAATGGTATGGAAATTTGTGGTTAACCTGGGGTCATGGAAAATCATTATCATCAAGTTTAAGTCAATAACATTTTTAAATTTACAAATAAAATGAATAAATGTGAGCAATAAGAGAGCCATATGAGTGATGTGAGAGACCAGCAAAAACACTAGCTAACTATGTTAACTACAAATAACTATAAGTTCACCAGCCTTACACAATAATAATAATAATAATCAGTCATCATCATGAATGATCAATTCAAAAAATAAATGAAATGAGTCTACTATATAGATAAGGCTAATTATTTAGCCCTTGCCAGCTTAGGGCAGATTATTTAAACAATAATTTGGATGCACAAACTTAACTGCTAATCCATAAGAATATTACAAGTAAAAAATAATGATGGGATACTAAAACATGCTGATCATCATCAATGCTACATCCACTTAATACTATTAATGTTGTAACAGTCATATTTGAACATCCACGCAACAAAATCCAGAGTTTTGGTAAATTATACCAAGGCCGATCTAGATGAGGGTTTGAGACCAAATCTGACCGCACCTCAGCTCCTTCACCAACACTCCCTGACTTACTGCCTTATGAATGACATATATGAGGTTACACTCGTAATCTCTCAATTTCCGCGCCGGCAATAGCAAAGGGTAAAACGAGAGACTCGGGGATACTTAACTAAATGTTTTATAGCTTAACCAAACACACTCACACAACCTATGGCTGATTATCTAATGCATATAAAATCATTATGGATGGTGATTTACTATAAATAAAGTGAATAATACTGCAGACGTTAATAGATTTTAAAATTATTTAATATTGACAAAACACAAACAATAACAATTAAATATACTGAATATTCCACTCGCAGGTGGGATGGTGAAAATACGAACTACACGTTCTGTAATCAATTGTACTTAACGATCATTATTCTATTATATCGTTTATACGTTAATAATTATTTTACGTCTATACTGATGTCTAAATTATGTTCTGCCATTCCTACTCAGTATGTTAAGGGTTAAACTCTAAGAGAGTGGGAACTTTATACAATGTGTACTTAAATTTATCATTACGCGATGAGCAGTCAATGTGCTCTTTATGTAGATATTCTTAGATAAACTAGATCTTAGGTTCAGATCAATGCTGAACAATTAATATACAGCAGATGAACTGGCGTTTTGTAGCATAACTTCTGAGGCTATGGCGCTATGCAAATTACATCAGATGCGTCTTGAATGCGCTTTTACTCATGAGATTCAGCAACGTTTGCTCGGTTCTCAGATACCGCTCGCCTGCTATACATGAACTTTTAGTTCGGATGCTCGAACAGCCATGATATAAGATGCTGGATTCCGGTGTTCCAGTTCTGGAGGAGGTAATGGGAATGACCCTTAAAATCACTATCCCATTCAAGAGAGGGCTGTCCGAACTAAGGATGATAAGATAGTCCTTAAAACCTAATCTTATCTTAATAATTATATGATAGCAAGGCGGAATGCACCTCAGTGCTTCGTAAAAACTCATTCACAACGCTTTTGGAATCTTAATTATAACAACTAGTAAAGCGCGAAATCTATAGTTTCTTCTGCAAACTACCCTACGCCAGTTAATTAAATAAACACTGAAATTGTGCTAAAGAGGACTTTATTAAAATTGATCTAGTTTATTAATTAACTACATATTATATGCAATTACATTAAGGGGGTCTAAAGCATATCTGGGGCTTAAACTTGGCTAACTACTGAATATGCCTTAAATTATCACTCTCTTTTATTTAACCAAACAAACCTTTTAATAAGCAACATATGTGATATTAAGCTACGCATAGCAGTTCAAATAATACATCAAAGTAGGTTTCGGACCAGAGACAATCTATAGATATGCCAAACAGCATAATTACTTTACTTGAGAACAAAACGTCTCTTTAAGTTATAATAATTAATAGTCTCTGCTCCGAAGGCAAAGCATAAATCAATAAATGCATTTTAACAAAATATATATATAGATGCAAAAGTATAGACGCAAATAGAGAAAATAATAAGGCAAATAAGCTTTTATAAGTTGAATTTAAAAAAGAGATTTAAGAATTTGAGATCAGGCAAGATTTACATTTAACTTTTAAAGTATTTTAAAATTATACAGGTTGAGATACGTTTATCTAATACAGTTAATTACTTTAAGAGAGAATACACCTTTTAAACATAGTGTGATTAATTTATAAGATTTGAATGGAAGAGTTTGTGCACATTACTTATTATATAGCTAGCTTTAGGAAAGATTTATAGATGGCTATAGCTTTTAGATTTAGCTTGATTGAGAAGTGGTTACCGGTTATTTATCTGGAGGCTTGCAGCTTGAAAGTATGAAATACACGCATGGACTGATTTATCTGAGCTGGTTCATCGATGGGCTATTCTTTAAGTAGGGCTGTGGTTTGGGTCTCCGGGCTCCATAAACGGTTCTTGACCATCGGGAAGATGGCCTTAGCTTTTCTAGCCACTTATTTGCATGGTAGAAACTGGGCTCACTGCCTGGATATAAGTTGAAACACGAGTAAAGCAAAAATGGATGACGATTTCTTTTCAACTGGCCTTTTTATATTTCTTTAACCCCCCCCCCTCTTACAGTTCATTCACAATCTTTATTTTTAGACATTAAAACCTAAGAAGTCTTAATTGCATCAGCTTCAAACGAATCGGTTGATTGATTGATTTCAGGTTTGTTCATTGTTCCTTTTATTTTTCTCAGATTCCAGTTCCAATCTGGATTTCAGTGCAGGTTTAATTGTCCAACTTTTATTTTATTAAGAATCCTAAAATCTGGATTTGTACCGGCGGTGTCTCATGAGATTGGTAAAGTTCTTTTTTTTCTTTCTTTAAACATTGGATTGCTTCTCCTTTTCTTTTACTGAAAGAGATTTAAGCTGCTAGCATTTTATCCTAGACGTGAGACATCTACATTTGTTTTTAGTTGCTCTACATGATTAAGTAATTGGGTAACTTCAAAGCCAGTTTGAAATACTTTAGAGAATTCTGTTCTTATCTAATACAATTTTCCCAGCTTGAAACCAATTCAATTATTTAAAATCATAAGATGAATATTTATAAAATTATAAGGTGTGTACGTTATATAATGATAATATCATTCAGATGTGAATATACCATTTTTTTAGCAAATAAAATTATTACAAAATATATACAATTATAGCAGACGTGTGTGCATATACAATTACACACATATACGTGTAAATATACGTTTTTATACATGTTAAATTCCCAAGTATATTGTTATATATATGTGTACCTTTAGGGTTTGAACTAGGGAAATGAAGGCTACTGATTTATAGAATAGGTGAAACGTATGATGATGAAATCATACTGTTTCATATCAGTGAAGTCCGGAAACAAAAAAAAAACAATAAAAAAAAATGAATTTACTTATTATTTAAATGAGCAATCATAAGTCATTTTCTGTGTATAAGATTTATGAAATTTATTTCTCACGTTGTATCAGCACCTCCCATCCTAACTTTGGTCTACCCAGCACATAAACAAAAAAAAAAAAAACACATGACAAACAAATGAATCCTTTCACTCTAAAATCTAATCCATTTCTCACTACATCTAATACCTCATTGTTCATATGGATAAAATATACCTATGCCTTACTCTTACCTATATATATATAATCATTCCTCTACATCTACTAAATATGCTACCACATCTATGATTATTTATATTGGTGAAATAAAAATAATAAAAAAAAAACAATATAAAAAAAAACTACCTCTACCAATAGGCTTATCACCATACCTATATATATTTTTACTGGTAAAATGTGAACTAGATCCTTAGATATTAACTATTCCTGATGCATCTGGGGGGTTTGTTTTACAGTCTATTTCACCTTTGGCTCTAAGCATTAGAGACCTTGTCAGCTTCGTAACCTTATTCTTTGGAACATCATCTTTAATCTCTCGAAACCTTGTTCCTCGAAACCTTATCCGCTTTCTCATATTTGAACCATATGATTTTCTCCTACTAAAGACATAAGTATCTTCTTTTCTCCTCTTCCTTTTCCACCCTGTCTTTCCCATTTGGGTTCTGGCAGTATCTGGGCTACTCTCATCATCAAAAATCACTCCATCCCCCCAGGCCTTGATCTCAGACTTAGCTCCACTATCTTCTGCCCCTCGATCAAACTTATTCATTTTGGAAATTTCTGAGAAAGGTCTGTCTTCTAAAACATTCCTATTTATGCAAGTTTCGGTAACCTCAATTGCCTTTAGTTTTAGTACTTCTGGGTAAGATTTTGGCTTAATTTCTTCAATAACAATAACATGATTCGATGAGGTCGAAAGAGGATTTACTTTGTATTCTACATCATTTACTTCCATATCTAGAGTCCTCAATGTTCTGAACTATCTTTTGTTGTTCAAAAGATCCCTGCATGTTTTCATCAGGTTTCATCTCTTCCATGTTTTCGATATCAATTTCAGTCTCTGAATAGATTTTTGAATCTTCTGATATCTCCCTATTGATATTACAATTATCAATATTCACAGCATCGATTTTATACTTTTCCATGATCTCACCACTGATGTTGGACTCTGTTATAAAATTTACATCAATTTTAGATTTTATTAAATCAGCTTGCGACTCCTCAGCAGTCTTTGTATCCCTTTTAAACTCTTCTACAGTTTCTTCCTCAAGTCTTAACTCTTCCTCAGTTTTTATATCAAAGTTAAACCCCTCAATCCCTACAACTATTTTGGAGTCTTCTACTACCTTCACATCCATTTTACATTCTTTTTCGGTGTTTAATACTATGTCTGTCTCGACTTCTGTATGTACTACCTCTCCTTTTGCAGTTTTAGAGATATATTCCACAATTAGCAGCTTTCCTGAAGGTGGATTGGCAATTTCCATATCACTCTTCATAATTTCAATTTCTTCCTTTTTAATAACCTCGATTTTTGCTTTATCAGTAATAGGATTTTCAACCTGTGATTCCCCTGAAATATCTTTGGTTGAAACTTCTAAAGTTTCTTCAACTTGCTTTATCTCAATGGTATCCTCTGGCTTCCTTTCTGTTTTAACATGTTCCTCCACTAAACTATTTTTTTCACTCATTTCCCACATCTCTTTTTGAATACTACCTTGCAACATTTCTTCTACAACCCCTGACTCACTTCTTTGCTCTTTCGATCTTATTTCAAAAGGAGATTCTGTCTTTTCTACTTCCTCTGTATCTACATCCTCATGGTTACTCTCCTTGTTCTCAGTTTCTCTACCTATCTCTACAACTTCTTCCACCATTTCACCCTTAGTTTCTCTTAGTTCAACCTCTTCTGGATACCATATTACAGCTTCTTTGTCTTTCTCAGTAACTCTACTCTCTTCTCTAGCTTTTGATAGTCTCTCCTGTTCCTGCTTGGCTACCTTGTCCCTGGCTTCTTTTTCCTTCTTAATCTTTTGGTCCCTTTCTTCTATCTCCCTCCATATGGCATATAACCTATCATCTCTTTCTTTCTCCCTTTTTTCTCTCTCCTTGTCTCTTTTTTCTCTTTCCTTCTTTTCTGCTTCTTTCTCTGCCTTATTTTGTGCCAGTATGCTGAATATGGCTGCTAACACTCCCTCTCCTTCCTTTGCTGTCTCTTCCAAAGCCTTCTCTGGCTTCCCCTCAGATTGCTCCCCCATATCTGGGTTGTTTTCCTTGTTTTCAGCATCCCCACTTCTCGTACTTCTCCCTACTATATCTTCTGTACGATTAATTTCTACTATTTCTCTTCCTGATCTTAACCTCTTTCCTTTACTCTCCACTCCCTCTTCTAGCCTTTCCTCTCTTGCCTTACTCTTCTCTACCATTACTCTCTCTTCTGTACTGTTATTCATTCTGATTTTTGCTAAATGTACTCTAATTTATTCTCAACAGCGCATTGCCATCCTCCCCAATGAAAAGACCGTCCATGGATTCTGCCCTACCACTAGTAACTACTTAGAACTGAACCAAGCCCTTAATTTATCTAACATATGAGATTACAACAACAACCCAAAAAAAATTTAACTAATAATAATGAAATTGTTCTTACCCATGCCTGTCTTCCACTGTGTTTTCTTTCCAACACTGCAGAGCTGCCATTACTATTTCTTTTTAACTATGATTGCTTTTTTTTTGAACTTCATTCCCCTTTTAAGTACACACATATATATAGAACAATCTTGCCTGATCGTTTGTTTATTCACTCTAGTACAATTGAATCACCAACCAAACTTCCCGACAGTGAGTCCTTTCAATTTTCTCACCCTGACAACAAATTTATATGAGGAACTCTCAGCTATTTAAGAGCCCCGGGCGCCAGTTGCCAGTGGATGAGATACCCGTATCTATATATAAACGGTATTGGACCTCACAATATGCATTGCTGTTTATATAACCAAATTTAAAATTTTTCGTTTATTTCTCATTACAAAAATAATTTTTATCAGCCACAGTGTGTTTACATTCCAACTCTAGCGAATTTGATTTGAGAAAGTGTGTTATACAACACATAACATAGACTAGAAATTTACATTTTTCACCCCACATATATATATATAACTGTGGATAAAATTAGAACAATTTTAGTCACTACTTTCGATTACAATTGGCCGCTCTTTTGTGGCAAAAAAAAAAATTACCATTGACACGCATACATATATAAAATATTTCAAAACGTTTTACTTGCGTATAAAATTCGAAATCAATCTCAGTCATTGTTTTCAATCCCAATTGAATGCCCTTTCGTGACAAACAAAAAAAATTTACCATCAACACGCGTATGTATGTACAAAATATTTCCAAACAAAAAATTCTTCCTATTTAACTATTAAAACTATTCTCGACATGCGTATATATATATATAAAAACACTTCAAAATTATTGTTCTCCTATTTAACTATTGCTTTTAATTACAATTGAGAAAAAAGTTTATTATCAATACGCACATATAAAATAATCTTTTTAAAAAAATCTTTCATGCTACCTGCCGATTCTAGCATTTATGTTTAGAAATATTACAAATCATATGATCTAAAACAAAACTTTATTTTTCACACGCATATATATACTTGACAAAAGGCGAAATTACTTGCGGCAGTACTACTGATTTTAACATTTGCGTTGGCATTTAGAAATCTTTTTACGAATTCTATAATCTAAACGACATTTTACTTTTTCACTCGCATATATATAAAATTGATAAAATGTGAAATTAATTGCCACTGCCTTTAAATAACAATCAATCAAAACAAAATCAATAAAATATCAAAATATAATAATCAAACGTTTCTCTTAGACAAAATAAAATTTTCACTACCAATGCGTGCATTATACATATATATATAAATTCTACGTATATCGTAAATATGAAATATAATTCGACAAAATATAAAATTGAACTTTCAACATAAATCTATGATTTGTGCGTTCGTATGCATTTAGTTCAGGGCGTGGAGAAAATTAACGAAACTCCACGTTTGGCGTTCATATTCGGAAAAAAAAAATCTACACATATATAACGAATGATATGAAAACACATCTATGTTAACATCCCCTCTCAGGTATGTAGGTTTATATTCGAAGGCCCCAGTTGGCGCGACATTCCCGGAAAAAAAAAAAATACTATGTAACAGTCATATTTGAACATCCACGCAACAAAATCCAGAGTTTTGGTAAATTATACCAAGGCTGATCTAGATGAGGGTTTGAGACCAAATCTGACCGCACCTCAGCTCCTTCACCAACACTCCCTGACTTACTACCTTATGAATAACATATATGAGGTTACACTCGTAATCTCTCAATTTCTGCGCTGGCAATAGCAAAGGGTAAAACGAGAGACTCGGGGATACTTAACTAAATGTTTTATAGCTTAACCAAACACACTCACACAACCTATGACTGATTATCTCATGTATATACAATCATTATGGATGGTGATTTACTATAAATAAAGTGAATAATACTGCAGACATTAATAGATTTTAAAATTATTTAATATTGACAAAACACAAACAATAACAATTAAATATACTGAATATTCCACTCGCAGGTGGGATGGTGAAAATATGAACTACACGTTCTGTAATCAATTGTACTTAACGATCATTATTCTATTATATCGTTTATACGTTAATAATTATTTTACGTCTATACTGATGTCTAAATTATGTTCTGCCATTCCTACTCAGTATGTTAAGGGTTAAACTCTAAGAGAGTGGGAACTTTATACAATGTGTACTTAAATTTATCATTACGCGATGAGCAGTCAATGTGCTCTTTATGTAGATATTCTTAGATAAACTAGATCTTAGGTTCAGATCAATGCTGAACAATTAATATACAGCAGATGAACTGGCATTTTGTAGCATAACTTCTGAGGCTATGGCGCTATGCAAATTACATCAGATGCGTCTTGAATGCGCTTTTACTCATGAGATTCAGCAACGTTTGCTCGGTTCTCAGATACCGCTCGCCTGCTATACATGAACTTTTAGTTCGGATGCTCGAACAGCCATGATATAAGATGCTGGATTCCAGTGTTCCAGTTCTGGAGGAGGTAATGGGAATGACCCTTAAAATCACTATCCCATTCAAGAGAGGGCTGTCCGAACTAAGGATGATAAGATAGTCCTTAAAACCTAATCTTATCTTAATAATTATATGATAGCAAGGCGGAATGCACCTCAGTGCTTCGTAAAAACTCATTCACAATGCTTTTGGAATCTTAATTATAACAACTAGTAAAGCGCGAAATCTATAGTTTCTTCTGCAAACTACCTTACGCCAGTTAATTAAATAAACACTGAAATTGTGCTAAAGAGGACTTTATTAAAATTGATCTAGTTTATTAATTAACTACATATTATATGCAATTACATTAAGGGGGTCTAAAGCATATCTGGGGCTTAAACTTGGCTAACTACTGAATATGCCTTAAATTATCACTCTCTTTTATTTAACCAAACAAACCTTTTAATAAGCAACATATGTGATATTAAGCTATGCATAGCAGTTCAAATAATACATCAAAGTAGGTTTCGGACCAGAGACAATCTATAGATATGCCAAACAGCATAATTACTTTACTTGAGAACAAAACGTCTCTTTAAGTTATAATAATTAATAGTCTCTGCTCTGAAGGCAAAGCATAAATCAATAAATGCATTTTAACAAAATATATATATAGATGCAAAAGTATAGATGCAAATAGAGAAAATAATAAGGCAAATAAGCTTTTATAAGTTGAATTTAAAAAAGAGATTTAAGAATTTGAGATCAGGCAAGATTTACATTTAACTTTTAAAGTATTTTAAAATTATACAGGTTGAGATACGTTTATCTAATACAGTTAATTACTTTAAGAGAGAATACACCTTTTAAACATAGTGTGATTAATTTATAAGATTTGAATGGAAGAGTTTGTGCACATTACTTATTATATAGCTAGCTTTAGGAAAGATTTATAGATGGCTATAGCTTTTAGATTTAGCTTGATTGAGAAGTGGTTACCAGTTATTTATCTGGAGGCTTGCAGCTTGAAAGTATGAAATACACACATGGACTGATTTATCTGAGCTGGTTCATTGATGGGCTATTCTTTAAGTAGGGCTGTGGTTTGGGTCTCCAGGCTCCATAAACGGTTCTTGGCCATCGGGAAGATGGCCTTAGCTTTCCTAGCCACTTATTTGCATGGTAGAAACTGGGCTCACTGCCTGGATATAAGTTGAAATGCGAGTAAAGCAAATATGGATGACGATTTCTTTTCAACCGGCCTTTTTATATTTCTTTAACCCTCCCCTCTTACAGTTAATTCACAATCTTTATTTTTAGACATTAAAACCTAAGAAGTCTTAATTGCATCAGCTTCAAACGAATCGGTTGATTGATTTCAGGTTTGTTCATTGTTCCTTTTATTTTTCTCAGATTCCAGTTCCAATCTGGATTTCAGTGCAGGTTTAATTGTCCAACTTTTATTTTATTAAGAATCCTAAAATCTGGATTTGTACCGGCGGTGTCTCATGAGATTGGTAAAGTTCTTTTTTTTTCTTTCTTTAAACATTGGATTGCTTCTCCTTTTCTTTTCCTGAAAGAGATTTAAGCTGCTAGCATTTTATCCTAGACGTGAGACATCTACATTTGTTTTTAGTTGCTCTACATGATTAAGTAATTGGGTAACTTCAAAGCCAGTTTGAAATACTTTAGAGAATTCTGTTCTTATCTAATACAATTTTCCCCGCTTGAAACCAATTCCATTATTTAAAATCATAAGATGAATATTTATAAAATTATAAGGTGTGTACGTTATATAACGATATCATTCAGATGTGAATATACAATTTTTTTAGCAAATAAAATTATTACAAAATATATACAATTATAGCAGACGTGTGTGCATATACAATTACACACATATACTTGTAAATATACATTTTTATACATGTTAAATTCCCAAGTATATTGTTATATATATGTGTACCTTTAGGGTTTGAACTAGGGAAATGAGGGCTACTGATTTATAGAAGGTGAAACGTATGATGATGAAATCATACTGTTTCAATGTATTGGCTAACTATAAACTTAATTTATAAATAAATAATTAAAATGAAATGTGCATGGACTTTAAAGGATATTCCCTTTGCACAAACCAGGATCACCATCATCTGGATGTCCTTAACACTAAACATAACTCCTTTTTTATAATAGCCTATTGTGCACAAATCCAGTTCAGTGAGAAAAAGCTATAACTTATTGTGAACAAGAGATATAATATTCTAAAACTATTTCCAATTGAGTAAATTCACTGGAATAACTTTAATAATGAAATATAAATTTATTAATTAGAAACAAAATGAAATTAATGTCTGCTGAGCAAGCTATAAATATAAATTCAGCATTCTGATTTTGATTAATGCAAAAAAAATGTTATCACATTGTGATTCACCAATATATCAATACATTTACATAAAACATATATCAGCACACATACATGCCTGTATAAAGAATGAACAGATTAGAATTGTCATAAACCTATAAATGAAATTCATTTTTATAATACAATAATTAATTTAACAATTTACAGAGATTTGTAAATGTTTACATGCCACATATCTATATAAGTAAGCTCATGTATTGTATCAAGTATTCTATCCATTTTTAATGTCACATAAATAATGATAGATTTAATATATGTTTGGATACCCATTCAGATGTGGCACAACAAGGCATTTATAAACTAATAATATTTAATTAGTTAATAAAACAGTCCCATAAAATATTTTCACAAGTCATAATTAATTCAATGTCAAAAATCATAAAATGCACTACTTTTCATATAAAAAATATAGATAAACCAAATTAAAGCTGTTTATTAGCCTTTTGTTTTTTATGATAAGTAAAAGTTTTCTTTAAATATATATATTTGACACTCCAAAGTTGTTGTTTTTTTTGGTTACTCCTAATTAATTCTAAGTGTCTTTAAAAATATTTCAACAATTTTTTTTTGTTTCTAATCTACAAAGATTTTTGGAGTTTAGTTTTTTTTTTCAATATAATACCATCTATGAATCAATCCTTTGTTTTTAGATTTATAATTCAAGCAAAAATTGTTTATCTGTTTTACTTTTAAATTAAAGATTTTAATAATAGTCATTTTCATTAAAGAGTTTCACTTTTAATAAATAAACTGGAAGTAGTCATTTTTATTTTCATTCATTACTCTAGTTTCAGTCAAATAATTTAATCAAATTTTTTTTTTTAAACCAGCTAATATCTAAGTCCTTGATATACATGATGCAATATCTTTGTGCTTCTTTGCATACTGATAAAACTATGTATATAGCATGGTAATCTCTTAGTAAGCTGGTCCCTTCTAAAACCATAGACTGGTTTGTCATCTTTGGGAAGGTATAATCAGTAACTGTTGTCCTATAGTGAGCTTCCTTTAGTCTCTATGCTATTATATATATACAGACTATGAACCACATAAAAGCTGGCTCTTGCTTCCATGTACATTGAAACTTATTGTTGCAAGAATCTGAATCCACTGTCTTGCCTCAGTTATAACTTCATAGTCATCATGCTGTTATAATCTGTAAAACCCCCTAATCTTTTTTTCCAGCCTTTTTACAATCAGGGTGGAATTTTTTTATAAAAAAACATTTTAATTAAAAGTAAGTTTTCTTTATCTTGATTGAAAAAAGTTAATGACTTTTCAATGTATCTTAATCCTTTCAAAAACAACTTTGTAGGACATTTATTCAAATATGTTGTACAAGCTTTAATTTTAAAAAATTTAATCAAAATAAATAGTGGAATTTTATAATTACCAGTATATCTATTGTAACATGAAAATTATGCTTGTTTTAATTTCAAAATGAAAATTAATAAAATATTAATTAGATCTTAATTTATAATATTTTTTTTTATTTCAAAATTATTTAATCCTTAACTGTTATTTCAGTATAATATTGAAAATATCTACAAAAAAGTTTTGTCAGTGTTTATTTCTACTTCTCCTTTCAAATTTATGTATATATATGACCATACACTATTTTGCTGTTTGCCATGAGATATTTAACTATCTCAATATACTATTTTATAATGATATTACTATGTATTTTGGTAATTTGCTGTCAATTGATTGTTGATATAAAAATAATATTTACCATAACATTTCATCATTCTCTCATTTTATACATTATATTGTGGTTTATGACATTCTCTGAGTAAAATCTAATAGAAACAGGAATTGGCAATCATTCTTTATATTACCATTTAATGGTTGTCGAGCAGTTATTGCTTGACTAAGATTATTACCATAAATGCCACTACTGTTAAATCAGCTAAAGAGAGAAAATTATGTTACAATGCTAATAAAAGTTCAGTTTAAACATCATTTATACATATATATATATAATGAATAGTTTAACAAAAAAATTTAAGTATTATTGTACAAACACCATTAAATGGAAGTTTGTTGTTTTTAACAGCATAAAAAAATTCTGTAATCTGACTCAAATTAAGTGGTGATTTCTAATTTTCTACTTTCTAAAATAATAATTCAATGGTTTTGTTGCTCAAAAGTTCATAAGAAATTTGAGAACCTAAAGAACCATCACTGAAATTAATCCAAGGACTTACATTCCAGAGTCTGATACTCTAAAACCATGCAGGGCTTCTACTTTCTATGCAGTGTTGTCATTATACTTTAAACACATATGAAACCAAATGAAAAATCTAGTGAACTGATGTATATAATAATACAGTTTCTTGAGTAATTTTACTTTATCTGAGAATAAAAAAGTAATGCACCATCTAGGAAAGAAAGTATTCTATTCACAAAGAGTTGTGAAAATTAGGCAAACATCATCAGACCACAAAAAGTCAGTGCATAATATTTAATACATAAGAATTTATGATTATTGATATATATAACTGCTCTGATATGCAATGTAGGCATAGGTAATTATTATCTAGTGATATCCTATAAGACATATAATGATTCATTATTTTCATGGTTACACAATTTTATTGTCTCATAGTATATTGGAAGGTATGCTTGGTATGCTTAATCTTATGATATTCCATGGATATTTGATGAATGAGATATTCAAAATTAGGGGATCAAAAAAATATCTAACTCTCATACCAATGCTTTTCAGATAAGTTGCTATTCTGTGCTACTATATTCATTTTTAAACTATCAACAATTTATTAGTAATGGATACTTAATAGAAAAGGATTGTGTGTTTATAGATTAGTTTTGAATCAATCATATATCCATGTTATCATAGTCACCAAAAAGGAACTTTTATTATGGCAATAAATAGGGCTTTATATTGGATATCTTAAACATCGACCATGAATCATTTATTTAATAACTGTCAAATCCATTTTTACAGTGGTAGAATTGAAGAACTTAAATAAGCTACAAATGAAACTTTTCTGGTTGGAATCTATAATTTTCCTTATCATATTTTGTTAGCAGATATGCTGTTTTTAAAAAATTCATATGCTCAATAAATAAAGTTTGAATAGTGCATTAAATTTTGTAATATAGTCTAAAATTGAGATGCTAGAATAATTTATGTTAAGAAAGAGGTAAGCAATGGCAAATTTACATTGGTGATAATCAAGTGATATTGTATTGTTTTGCATAATTAACTACTTTCAGACCGAAAACTTAATATATATAAATAATTTTTTAATGGCGTTTAAATAATTTATTTTCTTTTATCATATATGGAAAACTTGTAATAAGGGTGAAAGATGATTTTTTAAAATGTGTGTTATATATAAACAGTGAGGATTGCCAATTCCTCTACAAGCTTTATGATAAATGCTTAGCCAGAGCCAGCACTTAAAATATCTCTGTCGGGAACCCCTCCCCAAACCCCTGACCATGGTTTCGTGCTTTGGCACTCCTCAGAGAGGTGTCAGGGTAGGTTCAGACACTAGATCTAAAAATACCAACCCAAAGCTAAGCACTTAGCTAGAAGTTATCTATTGAGTGGAAAATCTGAAATTTTCAGACATGTACATGTCTTCAAACCCAGCTATCCAACTCAAATAGCTATATGGGGCTGATAGATCTTCAGCCATGCCACATAGTAGTAGTCATAGCAATATAAAATTGCATAAGACTTTTTGGCAGAGACTATAAATAGTCAAAATAAAAGTCATAGATCAATTCATAGATCACATGACCCTATCTCTTAAGCTTGTAAGTTATAAACAGTGAGGATTGCCAATTCCTCTACAAGCTTTATGATAAATGCTTAGCCAGAGCCAGCACTTAAAATATCTCTGTCAGGAACCCCTCCCCAAACCCCTGACCATGGTTTCGTGCTTTGGCACTCCTCAGAGAGGTGTCAGGGTAGGTTCAGACACTAGATCTAAAAATACCAACCCAAAGCTAAGCACTTAGCTAGAAGTTATCTATTGAGTGGAAAATCTGAAATTTTCAGACATGTACATGTCTTCAAACCCAGCTATCCAACTCAAATAGCTATATGGGGCTGATAGATCTTCAGCCATGCCACATAGTAGTAGTCATAGCAATATAAAATTGCATAAGACTTTTTGGCAGAGACTATAAATAGTCAAAATAAAAGTCATAGATCAATTCATAGATCACATGACCCTATCTCTTAAGCTTGTAAGTTATAAACAGTGAGGATTGCCAATTCCTCTACAAGCTTTATGATAAATGCTTAGCCAGAGCCAGCACTTAAAATATCTCTGTCAGGAACCCCTCCCCAAACCCCTGACCATGGTTTCGTGCTTTGGCACTCCTCAGAGAGGTGTCAGGGTAGGTTCAGACACTAGATCTAAAAATACCAACCCAAAGCTAAGCACTTAGCTAGAAGTTATCTATTGAGTGGAAAATCTGAAATTTTCAGACATGTACATGTCTTCAAACCCAGCTATCCAACTCAAATAGCTATATGGGGCTGATAGATCTTCAGCCATGCCACATAGTAGTAGTCATAGCAATATAAAATTGCATAAGACTTTTTGGCAGAGACTATAAATAGTCAAAATAAAAGTCATAGATCAATTCATAGATCACATGACCCTATCTCTTAAGCTTGTAAGTTATAAACAGTGAGGATTGCCAATTCCTCTACAAGCTTTATGATAAATGCTTAGCCAGATCCAGCACTTAAAATATCTCTGTCAGGAACCCCTCCCCAAACCCCTGACCATGGTTTCGTGCTTTGGCACTCCTCAGAGAGGTGTCAGGGTAGGTTCAGACACTAGATCTAAAAATACCAACCCAAAGCTAAGCACTTAGCTAAAAGTTATCTATTGAGTGGAAAATCTGAAATTTTCAGACATGTACATGTCTTCAAACCCAGCTATCCAACTCAAATAGCTATATGGGGCTGATAGATCTTCAGCCATGCCACATAGTATTAGTCATAGCAATATAAAATTGCATAAGACTTTTTGGCAGAGACTATAAATAGTCAAAATAAAAGTCATAGATCAATTCATAGATCACATGACCCTATCTCTTAAGCTTGTAAGTTATAAACAGTGAGGATTGCCAATTCCTCTACAAGCTTTATGATAAATGCTTAGCCAGAGCCAGCACTTAAAATATCTCTGTCAGGAACCCCTCCCCAAACCCCTGACCATGGTTTCGTGCTTTGGCACTCTTCAGAGAGGTGTCAGGGTAGGTTCAGACACTAAATCTAAAAATACCAACCCAAAGCTAAGCACTTAGCTAGAAGTTATCTATTGAGTGGAAAATCTGAAATTTTCAGACATGTACATGTCTTCAAACCCAGCTATCCAACTCAAATAGCTATATGGGGCTGATAGATCTTCAGCCATGCCACATAGTAGTAGTCATAGCAATATAAAATTGCATAAGACTTTTTGGCAGAGACTATAAATAGTCAAAATAAAAGTCATAGATCATTTATCATAAAACTTGTAGAGGAATTGGCAATCCTCACTGTTTATAACTTACAAGCTTAAGAGATAGGGTTATGTGATCTATGAATTGATCTATGACTTTTATTTTGACTATTTATAGTCTCTGCCAAAAAGTCTTATGCAATTTTATATTGCTATGACTACTACTATGTGGCATGGCTGAAGATCTATCAGCCCCATATAGCTATTTGAGTTGGATAGCTGGGTTTGAAGACATGTACATGTCTGAAAATTTCAGATTTTCCACTCAATAGATAACTTCTAGCTAAGTGCTTAGCTTTGGGTTGGTATTTTTAGATCTAGTGTCTGAACCTACCCTGACACCTCTCTGAGGAGTGCCAAAGCACGAAACCATGGTCAGGGGTTTGGGGAGGGGGTCCTGACAGAGATATTTTAAGTGCTGGCTCTGGCTAAGCATTTATCATAAAGCTTGTAGAGGAATTGGCAATCCTCACTGTTTATAACTTACAAGCTTAAGAGATAGGGTCATGTGATCTATGAATTGATCTATGACTTTTATTTTGACTGTGTTATATATGTACATTAAAATTAGATTTTGCAACATATTCAACTAGATGAACTGAAAATTAATAAGAAATTGATCAGTTTAGTGTATATTTTATATAATTATAATTTCATTGCTTTTCGTTGCATAATTAACTTGAGTTTTAGTTATCTTTTTTTTCCTTCTCATTTTTATAGTGGAAAAAATATTCAAGTAACTTATTTAGTTTTCACCGTGTTCATACGTCAAATGATGCTTTTTGTGTAAGTACAATCTTATTATTAATATTAGACTTAATCAAATTATCTCAAATAATATATTTATGTGTGTGTGTGTGTAATAGTAATTTTTAAAGATAGTTACAATGCATCTTGGGGGACATTTGTCTTTTATTACATCTTTCTTTATATGAATTTAAAAAGAATGGGGAAGTATGGAGGTGTTTATTATATCTATGTAGTTATAAAACTATCAAAAGAATTTATTTTAAAAAAATATGGATGCATTAATTTGCATAAATACTTTGTGCAAATCACAATTGATAAAGATAAAATCTTTAAAAATCCATTTGAAGGAAAGTGGCTCTCTATTAATCTCCTTAGAGAATAAGTGAAAGAAAATTTCTTATACAACAATCTTGATAATTTCCTTGCATTAATGGTTTCATCACATTTTTTATGCTGATTTGTTTTCTAGTTAAGTGCTGTGTGTGTATGTCAAAACGAAAAGTATTAAAGAAGTCAAACATATAAATAGAAATTGATTGAGCAGGCAATTATAAATTGATCGATAATGGAAGAGAAGTTTTCTCTAAGGACGGTGTGTTCTACAAATATGTATGTTTTCTTTTTGACGTCAATATGCATCCAGAAGTTGAATGGACTTTAACGCTGCAGTAATTATCCATTAGAATCCTTGCTGAAAGTGTAAAAAGGGGGTGTAGATATGAAAGAGGTTGTTCCGGTCTAATTATGATTTTTGTACTCATTACGGCTCTAATTCTAACTATTGATTATTATACTAATTGTTTTTATTTATAATGTACAATTATATTGTACTTTAATATCGTGTACTTAATATGTATGTAAGAATATAAATATTCTATCAATTCACATAATGTTATTAAATAAGAATTAACTAAACGTGTTCTTGTTCCTCACTTTTTATTTTGCTAGATTAATAATTTGTACATAGCATTAAGATTAACTAGTTCTCATTTATCAATCAATATTCTATAGTTAATTAAATTTGGTATGGCACTATTTAATTGAAAAATTCATAGTTTGATTGGAACCAAGGAACAAATTTCACATTTTACTCTGCTACGATGCAAATTCAAATCAGATGCACTAAATCACGAGGCTTTCATTTCTTGTATGATTTTATAATCGCTTTTATGAAAATTATATTTTTACAGTAATGCTAAGAATATGGTCAATAATTAAATTTAGAGTAATAATGATTAAAATGACAATTGGTTTAAAAAAAAAATATTGATTTAAATAAAAACATTTAATTGGATATAAAGAAAGTTTAATGCTATTAATGGCAATTTTGAACTGGTCCTTTTCCATTCATCAAATATCACTGTTAAGTGAATTGTAACTTTTTTTTTTCATTCAAGAATATAAATGGCAAAAAAAGAGGTATACTTCTTTTGTTATATATTAAATTAGAAGTAGTATCTTAATGTTAAGAAGACAAAATAAATACAGTATATTGCTTATATTAGTTAAAGCTTTACTTCATTAGCATAGCTATGAATATAGGAATATGAATACTCCCCAAGGCGCTTAGCTTTAAGAATTGTATCATAATATTTATTTTATTTAGTGTTATCAGCTTCATTATTTGTGCGCAAAGCATATATATATTATGGATTGCTTATATTAATAATTTTTATTAGACATTCATTAGATTAGAGATTATCCATTTAATAGAATAATATTTCTATAGTGTAATTTTTATTGTACCATTCTCATGTAAGATAGAGACTGGTTTTTATCCACTTCTATTTTCTGAGGCATATGATCAAATTTATGTGAAAATATTTATGATTATACCCTTCCACAAGGTGTTAAAAAGCATATAGAGACTGGTTGTATGAGAGCAATGTAATGAAAATTACACTACCGAAATGTTAGCATTTTGATTATCTTTAGAATATTTTTTATTTTTATCCATAGTTACAAATGAACATAAATTTAAAACTAAGTACAATTGAGCCACAAGCTATGCTATATTTTGTTCCAAGCTCTCTTGCATTCAATGTATATAGTGCATAATAGCTTATATTTTGTTGATAAATGATGATTAGAATAGTAAGTGAACAATACTTTTTAATACCCACCCATATATATAACATGGAAGTTTTTTTTATATGTATAGTAATAATATAAATCAAGATTGTAATATAAACAAAATTTTAAAGATAATAATAATTTAGTTACTAACAATAAATTGAGGGGACACATTTATATGTGTTTTACTGTGCTAATATATATCTAATATTGAAATGCTTTATATATTGCATTAAATCTATTATTATATAGCGCTGAAAATTTTGAAATTATTAAAGTGGACATCAACCTCCAATAATGCACTATTTTTTAAATATTATAATTCTCCACACACTTCCCTGCCAGTAAGAGTTTAAAAAACTTAAGTGAATCACTTAAATTTAGAGTGTATTTCTATATACACCAACTCTCACTAACCATGCTTAAATCAGGGCTTGAGTCTATTGTGTGCCTGATGTTATAATCAAATATTGAATTTTACAAATTTGGTTAACCTATCACAGGAGAAAGACAGTGTGTCATTTTTAACCACCTACAATAATACTTATACAACTTATAAATGTAAATCTATTATTATATAGCACTGAAAATTTTGAAATTATTAAAGCAGAAGTCAACCTCCAATAATGCATTATTTCTTAAATATTATAAATCTCTGCGCACTCGCCTGCCAATAAGAGCTTAAAAAACTTAAGTGAATCACTTAAGTTTAGTGCATTTTTCTATATACACCAACTCTCACTGACCATGCTTAGATCAGGGTTTGAGTCTATTGGCAGGCGAGTGCATGGAGATTTATAATATTTAAGAAATAGTGCATTTTTGCAGGTTAACTTCCACTTTAATAATTTCAAATTTTTCAGCACTATATAATAAGCGATTTACATTTAAAAGTCATATAAGTATTATTGAAGATTTGATTATAACATCAGGCATGTAATAGACTCAAGCCCTGATTTTAAGTGTGGCCAGTGAGGGTTAGTGTATATAGAAATATGCTCTAAACTTAAATGATTTACTTAAGTTTTTTAAACTCTGACTGGCAGGTGAATGTGCAGAGATTTATAAAAAAATTTTAAGAAATTGTGCACTTCCACTTTAATAATTTCAAAATTTTGAGCACTATATAATAATAGATTTACATTTATAATTCATATAAGTTATATTTTGGTGGTTAAAAATGAGACACTATCTTTCTCCTGCGATAGGTTAACTAAATTTGTACAATTCAGTATTTAATTCAAACCCTGATTTTAAGTATGGGCAGTGATAGTTGCTATATATGGAAATATGTTCTAAACTTAAGTGATTCACTTGGTTTTTTTAAACTCTTATTGGCGGACTAGTACATGGAGATGTATAAAATTTAAGTACAGTGCATTATTAGAGGTTGACTTCCACTTCAATATTTCATTAAGTGGATAATAAGTATTGTTATACTGTCATCAATATTGACTGCATGTTATCATTAAATGGTAGATTAAATGATTTATCTTATGCATTATTTTAATATACATTAACAATTAAGTTTTTTGTTTGTAGATGTATATGAGTATTGATGATAAAAAAATTTTGCAAGAGAGGTTTATATTAATAAAAATTCATCATTTTTACTTTTAAAAAATTATCTTTCAAATAAAAATTGTAATATAATTTATTATTACAGATTTCAGTGTGTCTGAAACTTGATATATAATAGATATTGAGGGTTTATTGTATAATATAATATCAACATCCTTTTCAGTATAACTATTTTTTACAATAAATTTGATGCAGTTTCACTTTGAAATTATGATTACATTCTAGGTCACATAATTTAAACATAAAGTCATTGCAAATTTTATTCAGTATTTATCTGACTTTTCTAACTTAATTAAAACATAAAATTAATAATAGTATATAATTCTATAAATAATTTTTTTATTAAATCTTTTAGATAACTTTTTTTAGATTTTGTGGATTCTGATTATATATATATTATTTATTTATTTTGTATAGTAGCATTATTTTGAGTGGTTGGCTTGCCATGTTTATGACTTAGTTCAAATGTAGAGCAGGTGTGGAGATTTTTTTAGATAATTAATAATTTCTAAATAAGGTTATAAGTTTGTCAGAAAACTACTACATTGATAAACAAGTTATCTATTTACCATTAATCTGAAAATGGATATATTACCTATTTTTAGCAAGAGATGAAAATTTCAGGGTACTTAATCCATTCAGTTGCACTTAATTTTATTGGCCAAGTGAGGTAAAACTCTAAACTTTTGATTGATCAATTACAGAATCAGCAGTAAAATATATATTCATCTTTTAATATTATATTCATTTTAGTTTCATTTGTAAAAAGTATACTAATAATTTGTCAGGTTATGAAAGTGAACGAAAGTTTTTTCAAAAATACATTTTTATTTATAATTATAAAAATATTCGATAGTGGTGAATCTGAAAAATAAAATGTTTGTAACAAATTAAAAAGTATTGCCGACGTCACTGATTTCTTTCTCAATTTTACGTTGTGTAAAAATAAATAATTTTTGCTAAAATCTTAACTATTTTTCTAAAATAATTTTATTTTTAGCATATTTTATCAAAATAATGTATATGTCAAAAAATACTTTTAAACTGGTCTAAAGCATTTGTTTATCATTTTCAAAATGAAACAAAGAAGTTGAAGCAGTAAAAATTATTGACAAGCAGTCTTCTTTGTCCAATATGGTCAACAACCAATCACCGTGAAGCAAGGACTACCTTCTTCCATTGTTAAAACTAAAATTTGAATACTATTGATTTTTTTACTTGTAAAATAATTCAAGAGAGGGCAGCATCTTACGGTACCTTTTTAAGCTTTAAAATGACCATAAATTCTTTACCGTAGCGTTAAAAATGACTGAATTCGAGCGACTTGAAGCCGTGATTGTTTTTAACTGGACAAAGAAGTCAGAAAGTTAAAGTTGATTATATATTTGCTAGTATGAAGGCCATAAGAGAAAACAGGACTTGTACTATGATGCAGTCATCAACTCTGGTGATTCAAATATCATACAGTAGAGGCACTGAGCTTCTAATTTATCTTTAACTATCTTTTTATATATTATAATAATGTGAAAGGCTGAAACGTTTGACTCATGTGCCTTAAAAATGCTTAAATAACTGCCAATCAGATAGTAATAATGACTGCACAAGAAACTCTCAATTCAAAACACAAGACAAAGATTTTACGAGAAAAAGATGGACCCCACCTTCTTCTCTACTTAAATTTATATATAAATAAGCCAGACTCATGCATTTTGAACTAAGAGCATGAAGCTTTAAACACCTTCACATTTAATTCACTAAATGTTATATATAAATAAACAACATGAAATCTTTTGATTTACTACGCAGTAATTTTCAAATCTAATGAAATGATCATAACAAATGTAAATATATTAATTTATTAAGTGCAAGCAGATGGTATAATAATAATATGAAAGGCTGAAACTTTTGACAGATGCACCTTAAAAATGCTTAAATGACAGCCAGTCAGATAGTAATAATGACTGCACAAGGAACTTTCAATTCAAAACACAAGGCAGAGATTTTACAAGAAATAGATGGACCCCACCTTCTTCTGTGTTTAAATTTATATATAAATAAGCCAGACTCATGCATTTTGAACTAAGAGCATGAAGCTTTAAACACCTTCACATTTAATTCACTAAATGTTATATATAAATAAACAACATGAAATCTTTTGATTTACTACGCAGTAATTTTCAAATCTAATGAAATGATCATAACAAATGTAAATATATTAATTTATTAAGTGCAAGCAGATGGTATAATAATAATATGAAAGGCTGAAACTTTTGACAGATGCACCTTAAAAATGCTTAAATGACAGCCAGTCAGATAGTAATAATGACTGCACAAGGAACTTTCAATTCAAAACACAAGGCAGAGATTTTACAAGAAATAGATGGACCCCACCTTCTTCTGTGTTTAAATTTATATATAAAAAAGCCAGACTCAAGCATTTTGAACTAAGAGCATGAAACTTTAAACACTTTCACTCAAGCATTTTGAACTAAGAGCATGAAGCTTTAAACACCACATTTAATTCATTAAATATTATATATAAATATACATGAAATATTTCGATTTACTACACAGTAATTTTCAAATCTAATGAAATGATCGTTTGAAAATTACTTTGTAGTAAATTGAAAGATTTCACATTGTTTATTTATATATAATATTTAGTGAATTAAATGTGAAGGTGTTTAAAACTTCATGCTCTTAGTTCAAAATGCTTGAGTCTGGCTTATTTATATATAAATTTAAGTAGAGAAGAAGGTGAGGTCCATCTTTTTCTCATAAAATCTCTGCCTAGTGTTTTGAATTGAGAGTTCTTTGTGCAGTCATTTTTAATTTTTATTATCTGATTAGTTGTCATTTAAGCATTTTTAAGGTGCATCTGTCAAAGGTTTCAGCCTTTCACGTTATTATTATATCATCTTCTTGCACTTAATAAATTAATATATTTATATATTATAATAAATTATGTAATTTCATTTATATGTTAAATCAATTGTAATAAGTATATATATATATTCTTCCATCACAAATAATTATTTTAATATTTTTAAATGGCTGTGATATTATTCTCATTTTGTTTTACCTTGGGTCTTAAATTTATATTTATGCTAATGTGTATTTTTCATTAATTAAGTATTAAACATTATGAGTTTTACTGCTATACATTTTTGTTTGGAAATTGTAAACTTATACATATTAATAAAAATAAAAACCCTCAATAAGAAAATAATTGGTAAGGAAAATCACTCATATTTTTTTTTAAAAAAAATTATAATAAAAGTTATATAAGCAATTATTTTGTCCAAATAAAAAAAATAAACATATTTAAATATCAATTCTTTTGTAAATCAATAAGAATAACAAACTTCAGAACAGTGAAGATAGTGCTTTGATCTCCATATCAAAAAAGGTAATGTTTGATTTGATGATCATGTAAAATTTTCTTTTGGTTTATATTTCTTATATATTAAAATATTATTTTTGGCAGTCTTTGATAAACTTATAAGATTCAAACTTTATACAGTGATAGAGAAGCCTAGTAAAGAAGACATGTTCTATGAGATAGAAATTTTTTACCATTTAATTCTTAAAATATATAAATCAATTTTAGTGATAAGTGTTATAATCTTAGCTAAAGAAAAGATTTTGTACTTAACTGAAAGAAGAACTTTTGATTCTTCTTTGAAGCCTTAAAGGAACTGAGCAGAATAATTTTTTATTTCAAATTTATACATTCTTATCATTGCAGCTGTTATCACTATATCATAATTCATATTAATAATAAACATGGATGGGTTTCTCACCAATACATTTAAGCCAATATGATGAGTTTATTGACTTTTTGTGTGTGTGTTTAAGATGAAGAACTACCATGGTCTTTCTTCTCAGTTGTGCGATGGTTCTTAACTGAAATATCGAGTTTTCTGGAATCAAAAACCAAGATATGTAAGAGAATGAATACATATCACTGCCATCATTGAAACAATTAAGAAACTGAAATGAAGCTGGCTGGATATATTATTGTATGAAATGATAGTAGATGAGATAGTTGAAGTTTTAAACTGGAACCCAAGTGATTGTAAAAGATCTAGGAAGAGACCACATGTTAGTTAGATGTTTGCTGGTGGGTTATAGAGAAGAGAGGCTAGGAATTAGAGGGAGTGTATTAAACCTGGAAAGGTCTTTTTTTCTTTCAGTGAATCAGTACTCATTGAAAATGTTCTTATTCTGACTATGTTGTTCAATCTAATGATCCACATTGTTTGCAATTATTTAACAGGGATTAACTTAGCATTTCAAAGTCAAAGTTGTAAGAATGTTAATTTTAATATCACACAACAATTTTTTATATGATGAACAATAAAGTACATAAAATATAGTAATGATGATTCCTTATAATGGGACTGCATTTAAATTATGAATTCTCACTGTTTTGATTGTTTTTTAACAATATGCATTCAATGTTTAAAGTGAAACTCAACTGTTAATCTATTTGAAACATCACATTTTGAGTATTTTTGCAATTTTCCAAAGTTATTAAGCAATTTTATATTACTAAATGGCATTTATATTAAATGCTTGAGTTAAAAAGAAAGTTATAAACATCTTACTTTAAATTATAAAAATATGTAATAACTTCCATCATTTATTTGTGCAATAAACATAAATTTACTTTTAATTACTGAAAAATGAAATTACATTTACATAATTCTAACTTTAAAATTTATGAGTACAGTATATAATTTAAAACATTATTACATATTCTATTAATTTAATAATTAAACTATAGATAAATACCATCATCACAAACCTTGAGGCAAATATTATCATAATTGCTAATTTCTGAAAAATAAACAATAAAACATTATTATATTTATGTTTCTAACAATTCTGTGACACTTAATTGATAGTGAAGCTTTTTTTAATTAAAAATGTAAAAGTATTTTTGAATATTAGTTAAGTAAATAGTGTCTTATTTTTTAAATCAAATACTTGTTTTTAAATTTAGCTATTCTCTCATTATAATTTTTAAAAAATATATATTTTAAGAGCAAATAATATGGTTATTTTACTTAGCAGTATTATTCTGCATTTAAACTAGAATAGTAGTAATATGTCTTAATGTCTCTATATGCATTTGTGAATGAAATAAGAATGGTGTAATTTACTTAATACTGTGGATCAACTTTCTGTCATAACTGTATCGTTAACAAGGTTTACATATATATTAACGAGTATCCTAATGAGATAAAGTGTACAAGAATGAAGTTTAAAATGTGGAAATAGATTTCAATTAAGAACAAATATTATTACTTTATCATATTATATTATTGGCTACATATTTGAACCTGCCTTTAGAAAAAGATTATATATGTATTCATAAAATTTTCTATCTTTATTACAGTTAAAAATTATTTTTGGAAGATCGAAATCTTAAATTTACTATTTTCTTAATGTTACATTTCCTGCTTTATTTTTAAAATTGCATAAATTGATAAGTTTTATTCTATAATAAAAGTACTATTAATATTTTGCAACTTAGCTACCATAAGTTTTTAATAAAATTTACTTTAAAAATAAATTTCAACTTTTTAAGAGTATACCAATTTTCACTATATATTAATAGTTATTGCATTATTTTTCAATACTGTATTTTGAACATTTATTATTCTTTATTGCTAAATTTTAATTACATTTATTAATATATTTTATAAAAATAATTATTTTAAATTTTTCATATTTCACAATTATTATTTTATATTGCAAAGATTATCTATATTTCCAATATATATTATGCATAAACAAATAAAATTGCCTATGACATTGTTTTTAGTTAGTTATTACTTTAATTCAATTTAATTTTCATTTAATTTTTAATATTTTTAAATATTATTTTATATTTTTTAGAAATTTTATTTTACAATAAGTTAATTATGTACAATAAAATAATATTTGTAGATTTTTGAGAAAATAAGTTAATTGATTTTTTAATTGTCATCATCACTGCAGAATGAAGATCTTTCCAAATTTTCTCAGATCCATAGCTTCTCTTCACCATATTAATCCAATAACCTTTCTTACCTCATTAATCCACTTTATAGATAATCTACTTCTAAGTCTTTTGAAATCTAGTTTAAAATTTTTATCTATTGTCATCTCTTCTTGTAATAAATCTAGCCTAACTTCATTTTAGCATCTTAATTCTTTCAATGATATTCATAATGCCTGTTTGTTTTTTTACCAATGTATTTCCCTTTGATTTCTCATTGCAACTTCCAACATAAGTCTCTCCATAATTATCTGAGTTTCAGATCCATATATAATAAATTGCAAAACACATTTTAAAACAAACATCTTTTATAAGCATATAATCATATTTTCTTTGAATATTAAATTATTTTTACTAAAAATACTCCATGCAAATTAAATTCTGTGAATAAAGATATTTTATTCTATATCATATCTAGGATTTATTCTTACTATTGTATTCATAAATAGTTTTTTTTTTTTCCAATTAGTAATATTGTTGTTATCATTGGCTATATTTTTAAAATATTTTCTTATAAAGGATTGAGATCTGTCCATCTTAAGAGACCAGCATCAGATTACTGCTGGTATAACTTTTATTTCAAATGAACAGATTCACTTCTCTTTCATTTTAAAATGATTCAAAAAATTTGGCTCACCAATTCAGTTTCTAACCATCCACAATCCAAAATATTCATTCATTAATTAAAATCAAATGTTTATCACATCATAAACTTATAATTTGTGATCTGATGTGACTAAAATGTATATGTCTTTTATTTATATATAGGTATTGCTTATATTTTTTTAATATGATTTAATGTATTATCTCTTATTCAGAATTATATTGGAAATTTTCATTTACTTTTTTGTTTAGAATTTTTTCATAAATTAATTAATGACAGCTTGATATCATTAAGATTTATACTCATTTAAAAAATCTTTATATTTATCTATGGGTATTTATAGCTACTGTTAATTTTAACTAATTGTGAACTAATCTAATATATATAATAAAAATAACATTTCAGCTATTAATTACTATATTTTTTTCAAAAATCTATACACTTTATTTTTTGTTGGTGTTATAATTGGTATAAACTTTTTTTATATAAAAATTTTCAAATTTTAGCCTATTAATTCCAAGATCTGGAAACTTGGTAAATTAAATCATGTTGCCATAGCAACTCCAAATCTAAATAATGCTGCTACTTTTTACAAGGATGTTTTGGGAGCAAGTGTTAGTCAACCATTAGTGAGTAAAAATTTTTTTTTTTTTATTTTTAAATTATTATGCCATTAGAAACTTTTAAGTTTAATAACTTAAATTAATAAAAGTTTAATCCTTTTTTTTTACTATATATATATATGTATGTGTGTTTGAAAGCTCTTGTTTCATTGCTTATAAGTATTTGTTGTAAGACATACATTTGTGTTGCCCTTTCTATTATATACCATGTTATTTTTTATTTATGAAATTACTTCCATTGTTTGTTTCAAACTTTCAATTTTTATTGGTTTATTCAGTCCATTGGGCATACATATATATATTAAAAGTATAATAATCAATTAAAAATGAAAGAAATACACAGAAAAGTATAATAAAAATATCATACAGAACACTCTTTAGGGGTCAGATTGCATTTAAAATATTTATAAAAGGTAAGGTCAGTGAATTGACAATATTATTTTACAAAAACAAATTGAAGAAGAATCAATAAAAGTGTTGACAACTTTTTCCAATTATTCTGAAAAACTACCACTGGTTTATAAAGTGTAAGAAATAAATTTATAATTTAAATCCAAAATTCTTATCACTCATTTTAGCATTAATTTTGACTGGGTTCCTATAATTAAAAAATTAAAGTTCCAACCATCATTTTTGTGTTTTTGCAAAAATCATTTTTAAAAACATTTTTTTATTTCTTACTTAATAAAAAAAAAAATAGTATTATTGAGCAATAAAAGTCATTTCAATGCTTCAATCATTTATTATAGTTATAATTATATAGAAGGCTATTTACATTATCTGATTTAATTATTAAATGTTCTTAAAAACCTCAAACTTTATTTATGTTGATAGTAATAACATACAAGTTAGTACAGAAGGTACCATTTGGAATACTGTTATACTTCTTTTTTCTTCAGTTGTTTATGGGCCTATCCAATTATAGTTAGCATGGAAATCTAAATTGGTGCTGTAACAAATTAGACTTTTGTCAAATGCAGCATCAGTACAAATATTATCTATTATCTATGAGAGTCTTCCTGATTTATCCATTTTTAAGGGCAATTTGAATATTTTTCAAAACATTATAAATAAATATACTAGTTTGACTTATTAGAATTATTTGCCATTGTCATATGAGTAGTTTCTTTAATTTTTTTTTTAGGTTTTTGTTTTTAACTCAATATTTTGTGGTTTTCCAATTTCACATATATCCATTAATGGATGTATATTTTGCCATTTTAGACATCTAATTTCTCATCTCCAATCATTAGTTTGTACTTTTTTGTTTTTCAGTGGAGAAGCAATCAATATATATTTTTATGCCCTTTCATATTCACGTAGTATTTTATAGATACAAGTCTTTTTTTAGCATTTGAAGTTTAGTTTTGTAGAAGTTAGGATTCATTACAATAAACTGTGGGTTTGGAAAGCTGTTCCTGATATCATATTGATTGCAATTTTTTTTAGTTTGTCTGTTATCTCTAATAGGCATAGACACTACATCACTTATTACTGGCTTTTCTTTTGATATTTTTTTTGTTTGTTATCTATTTAAGATTTTTAGCTGGTGGATAATCATTATTTGTTGAACTTTCTTTTTCAAAGTCATTGGCTTCTTTTGCTTTGATCCATAGTTATAGTATAACTTTAATTTTTGTCTTTCTGTCATGATTGGATGAATATGCTAATTATTTTTTTTGTATGAGGAAATTTTTTGTAGCAGTTTGATTTTTCCATATCAGAATATTATCATAAGAATATCAATTTTTGTTCTTGTTTTAATTCTATTATGAATTTAATTCAAAAAGAGAATATTTGTAATAGTGCTTATCCATGTGGCAGTAGGACAAATATATCATTGATATAAAAAAGTCAGTCTTTGAAGTTGAGATAAAACAGCATTTATGGCAGTGATTGCAAGTTCTTTCAAATAAAGTTTGCTAATTGGGAATAACAGTAGTGAATTGATAGCCATTCCTTATTTTGTTGGAAGAATTGTATTTGTATTTATAGATTGGACTATTTCTATTGTCTAATGTAAGTATTGAATGTCTTAAGAAAAGATTTAACTTTATTTAAATATTCCAAATACATTCATTACAAGAGGTATTAAGCTCCTCTCTTCATCAGGTGGTGCTGCTGTTATGCAAAATGTTAACACTTCCATTATATTATCAGAGAGGTTCTGGTTTGTAAATTACCACCCTCATTTAATTTTTTCTTACAATAAAAAATGCTTAAATATTGTATCCATTTGTGCATAAATTTTCTTTACCAAAGCTTATCCTAATATTAATTCTTTTTTATTATTTATGTTTTTGATTAACCCTAAAAAATGTTTAGAATCCCTGACAAAGAGGTGTGATTTATATGCCAAAAGACTAAAAATTTATGAGAAAAAATTTAGATAAATTTGGGTATGAATTTTCTAGAATTAATAATAAATCTTAATGGAGCATTATCTTATGGATTTCAGGTAGACCATAGGGATGTGGATTTTTACTGAAATATGTTGCTAGTTTATATTATTTCTGAGTCAGTAAAGTATCTGGTATGCTTCCTGAGTAATGCTTGTAGCTTTGTTTTTGTAACTGATGTAGGATTTTTTTATGTCCTATATTCTCTTATTTTGTCCTCATAATCAGTAACATCCATTACAATTGCAGCATGACCTTATGACTATTGATAATGATCATAGATTTTGTCTAATTTGAGAGATTTAATAACCCCAATAAATATAAATAATGTTTTATTTGATTTGTTGATAACTTTTAAGAGATAGTTTTATTCTCAATAATTCTGCCACTTCTTTTAGAAACAATTTTTTGCTTGACTCCTTCAAATACTGACATTATATTTAATAAATAAGTATTAAATTATATAAATATAAAGTTTATTATTTTTTCAGAAGTTTTAGTATCTGATAGCTGTTTACACCTAACATTTTAAACTATTTATTTAGTACATTCTGAGACTTTATATGCTCATGACACTTTAGATGATACTTGATATTTTTTTATTTTTTCATATATATGATTTTCTTATTGATTGAAAAACTTTCATAAAGTCTTTATCAGTAAATTTATTGTTTAGTAAACATAATGTACAGCTTGATATTTGAAAAAATCATTGAGCATTTATTTTTTTTATTTTCTCGGCTCTTTAAAAGTGAATTGGTGGTTTTAGTTGCAAGTTTTTAAAGACATAAACCTTGTTCTGAAAAGTTTGTTAATTTTTTTTATTTAAGTCAGTTTTATAAGTAATTTTTTATATAATATCTAAATTTGATATAGTATCAGTTTCATACTTAATATTTAATACTTATTTAAAAGTTTCTGATGATGGCATTTTGCTTGTAGTTATGTATTGGAAGTTTCCATTATCTCCTCTAATTGTTAAATGTTTTCAGAAAAATTCATACTTTGTTATATCTTTTCAAATAAACATAACTGCTAGTAATTATGCATAGGTTAGTAGTATACATACATCACACTATTTTGAGAAATATTATTCTCTTTTCTTCACATTGATAATCTGATAAATGACAGTATTAGTATGAGAATCAATTTACTAATCTTTGCATTCATGAATCCTGAATTTAAGATGATGCTCTCACTGATGAGGTTTTTCTGTCATCAGTCATTAGAAATTTTATATTTATAAGATAAGAGTTCTCATTTTTCTATTTCTTTTTTTATATAAGCAAGGTTAATGAATGACTTTTAAATTATCAAATTAGGTTTTCTAGGGGAACATTTTCTTCTTATTTTTTCTTTTTACTTTTTTCTCCCTCTCTCTTTCTCACAATAATTATGTTTTTCCAGTTAAACATATGATCATTGGCATATACATTGTCTGTCATTTTAGACTACATTTGTTTTTTTCTCTCTCCAATCATTACTTTATTCTTTTAATCATTTTTTGATATATGTTTTTTTTTTTACATTAACCTGGTAAGTTATAGATGTAGTTTGTGTTTTTCAGTATTTTAAATTTATATTTTGTATAAATTACAATACCTTGCATTATGCTATGGCTTTGAAATACTCCTGATATGTATGGAAACACTACATTACCTATACTTGTTTTTCTTTTGATATTTCTTTTTGTCTTGTATTTAAGATTTTATTATTGAAAGCTGATTTTTTTATTAGAGTTTGTTTGGCATTAGATTTTTTTTATTCCATATCATTGACTCCTGGATAAACTTTTTTTCTCTATTGCATAGTGATAATATAAATCCATTTGGGGTGTGTGTTTCTCTCATGATTAGATGTATGTGGTAATTATTTTCCTGTGTTAGTGAAGATTTTTTTGTGAACAGTAGTTGTGATTTTTCCATGTGAAGGTCTTGTTATAAAACATCTAAGAATTTCACTTTTTAGCTTATTTTTTAGTTCTATTGGAAATTTAATTAAAGAAGATATGTATTCTGAATAATTGTAATCATGCTTGTATAAGAAATCATGTAATGAATTTATCATTGACATAGTGAAGCCCAACATTTTAAGGAGATAGGAGTAATATTTATAGTTGCAATTTCATGTTTCTTTTCATGTATATGTTGAAAATCAAACATGATAATGATTAATCCAAAGCCATCCCTTGATTTTCTATGACGAATTCTGTGTTGTATTAAAACTATTTGTTAATTTGCAGAATATTAAGAATTCTATTATATTATCATTAAAAAAGTTTGTTCTAGTTTATAAACTATTATTTTCATTTAATCTTTTTTTACTGTATCACTACATGTCAAATTTTATACTGCACCAAATACTCAAGTATGATGTACATAAACTTGATTTTCAACATTGCATGCATGCTTGCTCTTGAACTAGAAATTACAAATAAATCAAGCTAAATAAAATAAAAAAATTTTCCTTGAATACAGAATAATAAAAAGATAAAATGCAAAACTAATGCAGATAATTTGTAGATTCTGAAACATCAACAATTTTAAGATTTACTGCCAAAATTGAAAAAATCCTGAAAGCATTTATTAAGAAACTTAAAAAATGGAGCAAAAGATAATAATATATATATAATCTGAATTTGATTCACAATTGTCAACTACTATAAATAAATTATAGATTGAGATAGATCATTCATTATCCATCTCAGTTTATATTAGATTATATTAAATCATTTGTTTATCCCAAGATAGGCATAATATATCTGGATTCCTGATAGTTTATCTCATTTATGATAAGTTTTTGAATTTGTTACATATTATGTACATTTGTTTGCCCAATTTTCAGTGAAGGATTTTACATGTAGATTTATTATTTTCATTCAGTGTTTTCCATTGCACATTACTTATTGGTTTTGATTAACAATAATCATCAAACTAAAAAAGCTAATCAAACTTGTAATTTTTTTAACAATTTATTTATCCAAAATAATGTTCTTTTCGCATTAAAACCAATCAAAACAATCTCCTTGTTTCTTTCCAAAAACTTTATTTTTTCATCACCATATACACTGCATATACATTTATTTGTTTACCATATCCAACATTTTGACCACCTTATTTGTAGTCATTTTATAAGTTATATTTTGAAAGGAAAAATGGTGTGTGCTGTAATTAAAAAGTTTTTAATGTGGTGATAACAAGTAGAATATATTTTTTTCATGTATACACTTAATAATTCCTAAAATTATAATACTGTTTGCAAATCAACATTCTATTCAACTATGAAATGGAGTTAAATATTTTTTTTAATATGCCAAATGATGAAAGTAACTTAATTACTTTAAGATTAAGAAGTTGTGTTGTAAGTATAAAATGAGAATAGACTGTAATTAAGTGCCTAATCAAGAAAATACTTATAATTTAAAAAGTCTGTATATATATATATATAATTATAAAAACTTAATAACATTTTGTAATGCAGCTAATTCATTGAATATACATTTGATAACAAATCTATCTGTTATAAAACTGCTTTTTTATAATCAAAAAGGTGCAAATGCTCATGAATATGAGTATATAATTGTCTGTTTAACTATTTCATGACATTTGAAAATGATAGTGGCAGGAAGCGATTATTAATCCAGAAATATTTAGCTTATGCACCTGTAACTCTATTAGTATGCCTAACTATGCAAGGCATGAATATAAATGATTATTTACATATGTCACATTGAATTCTTTGCATGAGAGTGATAAAAAATTTTGATATTTAAATAAAAGTTACATCATAATTTACTGCTTAATGCTTGTGCTCTAAATCTTGTTATAAATACAGTAATAGTATGACTATTGTTTTTTGTAAAATATTACTGCTTCATTAGACAAAATATCTTTGGCTTGAAAAACAAAATTTCTCAGTTTTGTTTATCTGATTATAATCACTGAAAGAAATAATAAAAGGCATTTTTTAAAAGAAATGACTTTTAATAAAAGATTTTGAATATTTTTTTAATTCTAATACTCTGAGCAATATGAAGTTCTTAATCCTGATATGGATTATTCATCTTAGTCAAAATGATGCAGTACATTATTAAAACATTTGAATCACTTAATTTAATTGAAATTATGAAGAAAACCATTACAATTGCAATTTTTTTATTTAAATTTAATATTGTATTAATGCCAAAGAGAGTTTTCTGTACAAAATTAATATAAGTAAATAAATTTTAAAAAGGATTTACTCCATATTAAAGGATTCTTCACTAATAATTTATGTTTTTATTAAAACGATTACAAAATAATATTAATGGAAATTGGAATAGTTCAAATAATCAAATGACTCCCAGTGATTGCCTCAAAGTGATGTTTCAAACTGGGAAAAAACATAGTAGAAGAAATTTCTCACCAAATAGTTTTTGCTCTATGATTATGACAACTGTGTCGCATGGAAAATAGAATCTACAATTGCCATTACCCAACAATGGATGCACATATCTCACAAGGCTTTACTGCACCAATATCTTGTGACTTTATTGAAGTTTAATATGTCATTTTGATGCTCAACCATTACATGTCTTTCTATGTGATTAACCATTCCATTAAGCAACACAATATTTTCCCAAGAATAATAAAAATTTGTTCTTGGGAAAACATTGTATCATTCAATGAAAATATTTTTTTTTTATTTTTTAAATTCATGATTTCATTTAATCCTAAATTGATAGGTTCATTGATTCCTTTCTCCTTCTGCCCCCTCCCGAAATAGATGATCAAAAATTATCTTGAATATTGTGATAATTTTTTTTTTAATGTTCTACTTTTCATAAATAAACAAAATCACCTTACATATTCAGTTGACACAATTCTACCACTTAATGTGTTAATTATGTAAATAATTGTAATAAGGATATTTTTATTTATTCTCAAAAGCATCAACATTAAATCACTATTTTGAGTCAAACATTTCTATGAATTTTTTGATAAATAATTATCATACTTATAAAAGAAAAAAAAAAACTAGATAAAGTATCTATCCTATTAGATATATTGAAAACAGTAATGATGTTTTTCTCTTTTGTTGAATTTGAATTGACTATAATAATTTCAGGATATTCTAGCGGTTACTCACGATATAGTAGTGTGATTAATGTAATACTAAAATTTCTGCTGTCATTTTATAATTTCATTTTCATAGATAAAGTACCTACATATATATAACATTAATTAGAACTATCAGCTTTTTCATATTTAGCTATCATCAATAGCAAACTATTGATGGTAGCTAAATATGAAGCAAAATATTGAAGCTACTTTTTTTTAAGATATCTATCATATTTTTGCATTTGCAATAAAAAGAATTTATTACATTAATTGTGAACATTAATATAATATTACATTTTTTAAAAGAACTTTTAATTTCAATTAAAAACATTATTTTTTTTAGAAATACAAAGAATGCATAAACCAAATATAATTCTGCATTTATATTTTAAGTGAATTAAATGCTGATTAATAGCATAAAGTTTTATACTAAGTATATAAATAGTTCTTTTTATATTATTAATAAATACAAACAAATAAAAGTAAATGAAACAAACAATATATATTGTTACAAATTATTTTATTTTATTGAAACAATATATATTGTTACAAATTATTTTATTTTATTGACCTCATGCTAGGGGTACTGTTTTAATAAATATTGTTCTTTTTAGGTGTAATCTTATTTATCCATTAATTATATCTCTCATTTTATACTGAAAGCTACACTAAGTTACCTACTTTTGCTTAATTTAATATTATTACTAATGTCTATATTGATCAGCAGTGATATAGAATAGTATTATTGAAGTTGTTCACAGTCAGCCATCAGTATAATTTTTTAAATTGTACAGGAAAAAGAAAGTATAAGTTACTTCTGTATTATCATTTTCAACCATTATCATCCAATACAGGATGGTTTCTCCAAGTTCAGTCCATCTTTTCTGATATCTAACCTTCTTTCACCACATTATCTTAGTATTCTTCCTTATTTCACCAATCAAAATATCACATATGGTCTCTTTCTATATCTTTTTTATAATCTCTTGAAATCCAGTTTATGATTTCAACTGTCCCTCTGTTATCATCTTTTCTAACAATATGTCCAACCTAACTTCACTTTAGTCTCTTAATTCTTTTAATAATGTCAATAATACCTATTTGTTCTATCACCCATGTATTTTATTTTTGATCTCTTCTTATTACTCCCAACATACTTCTCTCTATACTCCTGTACATCATGATAAAAATTGGTTAATTTGACAGAAAGAGAGCTAATCATATGATCACCTTAACAGGCAATTTTAAATAGTAAGTAAAATAGTTATTATCAAAGTTATTCTTATTTTTGTAAAGTATTCAATATTTTGATGTATTTCATATTGACTATTTAAAAATCTAGTTATTTTAGACTACGTATAATCATTGAAACTTCATTCATATTGGTTTGTATTTCCACCAGTATGTCCATTCCTAGAGTTCAGATTTAGCTAGAATAAAATTATAATTTCGTTTCTTTATGTATTTTGTAATTTAGAAGTGAAAGATGGCTTACACAAACACTAAAAGCTCTTGATCTACTCTCAATTGAGAAAAAAATTGTGCTTATTTCGATTAGGCTTGACTTTTAAACAGTATAAAAAACCATGACTCTATGTTGGTTAATAAAATTTAAGAAACTAGTGGGTTAATTCTGAAGACATTTCTTTTCTAATTCTAAAGTTGTGACTTGTAATCGTTTTAAAAACTGTTTCCAGATGAATGATTTTTTAATGTCACATTTTATTATTTTTAATAAGAAATTAAATTAAACGGAATGGATTTTACAATTACTGTAATGCAATTTATTTTAGTCAGTTTAATTGATCTTTGGAACTAAATAATTACAAGATTTTTTTTTTTAAGATTCTTTTTAAAATGAAAAAAAAAAAGTGAAAAAAATTCGTCAGTTATTAAATACTTTCAGTTAATAATAAAAAAATAAATTTTCATATATTTATAATGCAAATCAGTGAGTAAATTGTTTACCTTTTTTATTATTCCCTTTTTAGACAATTAATTTTGAGATTACACAAAAAAAATCATTTTCACTTTATTTCTCTCCCACATTAGACAAGCATAACTTAAAATTAATTTTCTCAAACTAATGTTAATATTATGCAATAATAAATTGTTGAATTTATTATATAACTTTTAAATCTTATAACAATTTAAATTTTTAAAAGTCTGTCTCATTTGAATTTAAAATATTTATTTATGTTTAAATAGCATATATAAATGATAATTCATCTGAATATAATTCTTTTTAAAATTCATAGTTTAGATATGCATATTAAAGATTTTGCTATATATATTAATTTGTTGATCGCATTATGTCTTATTGAATATTTATGCAATTGTTTGAAGATACAATTGTCACAGTAACTTGTTTATAAGATGCAAAAATAAAGTATTATGTGTTATCGTTTAATTAACATAAAAAGATATGCAATAATGATGAAAAAATATAGTCATACCATAAAATACATACAAAAAATAAAGAATTTAGACATTTTTAAAATTATTAATTTTACATTTGTTTATAAATGGTTAATTTTGATAGATAAATTTAAAGTAGACATTTTAATGTAATAAGTTTATTATATTCTTCATAAAATTAAGAATAAAATAATTTACAAAAAAATGTACTACTGATATTTTAAAATGTAGCTTATATTTTTTATGTAGAATCTATCAGTGCTGAAAGATATGAGGGATATTCTTTTCTAACATAACAAATAAAATAAATATTAAATTATTTGATAATTTGTTCTCAAAGATTTGTTAATAATAATATAGATAATTTATAATTTGAAGTTGCAAACATATATCATTAATGCATGTGTGCACAGTTATGTGCAAATGTGTGACTATATGTATATATGTAAAACTTACACAAACTGCTTATTAATATTTCATTTTTTTAAGAAATTAATAATATTGTAATAATTTTAGCTTTAGAAAAATAATTTGAAATTAAGATTCATTGGAGCTCTTATAATAAAATTTTATATTACAGAAAAATTATTTTTAGTAATGAAAAGTATTGAGAATCTTCAATATTTATTATAAGTATAATTGTTCATTATTTATGAAAATAATCTTTAAGACATATGTATTTTACAAAAAAAAATAAAAATTAAAATGTAAAGACTATATGAAATTCACCATTTAAAAGTTGGATAATATCTATATAAAATAATGACTATATATATATATATCATTTTAAATCAATTAAATTACAAAATTTTTGCTTGTCTTCACAACTAACTTTCCAAGTTAAAAGTGTTTAAATGCATATATAAGTTGGACCTGAATAATTACACTTTTAAAAATGCCAGTAAGCAAAAATAGTTATTACATAATGCATCTAAATGTAGATGGAATAAACAGCCCTCCATAAGAGAACAGTAAATAAAAAATCATTATTGAAGACGTTTGACAATTGACAGATGCTTAGGAGTTCAGTATTGGTTCTAGTTTGATTCGCTAGCTGAAAATAGTTAGATAACCATTTACTGACCAATAATTGAAAGAAAAGCTTCATTTGATATATGTTAGCTATCTGAAAGAAATCTCTTAAGTTTCAGTAGAATCTGAAAATATTTTTAGTTTTAACTCAGCCTGGATTTAAATCTCAAGTCCTAGCCAAGGAAATAAGATATCTAATATTCCACAAAACTTTTAGCAATCATTATATACTCTTGAATAAACAAAATGATTGTCCTTTTAGAAATTATAGTTTGTGAGGGGAAAAAAGTAAAAAAATTATAAGTTCAAACGTACTACCTAAGCAATTTATGCCAAATTTTATGACATGTAACTGCCTCACTGATAATAAATATCCAGAATATAATAAAACATTTATAATAAATCATAGTAATCATTAAATATTTCTCACTGCCAATATTTTTTTTTTAATATTATTAACTATTTGAATAATTCATATAATTTTTTAGAATATCTATGCATCAAGTAGAGAAATAAATGAAATTACATAACTAAGATAAATACATCAATATATATATTATACCGAGACAAAGTCGGTATATTATATACGCACACACACAAGCAGTGTAAATACTCTATATTTTATTTACTTTCAGTTTATGGTAAAAATAAATGTAGTTTTATTTTAATGCTTTATAAAATACACTATAAAATAAAATGTTAATTAAATTAAGGCTTTCATATAATCTATAATAATAATATCCTCTAAAAAATAAAAATATAAAATATTACTAATATGCCATTTTTTTAATAAGTAAATTCTACTTGTATATGCTGCGGGGGTAATTAAAAAGGGGTTTTATTTTAAATTATAACTATAGCGAAAGTTAAAAGCTTATAGAGATGATTTTGAGATTAAATGCTCGACTTTTAAACTAATGTAAGATTATATTGTTCTCTCAAAACACGCCACACGTATTCATCAAAGGTGTGAATAAGCATAAATTTTTTAAAATGAGATTGCAATATGAGATTGCCTAAACCTAAGATTGCCTCAAGCATATGGATTGAATGAACATACGAGGACCGGACCCCAACGACAACTCAGAGAATATTGAACTCTGGGTGGAGATTGGATCCTAAGATAAGAACCAACCCAGATAAATATGAGTCTTAGTCTTTGTCTTCACGCTCGGTTACAGTTTTTACATGCTTTGTTTTGTTTTTGCTTACGCTTATAATTTTTTAAATTCTCCCGGAAGCTACAACTAGAACTTTCTTTTTTTGCTATCCAGTCTATCCAATATGACCACTGTGAAATTAACCTTTAGAGCGTCGATTGTCATGATGGGCTAAGAAACCCCTCAGTGATTGATCGACACTCCGCCGCCAGAACATCTCCACAGCTATGAATGATCAACAACATTGCCATCCAAACATCGTATTCCAATCAGTCCAAGAACGTTGCTCCGTTTAACATATAAGAATCATCCAAACGTACTATGCTGAACTTATATAAAAAGAATAACCATTTATTATGGAAACAGTATCCAACAGGTTCGAACCCTCACCAAGTTAGAAGCAGCAGAAGACTACGCAAAATCCTAGGTAAACATTTTATTTCTTTTATGCTCCCATTCATTCTTTTCGTAGACTTTAAAAGGCAATCTCATAACTAATTAAATTCAACTTTCGTAAATCAAAATATAAAATGATCCGTAATTCCTCATATTTGAATCTTAATATTTTAACCTCAACTTTCGCAAATAAAAATCAGATGCTATATAGTTCCTCATATTTAAATCTTAGGACTTTTCCTGTTATGGACTTTAATCATAATTATTGTTTTCTTTCGCAACTAAATTATAACACACATTTATATTATATCATCCATGTTTATTATGCATAATATGTTCTTTTATGTGCGAGTGTGAGAATGCGTGTATGTGCGTGCAATTAAAGCAATCAACTAATGTTTCATTTTTTTTATATTCAATAAATTCTTTTTTTCATTTTAAACAAGTCGAGCATTCCTCAAATCATTCTCTATAATTAAAATACATTTTTTTAATAGTATAATCAACATTTATTCATGCAATTAATTATTTTATTTTAAAAATTAGTCTTTCTTATTTTTTTTGTTTTGTTTATTTATTTAAGTTCCATCGTGCCGTAAGTCACGATGTTTATTTACTATGTAGTTAAGATAGATTTAAGAGTTGGGAGGGTCCATTATTAATAAGTATAAATAATGTCAATAAAGCTAGTATGAGTAATTCTATTGGACTGTATGATAACGGGGGGATGATATTACAAGCTTCTAATTTTTATATAAGGATGCATGAGTTAAGCATTCGTATTAGTCATCAAATAACCAATAACCCGGTCCAATATTTGGACAGATCTGTAAATCAACCAAGCTTTCTCTCCATTGGTTATTATTGTGTTCTTTTACCAGAATGATATTCTTGAAACAATTTCATCGCGACCCTGAGTGACCCTTATTGGTCCATGCTGGGAGTTGGAGCTTATGGGCGGGAATTAGACTTCGAAATCGTTTTGATATGACGTAAGGTGATGCGAGAAATTAAATTGTAAATTAAATCATCGTGTCTGGCGCCCCCTTGTGTTGATAATGAACAACTATCGATGTAGGAAAATAAATAAAGCTTTACGCTATATCATGTTTGTTTCGGAGCTCTCAATCCCTATATGATCGGATGAGTAAGGGTCCGGTTACAATATATATATAGCAAAAGTGGCTTATTATTGCTTAATCTATTATATATGCTGTTATACTTCTATTCTGTCATGTTATTAAAGGTCTTACTAGATGTCATAAAAATGTCTTTGAATTAAAGGCAATCTTTATGTTGGGCTATGGCAATCAAATTTATTTTAACTTAAAATTAAAAGATGTAAGTACAATCAATACTATTACATGCTTGATAACAATAGATAAATTCCCATGCACAACAGATTAGTAAAATTTTAATTTTGATTTAAAACTAGATTTGATTGTGAATTGTTTGTAGATGTGAAATAGGAAATGATTTAAAAATACAAATGAACAAAAAAATAAGTATTCACTTTGATTCAAAACTGTTATTAACAATGTTCACTTTGAGTTTTGAAAATAATGTAATAACTTTCTGGTATTGTTAATAATTTGGAATTTGAAATTTCTTTTTTTTCTTCACTTATCAGCAGCTGGACCAGAAATTTTTGGGGGAAGAACATGCATTTGAATTATTCTGTATAGAAGCTAAATCTTTGCTAAAAAAAATTATAAGACTGCATGATTTTCAAATGTAATGTAAATGAAAATCAGTTTGAACATATAGTATATCATTAAAGTTTTACTTTACTCTAATTTTGGGTGTAAATCAATGCTATTTGTTTTGATCATTTTTTCTCCATATTTTAGAGTGGAGTAACTCAGCTTTAATACAGTTGCTATATTTTCTACAGTAATACAGAGCAATGTTATATTGAATGTCATGAATGTGTTATGATTTGCTTTGATGTGATATGATTAAAATGTTATGGCATCAATCTTATCATATTTTTATTTGTAATAATATTAATGAATAGGAATATAAGACAAAATTACAAGAAAATGTTATGCTAACATTCTCCAATGTTATTAAATAGCTTATAATGATCTTACAATCATGATTTTTTTCTAAAAGTACCATATATTAAGTGATAAATATGCAATCTACAAAATTTCCCTGTAGGAAAAAAATATATATATATATCTGAGAAATATTGATGGGAAATATAATGTGTAATGTTCAGACATAATCCTCAAATGTTAAAAGCATTTCAATCAAGTGATAAAGAAAGGCTATTAGAGATGTAAAACATCATTCACATCTTTTCCAAACCAATATTTGATTACCTGCACAGTAAAAATTTGAGTATTAGTATATTAATTTATAACAATATTGTCTAGAAATAATATTTATATTATGAGATGAATTTTATCTCCCAAAATATGTAAATAATCGGGTTTTTTTTCATACATTTATGTAAAGTATTGACTAAACCAAGAGAATATTATGATGTACCTATTTAATTTGTGATAAATGTCATTATCATTTTTACAGCTGGGAAGTAGCAATCTTATTGACAGGGTTATGGGGGGGGGGGGGACTATTAGCAATAAACCTTTTCATTATTTAGAAAAAATATTAATAATGTTGTATTCAACTATATGACATGATTCCAACCATCCATTATGGAATTCTTATGTTTTTATGATATTTAATACTTTCTCATCATAGAATTGATATCAAATCATTGGTGACTTGAAATATTCATACATATGTTGTTCATTGTAGTTATCTGTTGCATTATGTGATTTTATCATGGTGTTTCATAATGCCCATTGGTTTTTTTAGTAAGCATTGATTTCCAACAAAAATGATTTCAGCAGAATTAATTTTTCCATCATGAAATATTAAACAACAGAATAGTTTTGAACATTAGTATTTCAACTAATCAAGATACTAATAATCTTCCATGCTTAAAATTGATTCAAATTCAATATTCTTTTCACAAACTTACAAAATTGAAGTCTACTTTCTTAATCATTAAAATTCTATCTATTAAAGAAAAAATATTATATTAATATACATCCCATTTTTATGATGTATGGTATAAAATATATTGTAACGGTTAGAAAAATCCACTCTTTCCATCAAAATGTCATTATTGTTTTTTAAAAAAAAATCTTTGATTTGGCTTTGATATGGTAGTTTATATATATATATGTTGTTGTTATTATTAGTTGTTATCATTATTTATTTCAATTTTTTTTTTTTTTGTATTGCTTTTATTTATGATTGTGGGATTTAAATGGCAGTAGTTATATAAATATATGTATGTATATATAGATTTTACCAAGATATTGGTTTGTGTTTCAAGTACTTGCCTTTTTGTAATATCAATGAGTAAAATATTAGCATATAAAATTACTAAATGTGTTTAGATCATATTTTTATTTTAGAAGTTGTTTGCGATGTATTTGTATTATTTGTTGTTTATTTATCTATTTTGTTTTTGTAAACTGTAAAACTGATTTTTATATGTATTTTTTTTTAAATTTTAATATTTAAAAAAAAAATCAATGATTGTTGTAATAAAGATATTGATATTAGCAGGGCATGAAAGACTGAACTAAACAATAGAAAAAAAAAATACAATAACAAGAAGGATTGACAGTCGTCATTAAGGAAAGAAAGTAAAACTTTGCTGTTGTTTCCTCTATAATTTTCTTTGCATAACTGTAATATTTATTGGACTTGATATATCATTATAAATAGCAGGGCTAAACAATAAATTTTGTGGTCCAGGGTTCAAACCCTCCATCATGCCCTATTTCACGATCAAGATTTAGTGATAAATAAGCAAATTATTGATGAGGAGTTATTTGGAGTAGAAAGAAATGGAATGAGTAACTATTTATATACAGCAGGCCAATATAAGCATTAGCTACATATTCAAAATTGGTCCATCATTTTAATTGATGCATCATACCCTAACTCGGATAATAATAAAAAATGCTAAGAATCAATCATTTATAAAACAAAAGGGTTCATGAATTCACATGTTTGTTATTTTTAACTATTTTACATGTTATCTTAACCCACTCCTGAACGAACAAAGATGCATTAAATAGTTATTGAACTTCAAAATGAAGAGAGAATAAGAGGATTAAATAATAACCAAATTTGGTCATTTTTTTTTCTTTTTTTTTTTTTGTAAGATTTATTTTTAAAGTTAACTATTTATATGTAAACTAATTTTAAGTTTTAATCAATCATTATAATTAACAACATGTTAAGTTTCATTGAGTATTAAAACTTTCTATTTCTTTTGATTCACATGCAATATATATATAATTTTATATAAGTAAATTGTTTTAAATCTTTAATTCATCAATATTAATAGTAAAGTTTCTAGAGATCACTTATAAAAAATTTTCCGTTGTCCTTTAATTCTTACACCTTATATATGTATGATATATATATGTTAACAAATAATTTGTTGTTGTTTTAATTTTAATGCATTGTACATAGATATGTTGTATACAATGTATGCTGGAAATTAATTGATTGTCCTTTGTTTTCGTAGGAATCATTGATAAATATATACACAATGTATTATATTTATGTTTACAATTTTATCATTATTTAATATTTCTCTTCAGAATTTAATTTATAGTTTCATCATTAGATATGTTTATAAAGATAGATCATGCTGTAGATATGTTATGTTTGTGTTATATATGCATATTTCTTCACACGTGAGATAGGAGTTGTTTCTTATATCTTTTATTTATAAAAGCTTCATATATATATATACTAAGGGTTATATAGTCCATGATGAATGTTTATTGAAGTCTCAATTAATAAAGATATTGAATTTAGGGATCATAATAGAAGCCCTACTATAAATAATGAATCTAAAGAGTTTATACTTGTAGTCCAAAAGAGGAGTATAGTTTTAATCGAAAATGAAGCAAATAAATAACCAACACAGTAGGAAAAAAATATTTATATATATATTTAAGTTAAATGATCTAACCTTGATGAAGGTATCCATGATTTTAAATTATTATTTTAAGAAGCTATTATGATTTTCATTATTATTTTTTATTGTATCTTTCTGTGTGTTAAATTATAATAGATGGTTCTTATGTAGATACAAATGTCAATCTGTACCTATTGCTAGAAAATTTTGTTAATTTAAATAGTATTACAAATATTGTATATGTTTAATATAATTATTGCCATTTGAAAAGAAAATTAAAGGACAATTAAAATAAAGTATGTACCATTTGTTTTATATGAAATGACTTTGTGATTTATTTGAAAGTTATTTATTTCTTTATTTTTCTCTTTTCAATGCGAAGATCAGTAGGTAGTCCTTGAGACTTAGAATTTCTTAAATGGTAATTATTGTGTTTTGCTAAAATTCAATTTTATAATTATTTATCTAAGCCATCACTAATTATTACATTGTTTTACATATAATCAATCCCATTTGCAAATACAGATTGGATTCAATAAAATTCCCTTTGTTTCCAATTTATATTTTGATGAATAATAAAATTACTGATCAAGGTTAACACTGAGAGTAAATCATTTGATGTCTCGTTTTATTGTTCTTTGGTATCCAGGCATATTTTAGGTATAGCTAGTCAAATAGGCAATATTGTAATTACAATCAATGATTAAACCATCCAATAATTGGGCTAGTTTATTTTATTTTATATGTACAATTTCCATTACAATTGATGCCTTGAAATATGTAACTTGATTAATTGATTGATAGTTGCAAGGTATACTATTACAACATGTGAGCTCGATTGATTGGTTAGTGATTGTAAAGCTTTCTTTTACAATTGGCTCCACAATGTAGCACTGTGATTAATTAAGCTCCAATAAATTTATTGAAAATGTTAAAATGATATGCCTAGTCCATTACAATTGGCTTCCTAACTCGGGACTTCAATAAAAATAAGCCAAGATCTGAGATAAATTTGATGGAATATACTTTCCATTACAATTGCCAGCCAACGATTGGGGTGATTAATTTTATGTTCCACTACAATATATATATACACACAGTTGTTGCTATGCTCACAACCTGAATTCATTAATTAACATGAAAAATTTTGAAAATTTCAAGTATTTACCAATAAGGCTGTAGTGTGTGATCTTTAATTAACTCATCTAACCATTCAGTTTTGTTTTGGTATAGAAGTATGTAACTATTCTTAGCTAGAGAGAAAAACAAGGATTGAAAAACATTCATATCCTCTGCAAGTGTTTGGAAAACCTGATCACTTACATGGAATGAAAATTTTTTGCCCAAGTTCACATTTAAAGGATCTTAAACTTTTCCTTTTTTTATTGAATTCCTTTATATAATTTTATTTTTTAAATATATATATATATATTGAAGTGATATATATGCACTTTATGTATATAATTTTAACAAATTTGTAAGGAATTTTTAAATTAAAGAATTTTCAATATTACTAGGCAGAAAAAATATATATAAGTATGTGCGTGAATAAAATGTATACGCCTCATTAAATCTAAATCAATTTAAATCATTTAAAACAAAATATTTTATTAATTGACAATTGTAACGATTTTATAACTAGGTAGGTGGAAATTCTATTATTTTTACACAAATAATTAAATTCTAGATAAACCGATTAATTAGGAGATAAATATTATATGTTGTTTGGTCAAAACATCTTTTATTTTGTTATAATCTATTTTCAAAGCTAATTTTGTAAAGGCTGTAATTGGTCAGTATGCCACAGACAAGAATGAAGTATTGGACTAATCTGCAACACATGGATGGATTTTGAAATCAATCCATGATGAAAACTGATATGACATCTCAGTGAACTATAAATAGGGGTTTTGGAAAATCACTTGGTATGCTTATGCTCTGATTTTTCATTCATTCATCCTTTCTTGACTGTTAGAAGCAAAGTTAAAATATAATGAAAGAGTAGAAAAGCCTGTCATTTGCTCCACTCTGACCAAGCCAGCAGGATGTGTTTAGTTTCATCATGAAGTAGATAAGTTGCTGCAATGTACTGAACAGTCTTACATTGATTGTTGTATCCAAATTATATGTGAACTATAAGCCACCTAGCTTCAAAAGTGTTTTTACCTTTGGAAAAGAGACCAGTCATCATTCAGTGATAGAAACACCATCAGATGCTGCCCATTGAATAAGATTGCACATTAATGAAGACCATGTCAGTTAGCAAGAACAATCTTAGAAGCTTCGCAAAATACTCACAAACATAACTATGTTATACCTGCTGTGCCACAAAAAGTCTACAGGTACTTTAATTCAGAACATAAACCTTTAAAAATGAAAATATAACTTGTATGAACTTTAATTATATACTATTTTGATTATATCTCATCAATATTAAATATTTAATTTCCTATATTTGTATATTTCATTTCTACTGAAATTTGTACTGATTTGTTATATATATATATAAATCTTAATGATGATGGATTGCTTAATTTTATTAGATGTGCCTTGGTTCAGTTGGCATGACATTAAAAGATACATTTATAACAAACCAACTGGCCAATTATTGCAAACCTTTGCCATTTACTAAAAGTTTCTTTAGTATTATTTTGTTAATTATTTTAAAGTAAGAGTTAATAATGATCATTCCACTAACTTGCAATGTATTAAGAATTAGAATAACAATTTGACCATTAATTTAAATAATGCAGATTAATGTTCTCTGGATAAAATAAAGGGCTGCATAGACAGATTAAGTAAATTAAGAAAAAATATTTTTCATATTTATAAAAGTTTCAGTTTTAAGCAAAATACTCTCTCAGACAGGGAGGGATAGGCAGGTATTGGAAAGTATATTTACATGTATTAAATTTTATTTGAGCTAATGTAATGTTATTTAGGCTGGGTTTTTTTTTTTCATGTGTCAAGTGCGTTGACCAGGAAGCGAACCCGGGCCAGCTGCTTAGAAGACAGCTATGCTAACCACTAAGCCACCAATGATTGAGAGGCTGTTTTGTATATATAAAGTTTTTATTGTACAGAAACAAATGTGAAGAGATATGATTCTATCACTCGCATTCATTGACTTAGTTTTCAGTAGATGCCCATTCCTACCATATATTTATTTGGTAGACACACATTCCTAATGTTTTTTATTATTCTTTGATCATTTATAAATAATTGTAACACAGATGTTGTTCCTGCCATATACACTTAGTATTATTATTGTTATTTATCAGATACATGCTCATTTCTACCAATTACTTTATAAGTTTCAGTCACTAATGTCAGGTAGATACGTGATTCCTACCTGGGCATTTGATTAGTATTAAGCAGACATTAAAGAGCATATGGCTCATGTGGTATTTAGTTTTTCTTATTGGAGTTGCTTAATATTTGTTTTCAAAGCACTACAGCCTGAAAAGATTTATGTTACTCTAGTTCTGTTAATAGTATAATTATTACATTATATTTAGCATATCCTAAAGCTTGTAAGATTAATAAGTCTTAAAACTGAATTATATTAATAAATATTAATAGTTATAGTTAGTCTGTGCAACAACCATGTATCTGTCCAGAGCCAATTAAGATGCATAGGGTCATATATTGTCTATGCATAATGAAGCAATAAATAGCTAAGCATATTAATTGTTCATCAAAATAGCAAGGGTATTAAATAAAACAATACATCTTTAAATGTCATTATTCTGAAATCAATCCCAGGTAAAAGTTCAAGACACTGATGTTTCCTGAGGATTGCTGTCAATTGTGTTATTTGTTTTGATTATGTATATATGTAAATAAATCATTTTTTTTTTGCTATTCTAGCCTTTGTCATTTATTGCAATCTAATGATAATTAAAATATAATAAGAATCTCTTGCATCTAACTGAGTCTAGCAGGATATAAAAAGGAAAATTTTTTGATCACGAGATATCAGAATGTGGACCTGCTTGTGTGATTTTCATGTTAGTTGTGCATTTTTTATCATTAAAATTTATACTAGTCTTTCCATACCCATAATATTTGATTCTCTGCTTTGGCATAGATATGGAAAGTAGTAAATCTTACATGTTTTTAATATATATATATAAAACAAATTTTTAGCATAATACAATAAATAATATAGACATTTTAATATATATATTGTACTATCTTAGGTTAGGTTACCTGAAATTATTGTATTCCTAAAAAAAAAAAGAATTTATAAATATATAAATAGATTTATTTATTATCAATTGTTTTGAATGGATCAAGTTATTTACATTATTAAAGTGTTAATAATAATATAACAGAATAAGCATTTATTTTATATAGCATATGTAAACAATTGTATTACAGTCAAATATCAACCTTTCATGCTAATTGTGCATACGCTTTGCGAGTGTTAATAATAAATGAATATTTTCTCATCAATACAAGATATAGTATTTATGCAGGAATAAAAGGAATTCTCTTATTCCTACAACTCAAACGCTTACATATGAGCAAATCTGAAGTACTGGCAAAGAAAGCGTGACAATGGAACAGTCACTTTAAATTACTATATATGTTGTCTGAATGAATGACGTCGGTGAAATTATCTAGAATTTACTAAACGTCATTCCAACTGAAACTTAATAATATGTAAATAAGTATTCATTTATTATTAACACTTGCAAAGCATATGCACAATTAGCGTGAAAGGCTGATATTTGACTGTAATATAACAATGTAAAATAATATGTCAGTCATGATTTTTTTATTTTAATTTTTTTTAAACAAGTTATATATTAGACTGTATGTTGCAATATAGGTGATATTTCATTATTTAGAAGATTGGATAGGTTAAAATGTGTGTTAATAGATTCATTTTTTAATATTTCATTTATTCATATTTTATTTTACTGCATTCATTTTATCAATCAACATGTAAACATAAATGAATAAATAGTAAATTATTGTTTCATGTATGTATGCTAATATTCATGCATTTTTGTTTATACAATTAAAACAATTTTCAATTATAGGTATTTAAAAATATTATTTTATATAATAATTATTGTTTAATAATTAGTTAAAATGTATAATATTTTGTATGGAATATATATGCAAGAAATATTTATTTATTTTCAAGTTATGATTTTAAAATTATGTAATACTCCATAAATTTTCCAAACACCATGTTTAGATTGTAAGTCTATAGAAATAATATAATTTTGTTCTTCCTTTTCTTATGTATTGTTTTCTACTTTTATATATCATACCATTTACAACTTTTTTTAACACTTTAACAGTACTATTTTTTATATTAAAACATTATTCTAATAGTAATAAAATGGGAAATGATTATTTATAATAGTGATATTAAAATGTATATTTTATTTATGTATTTAATTATGTATATAAAATGTATTAATTGTATAATTATATATTTGGATATTGTAGTTCTGATAATGACTGCAGGATAGTCAAAACTGTTAGAATAAAGTTTTGATATAAAAAATAGTATTGCTAAAGTATTAAAGGAAGTTGTAAATGGTATGATATATATAAATCTATAGAAGGTAATCATTCCTCTTGCTTCTTGTATTTTTATTTTTTTTTAATTGTTTAAATGTTTAAGAAAACTTTTTTATCTGGAACTCAGGCTGTACTTAAGGGAACTCTTTGTTGAATGGAATTTGACACTTTGTAGCAAAAAAAATTATGGAATCGAATGAATCTATAGCAATGGTATCTAGGTTGATAACATCAGTATTCATCATGGGGAAAATATCATAAAAGTCCATGATTTGAAATTGAACTCTATCTCTTGTTTTCCCTCTTCAGTAAGCAAATTTCAAAGTGTTATATATCAAAATTTAATTGTTAATTTGAAATATAATAATGGAGGGCTAGATAAAAAGAAATGTTTGCTCTGAAAGACACAGTCTTTCAAGAGATCTAGAACATGTACTCAAAGCATAATATGATAAAATCGGAGAAATGTTCAAAGCTCTGTGTGATGAAATTATATATTCTGTGCCATAGAATAATTAGAATAGATATAAAATAAAAACAGATGTAAAAATAAAATTGATAATAATGTGATTTACTAAAGGATTTAAGTTTCTCAAAAGGATTAAATAGTGTTTATTTTCATATAACCATGGAAAAAAAAATTACTAGGATTTGTCATAGATATAGATATATTTTTTAAAATGCACACTTCACTAATTATATAATATTTTGATTATGAACAATATTTTCAGAACTTGGACAAACTTTAAATATAGTTATGAGACACATGAGGACTTGTGAACTATCAATTTTTGCATAATATATTTTATTATTATTGTGTTAATAGTATTAAATGTATTTTATATAAAGAATATTCAGTAGTCCTTGGAGAAATTTATCAGGTCGTAAATTTTTTATTATTATATAGTTATATTTATATATTGATTTAATGTGGAATATGTGTATTAACATATATAGCTTTGTCAAGCGTTGTTAGCCGAGAGGTTATTGCACTCGCCTTGCAAGCAAGTAGTTGGTTGCAGACGGGTGTGGGTTTGCATCCCGGCCGATGCTATGACATATGAAAAAAAAAACATATATAGCTTAATCAAAAAGAAAAGTAAATAATTTTCAGAATAGAATATTAAATAACTTGATTAAAATTTAATCTTAATTTTATAAAACATTGTAAAAGTGTCTTTTATTTGTTGCATTATTTATCTATTTATGTTGAAAAGCCATATATTTAAAATATAAACATAAACTAGTTATATTTAAGAAAAATATATTATTCATGTGCATTTGTAAAAGGTATCAGTTGTATTTAAATTGGTCGTCCTTCATTTATAACTATAAAATTATTAAGAAACAAATTAACAGACTTGATTTTTTAAAATATAAAGATTTATTTAGTATTGATTATACAAATAGATATTTTCTTTCTGATTATCTGTGCATTATCCTTTGCATCACTTTACAAATACACAAGTAAGAAATGTTAACAAAATGTATTTTTAAGTTATTTATCAGTCATCAATTTACATATTATTATGTACTTATTATATTTTTTTTATGTTAATAAGTTTTATTTTATTAATTCAATTCAAATCTCATGACTATTTCTAATGTATTAATTACATTATACTATGCTATTAACTTAAAGAGTTTCTACATATAATAAATATTCATCTAGTTAAAGTATAAATAAACATTTATATATCTTAGTAATTTATTACTTTATTTTAGTATATTTTTATTGAAACTTTATGGATTAAAAGGTTAAGGTCTGAATGAGCATTAATTGATTATTTAAATTAATAAATCAGTGTTCAATGTATTTTATTTTTTTATAATTTATATTCTTTACTATTATTTTATATTTGAAGCAGTCATATATATATATATGCTCTTCATATGTATATTTTGCTAATATGTTGAAAAATATTAAGACATTTTTTAAAAAATTTTAATGTTTAAAAAAATGTAATTTTATTGAAATGGTATGTGTAAAAAAAGATGGGGTTTCAAATCATAAAAGAAAGCTTAACTTTCTAAATTAATTAATTAAAAATCTAATCGATATCAAAAGATTGTATAAATTAAATTCTAATTTTATAATTATTTAGGGAAAATGTGTCAAAACATGTAGAGTCCGATAAAATCAAAGATAATCTGAATTTAATTTTAAAAAATGCAATTAGTAAAATTTCAAAATTAGATTGCATTAAGATTATAATCAGTAAGATTCTTTTAGATAATAAAGAATTTTCCTTAAATTTTAATTAATTAATTAATTTGGAAAGATCCAGATTTTTTTTTTTTTTTTTTGAGATATATGTAGGGCAAAAAAAAAAGGATTATTATTATTGTAAACTTCTGGAAGAGTTATTGTACACTTATTGTAGAATTTACTTATTGTAAACTTCTGAAAGTTATGGTAAAGTTTTAAGCTGTTAAATTACATCACAATATGAGTGAGTAAATTACCACAATTTCTCTGCGATCGTGAGTGAAGCTGAGAATGGAGTTCCCTCGTATTATAGGATGCCGTGCTGATAAAGCCTTGCCTACATTTAATAATCATATTGCTGACATACAATGCTGTTGCAATCAATACAAAGCTCCAATATATATCATGGAGTGACCAGCCAATTCTACTGTTTGCCAACATCTTTCAAAGGTAATATTGAATTTCAAAAATCTTACACTTTTCATTTTTCAGCAAAAAAACTTTTATTATAGATTACAGTTTTGACTGTACCATGCAGTCTTCATCAGATCTACAAAATTTGAACATACATAAAAATGCAACCATTAAAATACATTAATTATTTTATATAAAATTATTAAATTCCTATCAAAGTTTTTTAAATTTTTTTAAAAATATTTCCTAACCTTTTCACTTCATATAATATCTTCAACATATTTACCATCCTATTTTATATTCTTTTAAAATCTTTTCTATCCTCTTTTTTATGACATATACCTACCTATACATATAACTTTAATACATATAATATTTAGATTATAAAGTAATTTTAATTACACTACTAAAAAAAAAATTAATCACTATCAATATACTCCTTCTTTATCTTTTATTCTAACTAAACACTTATTTCCATTCATTTTACCTTCTTAATTATTTCATATAAATTCTTACCTTATTCAATTCTTTTAACTTTCTCTATCCTCCATCTTATTCTAATAATTCAACTTCCTTCTAACCGCTCTTTCATATTCCTATCCTACACCTCCCTCTATTAACTATTTTCATAACTATTAATATTTCTTTTCTGTTTCCCCCCCCCCTTTTTTTTTTAAAAAAATGGTTCTATCACACACCCCATAAAACTTCCTTTTCTATTATTTTTTTATGCTATTATTGTTTTACCCCTCCCCCATTTTTATTAAAATTTGGTTTAATTTTCTTTATGAATATTGCTTCCTTTATTTTCCTATCCCTTATTTTATCTGTATAACTAATCATTCTAATGCTCTCTTTCCCAATATTATGACCTGTTTCCATAATATGCATATATATTGGTGACCTTTTATCATATTTATGTTGTACCAATCTAGTATATATAGAATTTTTTGTTTCACCCACATACTTATTTCAAATTTTTTTATCTTTATATATTTTACATTCTATTTCATATACCCCATTAATATTTCTCCTCTCCTCATTAATATATTTATTATCTAATATGTCCATCACATTCTTTCTCTTTCTATTCACTATTCTATACCTTATAGTATTCTTAAAAGTATTATTAATTGTTCTAATAATTCTATTTATCCCATTAACTATTCTATTATCATTAGTTTTAATTCCTATATACTTCTCTCTATTATCTTTCTTCCTTACAACTTTTCTACCTTCTTTTTCTTCCTCTTTAAATTTCTCTTCTATTCTTTCTTAACACTTCTGGATAATCACTATCCTTAAAATTTTCAACTATCCTCCCTATCTCTTTATTATAATCTTTATTATTACAATAAATAATAGCCTTATGCATCCTTGAACTTATAGAATTAATTTTATACCTATTATCAATATTAGACCTCCAATTCACAATATTATTATTACCAATTTTCCTATACACTTGTGTCTCCAATTCACATCTGCCCTTAACATACTCTTTTCTTATTAATATATCTAAATATGCCAATTTATTCTCCTTTTCCCATTCTACTATAAATCTTAATTTTTCATCCACCTTGTTAATTTTATCTATATATTTTTTAATTTGCCAATTCAGTTTCATTAAATATTAATAAATAATCATCAACATATCTATTAAACAAAGGCAAAACTCCCCATACAGTAGTGCCACTACTGTATGGGGAGTTTTGCCTTTGTTTACAACAAATTATGTGCTAGTATAGAGATGGTGATCATGTGATGTTTGATGGTTTAACATATCTATTAATCATTACCGATGCATTTTCATCCTCTATTATGACTTTCTCCATCTCCTGCATATATATATCACTCAAAAACCCACTTAATGTACATCCTATCAATAATCCTTTTGCTTATAAAATTCTCCATTAAACTCAAATGTCATATTTTTACAGCACATCTCCATTAAATTCTTTAACTCATCTATTGGTATCTCTATCTCCTTTTTCTTATCATTATTATACTTATTTATTGCTATTCTAATTGCCTTTTCTATGTTAATATTCATATACATTGAAACTACATCTATTTTTATCAATGTTAATTTATAAGGTTGTTTTACAATAGCGTGTTGAAACCGCTGGAAGGCGTTATTTCTGTGATAGCGTACAGAAATATGCCGTTTAGGCGGCCTATCACCGCTAGCGAACATTCTATTTCTAATGCGTAAGCCTAGAAATAGTCCATTGGTACGGGGTGGCTGCTAAGTGTCTATTTCTATGCTAAGGCACAGAAACATGACATTGAATCTGCCGCAAGAAGCTATCATGTCAGCTTACAGCTCAGATTTGTGCTAAGCATTTTCAATGTGCGATCACATTTCACTTTTGGCTACAGTATCAGGTGAGGGTGTCTGGAATTATGAGTGTCAAAACTATTTTAATATTCATTAAGACCACCTCCCCCTCTATCTGCCATCTTTTAAGATTGTGTACTAACAATTATCAGCAGAGTCTCATGCTTCCCTAACCCCCATTTCCTGCTCAAAAAATTTGGCAAATGTAGGTACAAGCGTGATTCGTATGAAATCATGCTCTAAGTCCCGTTTCTGCGAGAACAACAGCGAGCTTCATCGAATGGCTGAAATCGGAAAACTTGCTCCGAATGTCAAAGATTCTCTGACTGCTGCTGGACCCGGGTTATCAAACAAAAGAGGGCTTTGAAGCTGCATGCATGCTGTTCCTGAACAGCCCTAAAAGTTGCTTTGAATTGCCGTAAATATATTTATGTGGTTTTTGGTAATTACGGGTAAAAAGTTGGTCAACCTTCGAGTTGGAGCATTACGTTCGCTTAGCAATTGGAACCACCCAACCCCCTTGTTCCCAAAGTTGGACCTTCCGGTTGTAAATGTTTGGTACCGTTAAATGGAAATCGATTTGGTATTTGTAATTTATTATAAAACAACAAAAATATAAAAAAGACAAGAAGCTGATTTTGTAGTAGAATACCTGACCGCCGCCAAAACAAAAAATGTAAGTAATGAAAAGAATAAAAACGAACTACTTTTTAAAATTCATTTCGATTGATGTACTCTTTTTTGTTGTTGTTGTTGTTGTTTTCGTTCCAAAAATTGTTATTTGATAGATAGTAGTTTTGGTTAAATGTGATCAACAAAATCAAAAACATACATATAAAAAAAAAAAAAAAGAATTCCGGCTTCTAAAAAAATATAAGTAATGAAAAGAATAACAAAAAAAAAAAAAATTAAGTACTTTTTTAAATTCAATTTTTTGATTTCTGCATATTTTTTTTTGTTTGTTGTTGCGTGTTCAAAAAATGTATTTGATACTAACTTTACTTTGAAATGTGATAATAAACAAACCCGGTGGCGGCGGCGGCCCCATAAACATTATATTTATCTTTGTTTACAAAGCCTGCCCTCCGACAGTTTCAACATGCTATTGTAAAACAACCATTTATAATTACTATACTCCTTTGCTTTTTTTTAAATCTCTTTAACCAATTCCTTATTACTTTTAATGTCTGACAATTTTTATTCACATATTTGTTAAAAATACTCCCTAACTACTTTAATACTTTATCATAATATGCCCCTTTTCCATTAATCACTGGCCTTAAAGGTATTTCTTCTTTGTGAATCTTTGGTGTCCCATAAATCTTTGCTACTTCACATTCTTTACTTACTATTTCTCCTAATACCCTTCTATCTATTATTCCTTTATTATACAACCCTTTAACCATCTCATAATTTTTTTTATTAATAGTCTTACTATCATCTTTTCTTATCTTTATAAAAAACTCTTCCTCTAACATTCTTACCATCTTTCTAATATACTTTTTTTTTCATTGTTACTAACTTACTACCTTTATCTGACTTTATAAAAATAATATCCCCTCCATACTTCTTTTTTATATTTATAACTTCTATTCTAATCCTTTCTTTAGCCCTAAAATTATTAGCCTTTTTATTTTTCATTTTATATATCATATTATTCACCTCTTCTCTTAACCTCTCAATCCACCTTTTATCATCCCTACTTATAATATATATATATCTTTCTTTTTGTAATAATATATTCTATATTTCTCCTCCAAATACTTTTGCACTATTTTGTCCATTACCACCTGTACCTCCAGTATATCTTTTTTATCATTACTATCCCCATATGGCACTAATTTTAATCCTTTACATATTACTTTTAATTCTTTTTTTAATCGTATTGATGTTAAATTACATATATTACTTCCTTCTTCTTTTCTTTCTTTCTTCTGTTCTTCATTCTTACTTCTTACTTCCATTAACTTATCCATTTTTGTCTGATGTCTTATTCTGGTCTTATCATTAATGAATTCTTTTTTCTTCTTATACAAATTCTCAAAAATCTTTTTTTCTTTTTTAGTAATTCTATTAACCAACTTCTTTTCTAATTCCTTAATCTCTTTACATATCCCTTTTTTATTTCTATATCCATTTTTTTATATATTCTTTTAACACACTTTCCTCCATAACCCTTATCATATTACATTTGTTCTTCATACTACTCCTCAACTTCTTCATTTTTACAAAATTTGGTATAACATTATTACTTATACATTTTTTCATAAAATAAATATTATTTTTAACATTATTTAATCTTAACAATGATCTCCATCTTTTATTTATAATCTTAGAAACCTCTTCTTCCATTATCTTAATATAGTTCACTAACATTTTAACATTATTCACTTTCATTGTACTGGTCATATTATCCATTATATTCAAATCCTGTTCTGTCATATTTTCCTTATGATAATCTTATATATTATATTATATAGTCCTTCTAAATTCTTTTCTGCCCCTTTTGTTTTTGTTGTCTTCATATATAATCTTGAATTTCAAAAATCTTACACTTGTCACTTTTCAGCAAAAAAACTTTTATTATAGATTACAGTTTTGCCTGTACCATGCAGTCTTCAGCAGATCTACAAAATTTGAACATACATAAAAATGCAACCATTAAAATACATTAATTATTTTATATAAAATTATTAAATTCCTATCAAAGTTTTTTAAATTTTTTTAAAAATATTTCCTAACCTTTTCACTGCATATAATATCTTCAACATATTTACCATCCTATTTTATATTCTTTTAAAATCTTTTCTATCCTCTTTTTTATGACATATAATATTTAGATTATAAAGTAATTTTAATTACACTACTAAAAAAAAAAATTAATCACTATCAATATAATTTTTCTTTATCTTTTATTGTAATTAAACACTTATTTTCATTCATTTTACTTTTTTAATTATTTCATATAAATTCTTACCTTATTCTATTCTTTTAACTTTCTATATCCTCCATCTTACTCTAGTAATTCAACTTCCTTTTAATCTCTCTTTCATATTCCTATCCTACACCTCCCTCTATTAACTATTTTTATAACTATTAATATTTTTTTCTGTTTTTTCTCTATTTTTTTCTTTTTTCAAAAAAAAAAACTATTTCTATCACACACCCCAAAAAAACTTCCTTTTCTCTTAAACTATTATTTCTTTTATGCTATTATTGTTTTTACTCCTCCCCCATTTTTATTAAGATTTGGTTTAATTTTCTTTATGAATATTGCTTCCTTTATTTTCCTATCCCTTATTTTATATGTATAACTAATCATTCTAATGCTCTCTTTCCTAATATTATAACCTATTTCCATAATATGTACATATATTGGTGACCTTTTATCTTATTTATGCTGTACCAATCTAGTATATATAGAATTTCTTGTTTCACCCACATACTTATTTCTAATTTTTATCTTTATATATTTTACATTCTATTTCATACACCCTATTAATATTCCTCCTCTCCTCGTTAATATATTTATTATCTAATATTGTCCATCACATTCTCTTTCTATTCACTATTCTATACCTTATAGTATTCTTAAAAGTTTTATTAATTGTTCTAATAATTCTATTAATCCCATTAATTACTCTATTATCATTAGTTTTAATTCCTTTATACTTCTCTCTATTATCTTTCTTCCTTACAACTTCTCTACCTTCTTTTTCTTCTTTAAACTTCTATTTTTCTATATTCTTTCTTAACAATTCTTCAGGATAATCACTATCCTTAAAAATTTCAACTATTCTTCTTATCTCTTTATCATAATCTTCTTTATTATTACAATAACTAATAGCCCTATGCATCACTGAACTTATAGAATTAATTTTATACCTATTATCATATTAGACCTCCAATTTACAATATTATTATTACCAATTTTTCTACACACTTCTGTCTCCAATTCACATCTTCCCTTAACATACTCTTTCCTTATTAATATATCTAAATATGCCAATTTATTCTCCTTTTCCCATTCTACTATAAATCTTAATTTTTCATCTACCTTGTTAATTTTATCTATATATTTTTTAATTTGTCATTCACTTTTATTAAATATTAATAAATAATCATCACCATATCTCTTAATCATTACCGGTGCATTTTCATCCTCTATCATTACTTTCTCCATCTCCTGCATATACATATCACTCAAAACCCCACTCAATGCACCTCCTATCAATAACCCTTCCTTTTGCTTATAAAATCCTCCATAAAACTCAAATGTCACATGTTTACAGCACATCTCCATTAAATTCTTTAACTTATCTATTGGTATCTCTATCTCCTTTTCATTATCATTATTATACTTATTTATTGCTATTCTAATTGCCTTTTATACATTAATATTCATATACATTGAAACTACATCTATTTTTATCAATGTTAATTTATAATTACTGTACTTCTTTGTTTTTCTTTTAATCTCTTTAACCAATTCCTTATTATTCTTAATTTATGTCTGACAATATTTATTTATATATTTCTTAAAAATACTCCCTAACCACTTTAATACTTTATCATAATATAACCCTTTTCCATTAATCACTGGCCTTAAAGGTATTCCTTCTTTATGAACCTTTGGTGCCCCATAAATCTTTCCTACTTCACATTCTTTACTTACTATTTTTCCTAATACCCTTCTATCTATTATTCCTTTATTATACAACCCTTTAATCATCTCATAATGTTTTTTATTAATAGTCTTACTATCATCTTTTTTTATCTTTATAAAAAAACTGTTCATCTAACATTCTCTCCATCTTCCTAATATACTCTTTCTTTTCTATCGTTACTAACTTGCTACCTTTATCTGACTTTATAAAAATAATATCTCCTCCATACTTTTTTATATTTCTAACTTCTATTCTAATCCTTTCTTTAGCCCTAAAATCTCAATCCACCTTTTATCATCCCTACTTATAATATTATATATATCTTTATTTTTGTAATATATTCTATATTTCTCCTCCAAATACTTTTGCACTATTTTTTCCATTACCACCATATCTTTTTATCATTACTATCTTCATATGGCACAAATTTTAATCCTTTACGTATTACTTTTAATTCTTCTTCTTTTAATCGTATTGATGTTAAATTACATATATTGCTTCCTTCTTTTTTTCATCTGTTTGTCATTCTTACTTCTTCATCCTTCCATTAACTTATTAATGTAATTATAAATTTTAATTGATAAAAGCCTCTCTAATATTATTTTCCTTTGCTTTAAACAATTATATATTAATCATTCTCTAAAATATATTTAATATTGTACTATTTAGATATTACATTGCCTTATTTAAATATTTTCTTATTATGTTATAATGCACGAATCGTATATAGTAAGGAAGATCGATTACTGCAATTTATATATATACTCTATCTTTCTTCAATTTTGCTAGACTTATTGTTTTAATCAGACTGAGATAAATTTAGTAAAATTTTTCAATGATTAAAATATTTGACATTATTTAAAGAATAGCCCAGTAATTAAATAAGAGCAAGATATTTAAAATTCCCCTCTCTGATTCTAATTTATTTTTTTTATTATTTGCGATTTTAGGTAAAGGTTTACTTTAGTGGCCACATCATGTTTGCCTATTCTTAAAATTCGAACTGAAAAAAAAAAAGGAACACATATTTGTAATAAAAATTATTCGAAAATCATACCTATATTTTCGATTTGTAACTATATTAGAATTAGATTAAAATTTATTAAAATGTAAAAGATAATAATAAAAAAACACTTACCTTTTTATGCATAATTGTGTCCTATGCAGACTAGGAAGTTGGAGAAAAAAGCCACTATTTAGATTTGGAAAGTAAATATTTTTACTTTCATTTTGTAGATTACTTAGTTTTGACAATTTCTTAGATGAATATTACATAAAACATTTCCATTGATAAATTAAATGTTGGATTAATTAAACCACATTAATTGAAATAATTATTTATTTATTTGAAACTGAAGAATTTAAACTATCTACATTTATAACTCTTGTTAAAAAATTTTATTTTCCGAATCAAAATAGTCGTTTTTTTCTCCAACTTCCTAGTCTGCATTGGATACAATTATGCTTAAAAAGGTAAAAAAAAATTTTGTATTATCTTTTACATTTTAATAAATTTTAATCTAATCCTAATATAGTTACAAATCGAAAATATATATAGAAGATTTTCGAATAATTTTTATTATGAATATGTTTTTTTTTTTTCAGTTCTAATATTAAAATTAGTTTTAATTTTTAAAAAATAGAGGGCAAACATGATGTGACGGCTAAAGTAAACCTTTACCCGATTTTCAACTAGTCTTTTTAAAATCGGTTCTTTCAAAATATCATTTAATGGTTCATAAACATTTTTTAAAACTAAAACTTAGTTTAATAAAACAAATTAATACACTATACAGGCTTAAACCTGTATATATATATGTAATGTGTGCAGGATTCAAACTCAGACTTTCACATGACCCTTAACTATTTTTGCCATCTCATATTGCTGACCCACCTGATCACACACATGTTGAAAAGATAAATAATAACCAATATAAACCAGCACTCATCAGTTGGTCCAGATTACCACCATTTCCAGACACATATACAATCAGTGCTCAACTTTATATTAAGATAGCCAATATTCATACTTTAATGGACAGGCTTCAAACTACTCCAACTCACAATAAAAGTTAAAACTTTATTTACTTTTAGAAGAGACAAGTATATATGTATACTGCGTATATGTGATTATAAACAACCTGCAGTTTAAAATAAAGTTTAATCTTACGAAGTTTAAAAGCTAAGACTTTATTTTCTATTTTAAAAAGCAACAAATATATGTACACTGAGATATGCGGTTTTAGTTCTATAAAACTGATAATGAAATATGTGATGCGATAGTTTAATTCTTTAAAACTTTTAACACAATGTAACATAGGCTATAGTATCAATAATTCCTTATATATGTAAGACCTATGGGGTGAATCTCTTTATAAATTTTTTAAAATATATATATAATAACTGCATAGGTCCTGATTTAGTCTCATAAAATAGATATCAGTATATTGTAAACTAATTTATGTTTTATTTTATTTAAATTTCAGTCCAAATAGTTATTATTTTCTATAACTTTGGCATTATTGGGTTGTTTAACTTCAAGTTTATTTGATTGTGTTTCTTCAACAGGCATATATTCCTGTTTCAGAATATAGAATAACTGGGTCCCCTTTTTGAATATGATCCACGCAAATGCGGGAATATTCCTTTCTATTTCAGACCCAGTGGACCTTTGTTTTGTATCACCAATTGGGCAGTAGATCATTCCTACCTGTTAATGAAATTTATTAATTATTATAGGAAGATGCTTATTCCTTCCTACCAGTTATCCATTTATTTCTTAGAGACTTGGATATGACCTCACTGAGGCGATCATATTCCAGCCTAATTTGTTATTTGTTTATTATTTTAGCAGCTCAGTACCGCCTTCCTTATCCGTTGTGTATATTAAATCTTGATATTTCGGGGTTTTTTGGTCATGATCATGAGAGTTATGCATTTATCTATTTAATCATATTTTCTAGAGTTAATTAAACTTACCTTTCTTTATTTATTATTATATACCTGCTTGAGGGATATCTGCCCAAAGATCGAATGTGTTCAGCATCCAAGATCCCTTATTTATATATCCAATATACTTTGAAACTTTTACATATGTAATCATGAATTATTGTAATTTCCACTATCTTATAAGTCTAGCAACCAAATTAAGTGGTTGCCATTTCTTTTGTTTATTTGTTTGAAATTTTAATAATAATAATAAAGTGTTTGTATTATATATATATACATTGCATTGGGTGTCTTGTTTTGCCACAGGGAAGTCATATAGTAGTAATTAAATTTTAAGAATCTCTACCTCTCCATGATCACAAAGCCTAAAAAAATGAAGTAGTATGTAGACCAGAATGAGTTGTGGTGGTTTAAATCACCCTAGTGATGATTTATGCAGTTGGGCTCATCCTGACCATTACAATATGTTCATGCTGTTAGGTCAGGAGTCCCCAATCCTATGCCCATGGGCATCACCCTAGTGATGATTTATGCAGTTGGGCTCATCCTTATGTTCATGCTGTTAGGTCAGGGGTCCCCAATCTTATGCCCGTGGGCACCATGGTGCCCACAGACTATTTTACATATGCCCGCTGCTATCCGAACATGATAAAAAAATATTTATCTGATACAAATAAATTTAATTTTTAAAATTTCTTCTAAATTATTGTATTATATTGTAATCAAATTGTAGGGCATACTATACTTTTATAGCGTAAAAATATAAACGTTAATTATATGTTAAAATTTTATTGGTGAAACAAATATTTTTTTGTACATTATGTGTATTATTAACAATATCCGCCTCTAAATTTACATTGAAAAAATAAATGGTGCCCACCATCTGGTTGAAAAAAATAAATGGTGCCTGCCACCTGGCCGGTATTATAGAAATGCGCTCTTAAGTGCAAAAAGGTTGAGTCCCCTGTGTTAGATAAAACATGCAGTTATATTATACTATTATAAAATTAGTATTATAACTATTTGGTAAAGTAAAATTATCATCATCATCAACCATTATCAATCCACTGCAGGATGAAGGTCTCCCCAAGTTCAATCCATCTTTACTGATCTTTAGCTTATCCACATCACCCCTGCACACTTTCTTATTTCATCCATCCATCTCACATGTAGTCTCTTTCTGGATCTTTTACAATCTCTTGGAATTCAGTTTAAGATTTCAATTGTCCATCTATTATCATTTCTCCTAGCAATATGCCCAGCCCAATTTCACTTGTCTTTTAATTTTTTCAATAAGGTCAGTAACACCTGTTTGTTCTTTTATCCATATATTGTGTTTTCAGTCTCTTCTTGTTACTCCCAACATGCATCTCTCCATACATCTTTGAGTGATCTGAAGTCTCTATTGGTCTTCATTAAGTGTCCAAGTCTCAGATCCATAAGTAAGAACTGGTAAAACACATTATTAAAAACCTTCCTATTCAAACACAAAGGCATATTTCCTTTTAATATCAAGTTCTTTCTACCAGATGCACTTCAACCAAATTTAATTATATGATTAATTTCATCCATTATGTTTCCATCTGTATTAATAATCTGACCAAGGTATTTGTAACTGTTAACTTCTTCTAACTCATTATAATCAATCATTAGTTTCATATTTTGAGAAAATTCATTAAACATTACTTTAGTCTTTTTAACATTTATCTTTAGTCCTACTTTTCTACTTTCATCTAATAACTCCTGCTACATTTCCTGAAGCTCTAAAGCATTATTTGCAAAAACAACTATATCATCTGCAAAATCTGTATGACTTAAATAATTTCCATTTACTTTCACTCCTTTAGCTTCCCATTTTAATCTACAAATACTTCTTGCAGCACTGCTGTAAAAAAATTTCGAGGTATGGAATCACCCTGTCTTACACTCTTCTCAATGTTGACTTTCTCAGTATCCTTATGTAATTTTATTCTTGCTGTTGCATTTTTATAAATATTCTTTAAAATATGACAATATCCTTGATCTATACCTTGATGATCCAATGCTTTAATCATGGAAGAAATGTTTATAGAATCAAATGCCTTTTCATAATATACAAATCTGAAACATAATGGCAACTCATACTCATCTGTTCTTTCTATAACTTCTCTCAATATCTGAATATGATCTACTGTACTAAAACCACTTTTAAACCCCACTTATTCCCTTGGTTGGTGGAAATTCAACATTCTGTGTAGACAAGTTGTAATTATTTTGGTGAAAATTTTATATAAAACTGATGAAAAGCTGATAGGTCTGTAATTTCTAATATCTGCTTTATCACTTTTTTTAAATATTAATATTAATACTGCATTCTTCCAATCATCTGGTACATCTTTATTATTTAGACATTTGGTATATAACTTTGCTAAAAAAAAATTTCTATTTCTTCACCTGCTTCTTTTAATATATCAATTATAATTCCATCATTACCTGGAGCCTTTCCTTTTTTCAGACATTTAATTGCATGTCTCACTTCTTCATTTAAAATTCTGGGCAATTTGGAAGATGTAATAGATATAGGAGATACTTGTTCTTTATTACTATATAATTCTTGATAAAAGTCTTCTACCCATTTCATGATGTCATCTCTCTTTTTAGTAATAATTCTTTTTTTTTCTTATTGCAGATATAAATTTCCTACCAATACCAAAATATTGTTTTACACTCTTGAGATTTTTATTCTCTTCTCCAGCTTTCCTTGCTAGTTCACAGTTATACTTTCTTTTATCATTTTCAACTCTTTTCTGCACCATTTTCCAAAATTCAAGATATTCAATCCTTTTTAATGCATCATTTTTATATATCTCAATATTTCTTCTTTTCTTTATAAATTCTCTAGTTTCAGTAGAAATTTTATTGGTCAATTGCTTTTTTTTACCAGCTATTTTTGTTGCAGTTTTTAAAATAGTATCAGTTATTTTCATATTAATTTTATTCAAATCTGAATCATGTTCAAAATCTACTAATATTTGAAACTAATTTGTAAGTTCTACTTTAAATTCATTAGAATGTTTCTGAAGATTAGGAATATCAGCTGTAAATATTGTTTTTCTTAATAATTTTTGTCTGTCAAGTTTTGCATTAACACGTATCTTACATCTTACTAATCGATGATCACTTCCTGTGTTAAATTTATTAAGAACATTACAATCTTGAAATATGTATGTTCTGTTAATCAAAATATAATCCAATTCTACTGTACCTTCATTTGGACTAGTGTTTAAATGTGATGAATTATTTATTTAATGATGGTTTACTCATTTTAAATATGTTGTACATTGACTTATTCATATTTGTACCATTACAAATTTTAGCTAGATAGTCTTGCACAATATTTATACTTAAGAATGCTGATAAATAAATCATTGAAAAGAAATGTTCATATTAAATGAACTTTAAGAATAAATATAGAGACATGTATATTTTAATTAATATTATAGATCTTAAAAACTTACCTTATATGGAAATAAATTCCTAAGAGAGTAATTAATTGTATGTGTAATTAAAAGATAAGATGAATTCCATTGTATGATAACAAACTTTAAATAATATGTAAATTGATTAGGTGAACTAATTAATATCAAAGTCAAATTACTCCAGAAAAGATAAGTAAAACAAAAGGAGAGATGGATATAAAAGGATAGGAAAAAAGGACTGTGAGCTCTTTCTGTGGTTGCTGCTACCATCACTGTGTCCATAAGTCAAAGAGCAGTGAATATCGTCATCAGAGAACTTCATTCCCAAGATCTTGGCTCCTGTAGGTCACTAAGCCATCTAGTACTTTTAACAGACTGTCTTGGTCTTATTATTATTTTGAAATGCCTCGAGGCATGTCAAGGGTTGTGTTATAAAGACTATAGACTTCAGTGAAGGTAAAGTGAATAATAGTTTACCTAAACTATATAAACGTTATTTGCTATTCAGTAATTAACCTATGAATTAGGCTTACTCAAATGCAGACTATATATTTATGTTAAAGATCAGTATAATAATTCTTTTTCTTAATTCTTAATAAACTGTTATTGCTACATATATATGTGCTGTTATCTATTGAGTTATTGTATATTTCTTTGGTTGGTCACCCAGTCATAGTTGGCTATAGAGCAAATTAGTGGTGCAGTCACATCGAATCTGTGAAGAGTGGATAAGTTAAAAAGCTAAATTATTGGTAGTTGCTGTTGTTTGAACACAGGGAAATTGGAAAGAGTTTGAGTCATTAGTAAGCTTCTGGCATTCAGGTTTTCAAACTTAGGGAAGAAAGTATGTTGGTGGCTGAGTGGTTAGTACAGCTGCGTTACAAGCAGTTGTTCTGGGATTTCTCTTCCCGGATGACGCTTTGACACATTAAAAAAAAAGTACAGAATTATAGTCATTAAAGTTAGTAGTATGGTTTAATTGTTCAGTAATCAGTCATGAGTGTTTTAGGCAGAATAGTATACTTGAATTTGAGGCTAGCAACATGCCTAAATGACCATTGTATATTAAAACAGTTACAAAACTTCTTTATATTGAATGTAATTGAAGGTAACAAAAGGAAAGTAGTGGCATTTATGGGTTTTGCAGGTATTAAAATAATAGAAGTCATAAATAGATTATTGTGCTTGCCTATTATATTACAAAGGATGTAAAGTATGAGAATATTATTGACAAATTACATGATCATTTTAGCCTTCATCCATGGCACATACCTTGCTTAACCTTGCGAAAAAGGAAGCAGCTAGAGGATGAGAAAATTAAAGTGTATAATGCAGCTCTTAGGGAATTGACCAAAGGTTATGGGTATGGTGAGTTCATGGATGAAATATTCATGGACTAGTTACCATGGGGAATGTCTGACAATAGACCTAGGTAGCAATTGCTGACAGAGCCTGAGATTACATTTGAGATGGCCATAAAGAATGGCATAGCATATGAGCTAATGTTTGAACAGGCTCAGATTTTTAGCACTATGAGAAATGACAACCCTAGAACAAGAGTGTTTAAAACAGAACAGGAAAAGTCCGTGCTGCTGTTGTGGTAAAAGAGGCCACATAGCAAAAGAATGGTGGCTTAAAGTGTCATGCTTTAAATACAGAAAAAAGGGGCACTTAGCATGTATTTTTAAACAGGAAGGTGACTGTAAAGGCAAAAGTAAATTACCTATGCAAGAAAACAGGGGAGGTTACCATAATTAAAAACATGGACACGCAAGTGCTAAATCAGTTTATGATGAAGCTGACACTTTGCAGCAAAGACCTGTCAATGGAAATTGATTGTGGACCAGGTATTTCTCTGATGGCACTCAGTGATTGGCTGTCATTGGCCAATGTTAAAAGTAAAATAGATGAAACAAACATTAGGGTGGGTGTTGTAAATGAAAATACTCTTAAATTAATAGGCCATGTGTCAGTGCCAATTAACCCTTGTGGTAAAAAAGTGAATCTACACCTATACATAGTCAATGGGAATGTCAGTCCCATAGTTGGCGGCGAATAGTTCCACAAACTAGGTATTCAAACAAATTAAAATTAAAAAAAAAAAAAACCCATTCGAATGGGAAATGGTACATAAATACTCTAATTGATGTCATAAAGACTGGGTATTAAAGTAAAGAATACAGGGGGGGAGATAAATACTTGTGTTAAAATGTGTGACTACTTATCTATAAAATTAATAAAATCCCCTTTCAAAAACTGTAGAAATGACAGCTAGTGCCAACAAAAGGCATTGTAGCTCTGTAAAGGGAGGGCCATGTATTAAATCACCTGTACCAGCAACAAGAAGACAGCTGCAGAGAAGAATTTCATCATTTCAGAAAGAGACTACAGCTTTAGAAAAAAAATTAGAAGCTTATAAACTAAGAGTAAAGTCCATACAAGAAAAAGAAATTATTAGTAAAAAATATGTAGTTGCCCAAAAAAATGAAACAATACAAATAATGGTCTGAAAAAGAGAAAATATATATATAATAAGTGACAGAATTAGGTTCGAGATATAATCTGGAAGAAATGGGTTAAAATGATAATCAAGAAATTGTTATCAAAAACAATAGCAATCATCCAAGTACAGGATGAGACAACATATAGATGATATGTTAATCATGTCCACTGGTGATTCAAAGAAGAATAGCAATGGCAAAAGATGAAAATCAACAAATACAAGACAGCAGAACAAGCACCTCATGGAATACAAATCGAGGTTGGAGAGGAAAAACCAGAAAATTGTGACACAGAACCTGGAAGAAGGGAAATCAACACCAAATCTGACCGGATTAACTAAATCACCCAGACATCAGATACGAAGATGTGCCAGACTCGATGACTAACATATAAGCCAAAAAAAATTTCTGGAGTAAGGGGAGGAATGCAAAATATTAAATAATATTTTAAACTTGAAGAATTCTGATAAATAAATCATTGAAAAGAAATTTTCAAATTAAACAAAGTTTAAGAATAAATATAGAGACCTGTATATATTAATCAATATTATAGATCTTAAAAATTTGCCTTATATAGAATTAAATTCCTAAGAGAGTAATTTATTATATGTGTAATTAAAAACTAAGATGAACTACGTTAACAAACTTTAAATAGTATGTAAATTGATTAAGCAAACTCATTAATACCAAAGTCAAATTATTCCAGAAAAGATAAAAACAAAAGAAGAGATGGATATAAAAAGCTAGAAAAAAAGGACTGTGAGCCCTTTCTGTGGTTGCTGCTACCGTCACTGTGTCCACAAGTTGAAGAGCAGTAAAGATCATCATTAGAGGACTTCATTCCCAGTATCTTGGCTCCTACAGGTCACTAAGCCAACCAGTGCTTTTAACAGACCATCTCACTTATTATTTTGAAATACCTCAAGAGGCTCATTGAGGGTTGTGTTATAAAGATTACAGACGTTAATGAGGATAAAGTGAACAATAGTTTACCTAAACTATTATTTGCTATTCAGTAATTAACCTGTGAATTAGGCTCACTCAATGCAATATTTATATTGATGTTAAAGATCAATATAATAATTCTTTTTCTTAATTGTTAATAAATTGTTATTGGTAAATATATATGTACTGTTATCTGTTGAGTTATTGTATATTTGTTTGCTGGTCTCCCAGTCATGGTTGGGGACACAGCAAGTCTAAAACAATATTTATACTGTCACAGGTTTATCTTGATCATGCATTTGTGCTACAATTATATAAAAAAGTATACACATTGAAACATCAGGAAAAAATAAAATAATAAACTGTAATTACCATTTCTTAAACTAAAAGTTATATTTTTTATTAGTGAATTATCTTTTTTAAAAAGGTTAAAATCATTGTTTATCTTGAATAAATAAAAGGGTGTCCTTTTTTGCTTTTACATATAGGAATTAAATTAATTAAAGACCATACAAATTAATTCTCCTTTTTTATTATAATTATTTAGCAGCCATTTTGTTCAATACTAGAGAATTTTGTTTTATTTTTGAATGAAATAAATATTATTTCACACTATAAGTCTATTTAAAAAATTCAAAACAATAATTTAATAAATTAATTAATCTAATATATCAATTTTGTATCCAAAAAAGGATAGTAAACAAAAAATAGTCCACAAAAGGACAACCTTTAGAAAAAACAGTACCCAAGTGTTTGATAGCAGGTTATCTTGGTTGTATATCATGTAACTATGTACTTGGGTAATTTCTGTTAAAACCTATTACAGTGTCTGAAATAAAACCAGAATGTATACATTAAATAATTAAAGAGAAACAAATATTTAATAAATTTATAAAAAAAAAAGAAACAAATCAAGAAACTATACTATCAGTTTATTATGTAATCAAGACAATATTATACATGCACAGTAGTCATTTCAGTCTCCTTTGAATATTCTTTGCTTTTCATATAACTTCAGGTTTTTACTTAAAGACAGTGGTATAACTAAAATCTGAACATTTTAAAGATAGATAAAATAATATATTTTAAATTCACTTTTAGCCATTAACTAATGCAATGATTAAAATGATACTCACCACCCTTTAGAACAGAAAACTACATTAAATTCTAATGAATAGCTTAAAATCCTCTTTATCCTTCTTCTCATGAAAATTATTAATGAGATGAAAAATAATTGTTATTAAATTAGAAAAATCAATCAACTTTTCTGGGGAAAAAATGTGTTATTTTCTTGAGATATTTGGTCATCACTGTTCCCAATGTTTACTTTTGAACAAAAAATAATAATAAAATCAAATTTATAAATTTAATGCTAATTTTTATTGTAATTTGTTTTTAATTTTTTATTTAAAAAGCAGATAAATATAACTGAATATATTTAATCTCAATTGTAGAAGTATGAATGAGTACAAAAAAATAAGCACTCAATATTTTACATAAATATATGTATGAGTGTATGTATAAGTAATATATTGATCAAAGGGCAAAATAACATAAACTCTTGCCCATAGTACAATTATATTTTTGGTATTATATAAAGCAGAAATGAAAATATCTGTCAATAGCAAACTTTTTAATATTTTTCACTTATTAAGAAATATCTAATTGAGAGTTGATGTCAGGTTCATTAGTTTGAAAATATCTATTTGAGTTTTAATACATCAAATTAATAGTGCTCAGTTAATTGGATTGTGTTTATATTACTGAAATTGTTTAATATTGTAAAATTGATGAATCTGTTAAAACATTACAAAACAATAACTGATAGGACAATATACAACTAAATATTTCAAGCGGAACATTTATACTTATATTTCACTGGCAATTATTTCTAATATAAATATTTGATCCAGATGTTAGAATATTGTAATCATAAATGACTGGAAGCATATCTTGTAGTTATGTAAATTAACATTTTATTCTAACAACTGATGATACCAATGATTCCTTATATAAGATGGTCTCTTTCAATTATGAAACATGACAGTGAAACTGTTATAAGATAATCAACCATTTTACAATATTCTCTTTAAAATAGTCATTTAAAAGAATACCCATATGTTTTAATGTAGTAATAGAGTAATGAACTTTAGAATTAAAGCTTTTTATCTTAAACTGAGCTCTCACTTTGTCTTCAACCTTTGCTTGATTTATTAAGAAACTAATCATTTGAATTTTTTTTTCAGTCATTAGTCTACATAAACAGAGACAATTTTAGGCTATTTGTGCATTTTTAGTAATCATGTTATCTAACAAATAATTTCTCAAGATATTAATGCTCTAATTCATACTAACTCAAATATTAAGTATTGGTTTGACTAATAGATATATGATATCAGTCATCTCTTGTAATCTCTCCAATTCTCTTATTTAAGTATTGAGTTTCTGTGGGTTATTCTTAAATTAATATTTATCATTGTTATATTCTAGAAAACTTAAGCCTTTTTTTTGATAAATGGTTTAATGCCCATTTAGTTACCTAATCACTATTTAAATGTTGTTTACTTCCAATTCATATAGAATACTAGCAGGTAAATAAATAGAAGCTCTATATTATATTAATAAAGTTTTAATAATTTACAGTTTTTGTCAATACTGTATCTGTCGGTTTTGTATGTTCACATAACAAGATCTAGCATCTAGGCAAAAGTACCTCGAATCCAATCATGCGCAAGATACATAAGTCAGGAACACTCATGAATTCTGCCCTATTTGCCTATTTTCCAGATCTACCAACTTATGAGCAACGATCCCGATGATATCGATCTAATTTCATCTCTCTCCACCGGCATCGCACATCGGAGACACAAAAAGACTCTAATTTAAGTTTAACGGTGGGATTTTTAGCATGAACATAATCTAGAAGCATGTAACCTTTCATATTAATTATATATTAGCGGAGATCATCTAGTCAGTAGGAGCATAACTTATTAATAAAAATATTAACTTAAATAAAAGAAAATACAATGATTCAGAAATGTTATAATATATATATTTAAGGTTTATTATTTTAATAAAACATACGTAAATGCATGTCATTATTGATTGATCATTGGCCTCATTAAGATTACATAACACTGAGTCATAGAGAAATAATATTACATTTGGTTGATACATTAAGAATTAAATTCAATAGATGATTTTATTTATAGTTGCGGCTATGCCAATAATATGTACTATAACGATGAATATCAAATTTAGAGCTATTAAGAAATATAATATTGAAGTGTCACTACACCCCCAGAGAGAACAATATAACATTTAACCGATTAGAAAGATAATTATAATTTGATAATGAAGCATTACATTTGTACAAAAATATAGTTATTAATTCAGTTTATAAAGTAACAGACGTGTGTGGGATAGCTAATGAATATATATTAATAATAATAATGTCATCGCAATGACGCGCATTTTAGATAGTGGACATAGATATCTGTTTAGCAAAAATCCCAACATTACAGCTTATGGAGGTTCATGGGTTTATTAGAAATACAACAGAAAGGCGGTGCATGCATGGCAGCGTATTTGATATGATCCAGTCATAGATCCAAACATGTGCTTCATGGAATTCATTTTGAGAAGTATACCGATATAAGTCTGCGACATTAGCAGAATCGGTTCATGGACGAAGAGTGGTTGGCGATGCATTTATTGGGCTGGTTTTTCCAAAGTGATTCCCATATAAAGCACGCATTTGCAACCAAATGGGTCCCCAGGGGGGTTTAAGCCTGGTTCTTGGACCTTTGAGAACGATGATGGGGTTCAACTTTGCGATACCTCCATAGGAAAGAGAAGCACAAATATATATAATATAGGAGCGAATTTGCCTATATGCACGCAATGCTTGGGATAACAAAATATATAGCTTTAAAGACTATTTTAATTATTTAATGCCCATAAATTATAGAATATCCTGCGTAATAGTATGATCTAATCGCTAAACAGGCATGGATGATTTAAATTAAATTATATAAATTTGAAGACCTAAAGATTCCCCTTTCCCTTTAGTTTCAATTATTAATAACTTCCCACACCGTTTAATAAGTACAAATTTCGGTTAAAATAATGCTATTATTAGAAATAAATATGTTTATATGGAAACAAATGGGGTGATGGAAATGATTAGATTTTACATATATGAAATACATTTACGGTCGGGATTAGCGCATTTTAAAAAGATAAAAAGAACATTTTTAGAAAAACAGATGTTGATCTGTTTTCCTACAACAGTTTAAAGGATAATTACTTTGTTGTTCCAAACTCACGAGCATTTGCATAAGTCGAATAGGACTTGTTTTTAATAAAATATGTTCTTAATTACTCTGTAAGTGCTGGGTAGGGAAACTAGAAAGGAATTACATGCTAGCAAGTTTGAAATATTACTGGCATTTTAAAACACAAATATACATAATATAATAATGAAATAAAATATGATTGCCGCATGGAAATAATAAAAAAGAAAACATATTTACTAGAGGCTCAATGATAGAATAGATTAAGTTATATAGAGTTATACTAAATAAAATTACATGAAATATAAATATTTACATTAGATATTAAGAGTAGAGCATCAGGATTATTGTTATAGAAGGCAGAATTTTTAATATAATCATAGAGTGGCTAAAGTTCTTTTGCCTTTCGTAAATAGTAGCAGTCCTTGATATTTGGAGTGTTCATTGGCCTTAATAGACTAGATCTAGTTTTGGAATAAGGCATCACAGGTAGCATTTTTAATAATTTAATTAATAGACATTTGAAAGTTCATAGGCACGGGATCCGGAGCTTTGCTTAGGGGAACGAGCATGTTGGAACAGAAGAATCCCCTACTCATGGCACATTGGATGAAGATTCAAACTAGTGTGGATTATGTTGATCATCGTTAATTTTTGGTTGTCTCCTTTTTGGATTCAAATCCAGCAGTATTTATACTTATTTTTTTTTTTGGTGATGTAGCATAGGAATTAACTGCTGGACCTGAGGCAATTTGTGCACTTTAGCAAAGCTAAAATCTGCTGACCAGATCTCTTTTGTTTTGTAAGTCTGTTGAAACAATGCAATTCTGTTACAAGTTTCTCGAACGATTGTTTTAAAATAAGTCTTATGATTTTAAAACAAGTTGGCATGGATAAAATTTCCACTAATGGATTTTATTTTACTATTACAAATTGTAATCTTTTACTTTTAACTAATGTGCTTTTTCGGGTAATTGTTTTCAAGAAACTTCTTAAAAGAATTGCATCATTTTCTGACTGCTAAATTAAATATAAAAAATAATATATTTCATATATGACTTTTCAAAATACATGAATAATATAATTATTAATACGATTTATTATCAGTCTCCCCATGCGAAAAATATATATATTTATCCATTACGCACGCATACACATTAAAATAATATTAAATATTTATTTATTAAATTATTTTGCGTTAAGATATATAAATATCTACGTCAGTTATGTTTAAATGCTTAAGCAAAGAAAAGTATATGTTAGTAAATATGTATACATGCATAAGGATGGGTTTTAACATGGTTTGGTGGTAGGAGACTTAAGTGGCCTGTGAAGCATGATCTGAGCCTCAGGTCATCTGCTTCAATACTTGTATAAGTATGTAAGAAAATTAAAGTAAATATATATGTATCTATAAGCACATTTACTGTATGTTCTGTTATTTTAACAATTTTTGGGATTGATAGAGCTCCAATTTTAAATGTACCATTCACTCACTCAGAAATTTTAAATCAAATAAAGATGTCTAAGTGTTAGCTCTTAGTTGCAGTAGTCTATTGCCTAAATTATTTCCAATCTGCAGACAGTCAATATACATACCTAAATCATGTCGGTGTCCAACTAAGTATAAAAAATCATTAACTTTTATTAATCAAATAAAGCATCACTATCTTTCCCTGGTTAGTTTTATCTTCTGCATTAGAACCAGTATTTCCCTTTTTTCTCTGCTTCAAAACAATCTATTATAGACTTAAATAATTAAAGAACATTTGGGTCTGTTACTATCATTTAATGTCCATTGATTATTCAAGATATCAATGGAGTGAAGTAAATATAGCTAAATACTTCTACTTTTATTAATCTGTAATTTATATACTTAGATTTTATATATTGTTAATATATATATTTTCTAATGACGTCTGAAAGTGTCTCATAAATAAATGTCATCTTTACTTTTAAACTATTGGAACTTAATAAAATCCAAAAAGAATATTGCAATGGTCAGACATCAATTCTCTCTAATAACTAGCTCACACTATGAGTTTTAGGTGAATCAAATCAAGCCAATAGGCCACAAGTATAGATATTGTATTAAGGGAATTATTATTTATACAGATGGACTCCACCCAGTTTTACAAGAACCTGGAAAATAATTTCTCATTTATTATTGTCATATTAATTAATAATTGATTTTGCTCTTCATATTTAACTACCACCTATGTCAGATATAGATCAGGTGTTCACAATTCTCTCTCTGATCTATGATAGAATGAAATCTTAGTGAAAGACTACCAAAATATATTATTAATAAGAATGGTGTTTTGTAAATTTATTTTTTCATGCTATCATTTATATCAAAATAACAATATGATTGAATAAACAACAATAAGCTTGTGTGTTAAAATGAACTGAGCCTGATTGCATAACATAGTGTTTACTAGATATTGGATCAACTGACCCAACTGACTAATGCTGTGGGTTTATTAACATAAATGATGATTGTAGATAATGTTTATGGGCTGAAAGAGCAATACCTCTGGCAACAATTTCTTTTTTATGATTAATTATAAATATCAAAAACATGTATAGAATATTTTTTAATCAATAATATTAATATTGCACATGCTGTATAACCATGGATAGGTACTGAGAAGAAAATATTCTTACAAAAATAATTAACTAATAGAATTACATGGAAGACTTGCATGGTATCACAAACAATGTAACCCACATATAATCATGCATTTATTCAACAAAATATAAGTTCAGTCTGTTCAACTATAAAGCCAGCCAGCCATTCTATAGACAAAACAGAAAAAAAAATTTCATATCTTAGAAAAGCACATATGAAAAGGATGATATCTGTATAAGGCTAATAAGCTTGTCCTTAAACATGGGTACACTGTTACAACTTATACACATATGGAATTAAAATCTGTGTTTTTTATTTCTTAAATCATAAGAATGGTCATGATCACAAGAGAATAACTTTCCAAATCACGAATGTCAATAGTTATATCTTTATTCATACTGGTGTATGACATAAATGCATACACCACCTTCAATTTAATACTTAACATCATTCCAAAGGCACTCAATAAAATCTTATTTTCAAGCTACACAGTAATAGAAAATTTAATAATTCACATGTTGTTACTTATAGAAACTGATTAAAATAACTGACTTCCAAAAATATATATCTCAACTTATGTAATATATTTGGTTAACCCGGGTTCTCCTACAATCACACATATTCCATATATCTATTAATTAAGTCAAATTAATCTATATAGAAAGATCAGTCCATATTTTATAGGAAATTGTATTTTTATCAATTGATTATACATATTTTATTTTTTTCTCCTTTTTATTTAGATTATGTTTAATGTTAGAAAAGTAATTAGCTTTCTCCATTAGGTTATTAATGAGATACTTTTACCAACCTAGAAGTTAAGTTCAAGTGATCTAAATATATTTGTGACTTTTTAAACCAGTCTTAAACCATTCCAAATTGCAGCATGACATCTCTTATATTTCAGCATTTCTGAGATTTTTTTGTCTCACACATCAACATAAAATATGTGATAAAATTATTATTTCTTTTCAGAAAATAGTAAATTTAATTTCATTCAATAGATATTTTTGTCTACTACTGAAATAAATTTTAAATGTTTACATTTTGTTTTTGAAAATATTAAAAAAATGAAATCGCAATCAAAATAAAGACATACATGTCATCATTTCTAGAAAGATTATTTTCAGTTTATAAATATATGATAAAATGATTATTACTTACCTGAAAATAATAAATTTGACTTTCTTTGATAGATATTTTTGTTTACTACTGAAATAAATTTTAAATGTTCACATTTTGTTTCTGTAAATATTAAAAAAATTAAATCGCAATCAAAACAAAGATGTAAACATCATCATTTCTAGAAAGATTTTCAGTTTATAAAATCAACAAAATATTTTTTAATTCTGATTATTTTTAACACATTGAAATGAATAATTATTGATTTCTCTTATATCTAATGAATTATGCTTTAAAAGTTTAAATTTTTTTAATATTTATTGTTAAATTATGATATTTTCTTACTGTAAATAACAGATTGTTTACGTCAAAATTAGAAGTTTTTAATTTGCTTGAAGCCATATTTACATTAGCTGCAAATATAACATTATGTTTTTGAAAATAAAGTATTTGAAGTCAAAATAAGTTATTAATAATTTATATTTCTTGATATCTAATAAATAAAGTGCAAATTATTTTTAAAAAAATATTTAAAACCGTAATAAATTTGCAAATAAACATGTTTTTGCATCATTGGAAACTGCAGTGTTGTAAAACACCAAACATTTTACAGCCTTGGAAACAGTTAATGGCTGAACATGTCAGGGTTGGGCTTATGTCTATTGTAAGAGTGGGAATTTTGAATTTCCTGTCTTTTAGTGCAGAATTTTTGGGAAAAAAATTAATATACTAAAATATACCATTTTACATGCATTTTAATGTATAATATTTATGAAAAAATTAACTAGGGGGGTTAATTAGCCAAAAGATGCAATAATTTAGTTCAACCCATTGTAAAGTTAAATCTATATTCATTTTCTTTCGAAAGCATTATTTTATGTGACAGTCTGTATGGCATTAAATATATAAAAGCAAAACAATTGTTATTTTTATTCCTTTTGTTCCCTCTCCCCCCATGAATAAGAGAACTCTGAGTTAATTTACTGAGTGTATTGTTCGTGAGCTTTATGCAAGGATAGATGTTTATAAATGGCATAATAAGAGGGAATTCCAGTATGGCAGATATGGAAAATCATCTTACTTCACTTGATCCAGATGATCAAAGAGAAAGAGAGAGATCCTAAAGGGTTTTGTTTACATCTTCATAGCAAAATAGTCTTTGATTAACATAATACTTAAACTGTTTTTTTTTATTCTTCAAAATTTTTTTCCAAGTTATTTACTAGCAGGAAAGAAGTTCAAAAACCAATGTAATTTAGCAAATAACTAGCACCATCATAGGAAACAAAGCCAAATAAATAAAAATTATTTTGTATTCTTATATAACTTCTTGCCTTTTGATAATTGGTCTGTATTTGTCACCTACATGACTTTTTTGGTACAAATATACAGCATCGTATATATAAATCCTCTTCTCAAAAGTATTGAATCAAATCTCCCTGGACCATATATTCCTCCAATTAAGAAAATAATTAAACATCTGTCCTACATGGATGGCTTACTAGTGATTCTCCTATCTGAAAAACATATTCTGAAACTATAAGAGGTGATAGATGAATATTTAAAATGTTATGGCCTAAAATTCAACCTGGCAAAGTCTGCCACTTGGAAGTTGATCTCAGGACAAATGGTTGCCTTGAGATTTGTGGCCAAGCCAGAGAAATTCCTCGGTTTCCCAATGAACTTGTCTTCAGTTTCAATGAGAAGCAATATCCAACAATCCCTGCTGGAGGCAACCAAAAAGATAACCACATTATTAAACATGATGGTATTGACAAAGATTAATTATTATCTTCCTATGATTAAGCCCACTAAATGGTTCATCTCGAAAATTGCATCCTTATGGTCTGGGCTGTTCTGGAAAAAGAAAGCAGTAGCAATAAGCTACAGACAGATGCAATGACCCAGGGCCATTAACAGAATGGATCTCCATCACATTTCTACCTTATGGTTCCAGAAGTTTTACAATTTTCTCCATAAATTAAAAATGAATCAACAGAATGAAGAAATTCCAACACTCATCATTCCAACAGACCGGCCTCCACCACTGCGGAGAGAAATTGGCTGGATCTCTAACTAAATGAGCTTATGAAATGCATAACAATTAATAAAGACACATTTCAAAACAAATTAACATACTGGCAAACCTTTAGTATAAAGCACACTGACTTAAAAGACCATCTCTCAAGTTTAGCCATCGCAAATGATAAATTAATAAGGAAATTCAAAAGATAGAGCTTAGAGTCCAAAGATCTGGATTATTTAATCAAAATATTATGTTCTTGGCCGTAATATTTAAATAAATAATTACACACAGTTAACATAACTGACAAACTTTATTAAAACTACTATGTTCTCTAACGTAAGAGCGATGTCATGCGCTCGCAAATCTCAGTTGTCACCGCTAGGCGTCATTCCATAATTATAGTACTAGCCATAACATGACAACTCTCTTTTTTTTATTTACGAACATAGTCTTTTAAATGTACTGAAGGTCTTCTTCGGTTTGATTTTTCTTTCTTCCCGGAACGTTCAACTGGTATTCTCCTTATTGCTGTGCCATTATCACTTGATGTTGATGGTGGTGATTTCTCTCTCTCAGTACAGGCAACTGTGTCTCCTCATCTGGTTCTAGTGACTGTGGATTGTTGTGAATCTTTCAGCTGTGCTCATTTTGATAAAATCAGTTTTGACAACTTTCAGTTCATTTGTTAATAAATCAATAGAAGATTTTAATTTGCTGTTTTGTAATCGCAAATCCTGATGAACAACTGATAAACTGTGAAGATTGTCTTTAAGCTGTTGAATCTGGTGATATAACTCAGAATTCAAACTTTTTTCTTCCTCTAATTCTTCTACACTAGATTGATGTTTGTGAACTTTGATTCTTAGCACATTACATTCCTTATCAAGTAATTCTTTATTGTGAATTGCTAGCCTGGCATTATCTTCAGTTTTTTTAACATCAACTTTCTTTTGATTACTTTCATCAATTTTGTATCTTTCTAACTCTTGAATTTTATTTTGTAATTCTAACATTTCAGCTTCTATATTAGTGATTTTATGTCATTCCTCTTCCTTTGCTAATTGAAATTTTCGCTGTATTTCTCTCTCCTTTTCAATTAATTGATGGGACTGTTCTTCACCCAATTTCTTTAATATTTCATGTTGTAAATGAATATCTTCCAATTTTTTTAATTCCTCGTGTAATTTTTCATGTATACTTACTGGAATTAATGTTGGATCTACTCCTTCATAACAAACCACACCTTGAAAAACATCTTTGTTTGTCTCATATATAGGCTTAAAGTTTTCATTTTCTTTTACTTCCTGTGTTTTAATACTTTTATTATCTTTTCTACTTTTTGTTATTTTATCTTTATTGTTAGATATATTTTGATCATTTTTACTTTTATTTTTCATAGTTACTTTTTGAACTGTAATTTTGTTGCGTTTAATTAAACCTAATAACTCACAATCACGGCCACTAAGAAGTGTTGGTTCGTCTTCTTTTATTATTATAAAACGTAAATTACGCTGGTCTTTGTTTGTTTTGCATTGAAGTTTTGCTTTTCCTATTGGGGTGAGAAATGATCCTTCAAAAGCGCATAATTTCTTCTTTGTTTTGTATATTATTGGTTGTGGATGAATATTATTAAGCACTTTTTTAGACATAATGTTTACATCAGCTCTTGTGTCTATTTTTATTTTTACTTTATTCTTGTCTAATAGTTCATACCAACCATTAAGCGAATGAGTTGAGTCTACATGTCTGACGTATGCAATTGTGTTTTCAACATCACTGGTATATGATGAATCCGATGTAGTATCATGTACTTCGTTCACATAATGTCCATTTCTATTAATATTTTTATGATACCTTATGTTTGAGCATTTTTATGTTTTTAAAATTTTATTGTCATAGCTTCTTGTATGGCAATTATTGGCAAAATGATTTAACTTTCCACAATTATAGCATTTTTTACCAAATGCGGGACACTCATGTTTTGGATGATTACGATTGCACTTTTGACAATTGCGTTTGTTTGTTGTATTTTTCGCTATTACGTTAATACATAGTTCAGACTTTCTCAGTAATTCATTTTTGAGTCTCCTTGTTTCATGTCCACGTATTATTTCCAGTGCTTTTTCTAACGTAATATTCCCTTTTTCAAATAATCTGTCTTTTAGTCCTTTTTCTTTTTGTATCATTATAATTCTATCGCGGAGAATATTTTGTTTTTGATCGCCAAAGTCAGCTTTTTCAACTACTACTTTCAAGCGAGTAAGAAAATGATCAATCAATTCTTCCTCGTGTGGCTCTATTGTATATGCTTTTATTCTGTCATATAATGTTGTTTTCATGGTGTTAAAATACTTATCCATTTGGTTTAAGATGGATAAAAATTTTGTTTTATCTTCTGGATTCGCGTGATCTAATGTTTTTATTACATCTCTCCCTTCTTTTCCAATGAGATGACGTAATATTCCTAATTTTACTTTATCTGATTTCATATCATTTTCTGTAGCTTCTATGAAATTTAGGAATAATTCTTTCCAATCAGTCCATTTGACTGACATATTTCCTTCCATAGATAGCGGTTCGATATTATAAAAACGATCAAATTGTGACGCCATTTTGTATTTCGGCAAAACTGATATGAAAAAAAAAATTGCTATTAAAAACTATTTTTATCACTCTTTAAATACTCACTGTTTTAATACTTTAGAAATATTTTTTTTTACTAATATTTCATTGATTCACTCCTGACACCATGTTATGTTCTTGGCCGTAATATTTAAATAAATAATTACACACAGTTAACATAACTGACAAACTTTATTAAAACTACTGCATTCTCAAAACGTAAGAGTGATGTCGCACGCTCACAAATCTCAGTTGTCACCGCTAGGCGTCATTCCATAATTATAGTACTAGCCATAACATGACACAAAATCAATGTAAATGCATTACTCTACTAATGAATGTTTAGTTAATAAAACAAGGTACTCAAAAATTGACTCAACCTGCATGATTTGCACAAAAGAAGATGAAACCATCAACCATTTTAGATTCAGATGTAATCAGCTAATGCAACTTAAAAATACACCAAAGAGTCGGATCAAGGCAAATCAATCTAAATTATTTTATTTGAAAGAATGTATCAGAAAATGATCATACCCAGAAATTAGACTATTGTGGATTACTAGATGTAAGCTAGTATTTAATCATCAGAATTTTAATCTTACTAACTTCATGCAGAACAATCTAGAGAAAATAAGAACAAGAGATAGCTTGATAACCCCTGAGGTTATTTTTAACATGACTTGGGACATACTGGATTTATCCTCTTCATGGCCCAACCAATAGCAGGATGCTCTAAAAAAGAGAAACCAGAAGAGTAATTGACTCAAATTCAGGAAAACCAAATGAAGGAATGAGAAAACACTTTGGACAAAATATGTACCAAATAAACCTTTAATGTAATCTTTAATAAATTATTTTGGAAAGAAATATACAGAGATTATTTATGAAGTGTATATTCTTAGACAGATTAAGTTTAATTAAAATAATTATATTGTACTTCACACAAAAAAATTTTAATTACAAAGATAATTACTTAATAATAAAAAATTATATAATCAATATGATTTAACAAAACTTTTGGAATTGGAAATTAAAAATTAAAAATAATCCCTTGATTTTTTGAAAGGATACTAATTAATTTATGAAACAGATTTTAATTTTTCCTTAATTAAATCTGTATAACAAGAAGGAAAAAAAAAGCACAAGATAATATATTTAACCATAAGAAAATAATCTATTTTAAAATGTTATTTATAAATTTGAATTGACATGAGCCTTCTATATTATAAGTCATTATATTTCAAAGATACTTTATTTATTCTTTGTAAAGAATACATTGATTACACTTATTTACTTTTTGTATGACATGAATTAAATCATAGACAGTAGATATAACAAATCAATTTAAAAAAAGCAGATATTATTATTGAGGCAAGTGTGTCATGCTATAGCTTTGAAGATTGAGAGAGTTTTGACTAGGTTTCTATATAAACCTTGTATTCAGAAACTTTTCTATCCATTTCTCTTAATGTTTCTAGCTTATTTCTAAAAGCAATTATTGGTCTTTTTGAACTATTTTCATAGACACTTATGCATCTTGTGAAACATATAGCATAAAGAGCAAATATATTAGCATGTAAAAAGACCTTTACCAAATTCCTTAAACATATATCCAATATTTATATTTTTATTCTTAAATATGACCGGTATTTCTGCCCTGACCTGGTCAAAGTGGGGACATGAAAAGTAAAAGTGAGATTGGGTTTCAGACTCCCCTTTTATAAAGACCACAGCAATCATCTATTGATTGAATCTGTCTGTTATATTTGTAAAAAAAAATTGGTAGGTAATGCTTCTAAGATGATCTTAACCAGAAAATCAAAGAATTTAGACTCAATTGATCAGTATCTAAATTTGTGACATATAGTGACTTTTTGTGACTGGATAAATAATAAATAGACTTCTCATTATTGATATTTACCCTTTGGGGGAATATAGACAAGATTTTGTATTTCTAGGACTAAGTCTCAAATGGTCTTTAAATATTCTGTAAGTGGAGGTGGTCTATCTGTCGGTGTGATTTTAAATGCTATTTCCAGGTAAGGAAACATCTCAGTACATCTTGAGATAATATTAAGTGATTTTTGTATTTCAAATACTTTTATTGAATGTAGATCCAGGCCATTGCTTGCCAATGGACACTAGAGCTTTCTGATTGAGATTTATGAAATCCTTCTACCCCAGAGAAGATAGTAGTGTATGACTATGGTTAATAAATTTTTTTGTAATATTTATAATTGGTGTATGATATGTCATTCTAGTTATAATCAGCATGTTGTATAAATAAGCTTTTGTCAGGGAGTTAATTATATGTTCTATTTTATTTGATGTTGGTTTTGAATATTTGTTATCATTTGTGTGGGTTTTAAGTAAAAAGGAAAACCTAAAAATAGGCTGGGTTTTCCTTTAAAATGTTCTATAATATTGTGTCTTGTGTAAATTTGCCATGCATTTGATTTTTCCATATTAAACATGAGTTTGAATTTGTTAGTTTATTGTTTTAGCAATTTTATTACAAATGGAATTTGTTTTCTGGATAAGAAAATTGCAATATCATCTATGTAAGCAACACACTTAGTACTGATGTTTACATCTGGGATATATATACCTGTTATTTCTTTTTTGAGGGCTGCTAGTAAAGGGTTTATATATATATTGAGAAGAGAAGTGTGCTCAATGATGAACCTTGAGGTATAGAATAGTTAGGAATAATAGGCGCTGATGTTCATCCATTTAAAGTTACATATATCTCCCTGTTCTGAAGCTAATTTGTCAAGACATAATGGTAAGCTTCAGCATATTCATTTCAGCTAGAGTGTTAATCAAAATGTCAATCGGAACTATATCAAATGCAGATTTAATATCCATCTGAATCACAACAGGACTATATTTTTACTTTACTCTTAACCATGTCAATAACCGTTCTAAATATAAAGGCTGCTTGATTAGTGGATGAGCTCTTTTTTGCAAATTAGCATTTAGAGAGCATAGGTAAAATATATGGCTCTATTCTATATTTTAGATCAGCCTACAATATCTTGAACTCCAATGGGGACTCATTGAAGTTGGTCTTAGTTTTTCCATGATTGATATCCTTTCTTTTTTTCTTTTTTTTTTTAAAAGTTACTAGTGATTTAGGATATAAATTTTATATTGTGTAATATTTCTTTTTGACAGAAAATTTGCTAGATTTGCAAGGTAATTGAAAGTAAAGAAATTTAAATGTTGATGTACAAAGTGAGGCATCCCATGAAGGTTGAGATGGCAAGATTCAACTATGGACTCCAGTTTTCTTGTAAATTCATTTGCGAAGAATTTTATCTTCTTTTGGCTCATTGAAAGACTTTTTTTATAAGAGTTGCCAGATTGCAATCGATCTTCTATAATACAAGTAGGCCAATTCCAGCATATAAATCCCATTAACTGTCCATTTGTGTTTGGATGGCTGTTGGCACTCTGATTGAAGGAGGGTGACCCAAGGCCCATCTGATATAGCTTCTAGACCATGTATGAGTTTGTCCAATAAATATTCTTCTCTTCTTTATTGCTAGATATTCTTTGAGTGTTGATTCTATTCCATTATATAAATTTTTAAGGTTTTTTAATTTTTGTTATTCATTTACTGACGATGGAGTCTGAATAATATTTTTGTAGATTTTCCCCCATTAGTACCAATAGGTCTGTTGGTGATGGGGTGGCTCTGGTAATATGGTAAATCATTGTTTGATAATATGCTTACTTATGCTATCCAGGCTTGCATTGGGTCCATATGAATCTTACTCAATTTATTTAAATATATATATATAAATTTCTGAAAACAGAAATTTAAATGTTCTAGATGGTAGTAATATTTTAATAATATGTCCAGTGGATATTAAATATTTATTATTGAAATCCAGGTCAATTGAGGTGACAAGTGCAGCATGGTCTGAAAAGGGTGCATTTTTTATTTCAATATTAACAAGGTCATCGATGAATTGGTGGGGAATAAAACATGAAATCAGTTAGTGGAAATGGTACCATTTGGAAAAAAACTTTCCCCACTCATCAATTGGAAAAAAAATGTAACCACTTTTAAACAAATTTTTTGTATGACAAATTAAAATCACCCAAAGTATGCATGGATAGGGGAGGAGCCAAGCATGGAATTTAATGTGAGGATCAGCCTGTTCATTATTGTAGGTCCAGGAGGAATATATACAAAAATCACATCTAGCATCATTGCTTTATATTACAATGAAATAATAGTAAAGTGTTTATGAATATATCAAATTTTAAGAGCTAAAAGCGCTAAGTTTATCTGTAATAATGCCTGTACCTGCAGCATGGGAATTGAAAGATTTAGAGAAAGCTTCAAAACCTTTATTTACAAAGTAAACATAAGAGGCAATATGTGAACCATTATATATTTTGGTCTAAAGTAGACCTGTTGATGGTCAATATCATACCATTGTTTCAGTTGATAAATTCTATTAGTGAAATTTAAACATTACAATACCACTAATGTTTTTAAGAATGCAATTTTTAACTTCATTAACATCTATTATCAAACTCACCACTTCTTAAACCAAAAACACAAAAAAAATTACAACTGACTAGAGATAAACAATACTAGGATGAAAACGAAAACTAATTATTCAGCAACAAGCACATTACAATTATCCTCTAATTATCAACTGTTTTTGAGTAACTTACATTAAGTTATTAATTGTTTTAAAATGAGAATGTATGATTTTATTTAGTCTATTCTAGCAGGACTCAACCATCTCCATAAAATTGTCTTCATCAACAGGAATTGTAGAGTCAGAAGTATTTGTTACTGATATTGGTTTTAACTTTTTTTGCGATGTCTAATATATCATTAACTTCTGCATCAGTGCCCACATTATCTTTTCTCTATCCTTTATTCTCTCTTTTCTTATGTGGCAGCCAACCAAGCATTAGTTTATGTGATACATTTGAATTTCCTTTTATCAGCATATATTGTGAAAGTGATTCTATAATCTCTGGATTTGAGATTCCAATTATTCATTAAAGAAACTAATTACAATATCGACAGGAATAAGAATGTTAGCATTGTGGGAGATTTCCTTTATTTGTATTTCCAGTTCATCATTCAATGATGGGGTTGACCTGTTGGCTCTTTCTGCTTCTGCTATTTGTTCTGTTTGAGAGATACTTTTTAATGCATTATCAGACATTGATGCAATGGGTCATTTTTATTTTACATTGGGAACAATGAATTTTAGGACAAACATTGATTAGATGTTCATGCTCTTTGCAATGATAACACTGAGGCTTTATTTCTTTTATCATCAAACACAACGTTGTCTCCTGATTGAATATTTGAGAGGGAATGTCTTTCAGTTTTATATTCTTATGTAACTGATTCTTATGTAACTGAACTCTAAATGAGAAACTGTTTCCATATATTGGCACTGGCATATTTGGCTGAAATTCTTCAGTGTACCATTTATAATGTTGTGTCTATTCGGGTTTGCTACTAGTAATGCATAGTGATCCAAGATTCTGATTTTTTTTTAAAACTATCCCTTAACTCTTGTGTTTTAAATTTCAACACAATGTATTTAGGATTTGGATGATCAACTACTATACAATGAATCAATTCTTAGAAATTTTTGGCTGTAAGTACATTGAATAACATTCTTTTGGGAATCTAAATAGGCTACAAAAATGATCTGTAATTGCAATGATTATTGATTTTTTTATTGAAGAAACATTTGAATGAATTATATGATTTTTTTTGGTATCATTCCATTACAGGCTTCATGGATCTTTTTTAATGATTTATCATTCCGTGGCTCTTTTATCTTTTGTAATCCATAGTTGGTTGTTGCTGTGAACAAATCCAGTTTCATCAGATTATTTGCTGTGGATCGATGGAACCTTTGTATGTTTTTATTTTCTGCTATTATTTGCTACATTATCTACTTTATATGATTGCTCTTGCATTTTATTTGCTACTTTTGCGTATGTACACATTTCGCTACTTGTGTCATCCATCGCCATGGCCATTTTGTGCCCACCTTGATGTTACTGCACCAGTAAGTAGAAGGAATTGATGCTAATCTAAGGAGAGGTTTTTATTTCAAACTATCCTTTTTATGTTTAATAAATAGATTATAAACTTATAGTAAGCATATACTTATTTTACAATCTCAAAAAAAAAAAGAAAAAAAAAACACTCAAACGATAGGACTTAACTTTTATACTATGTATACAGCGCCATCTATCTGTTAGTCATCATTTAAACTTTTAATTTGCACACACACTAACATGCATACACAAATAAGTAAATGTCTCTGTGTGTATAAATGTGTATTCCTTCCACATTTTTAATTTTAATGTATTCTCTGTTTTTTTTTTTAAGATTTATTTAGAACCAATAAATAAATAAAATCAGTAATTCTTTTAATCTATATTATTCTATTTCTTTTAGGCTGACATTGGCCATCTGCTATCATTATATATGAAGCAACTACTTCATTATATATATAATGTTAATCTTATAAAATTAAAAAAATTTCTACTGACTGACAATTTTTTATTTTGTATTTGCTAGTGGATTGCAGTTTAAACTATTTCCTGAAATCACTTTTTGGATATTTTATTTGCCTTTCTTTTATTCATTTGCCTTTCTTTTATTCATCTAATAACCTTTGATGATATCTTTAAATGTAGTTTTAAATCTTTTTGAATGTCAAGTTTCCTTAAGGCAGTATTGATTAAATCTTCATGTTTGTCAAAACAGTTGTGTTATTCTTATTAGAATCTGGCAGTAAAGTCAAGAAAAACCTAAAGAAAAGGAATGAAAAATTTGCCTTAGGAAATATTAGTCTATAGAAATGAAATGTAAATCTTTCTAATCAATTTAAAAAGAGTAATTTTCATCATCTTTTATATTGATTATTAAAATTTAAATATTGGTCCTTTAATAATCAGAATAAATTATTGATTATACATAAAAATATACACAATAGATAATACTGAAAATTATAAGCTAGTTCGAATTTTTTTATGCCAGATATGATTCAACAATTAATTATTAATTTATAAAGTACCTGATTTTGAAAATAATAAAAAAATAACTTTTTTAAAATTAATTTTTATTAAATAATAAAAGTTAATACTCATAATATTCTAAGTGTTAATGCTCATAATATTTTAAGTGTTAAAGCAATGTAAAAAGTTAATCAAATTATGAAAAATTCTGATAAAATTATTATTATAAGATTATTCATTATTAAATGATTATTTTTCAGATTTTGTATAAAATTTCTATTCAGAATAGATGGATGAGCCAATGAACTTATATATAATTAAATAAACAACAGCACACTGAAATATGTATACCTGGATTGAGTTTATTTAATCTACAGACAGTGATAGAATTATTCTTTATTTGTCCTCTGTTCCATAATCTTTTTTTGTGTAGTGATTGAATAAAAAATATTTCCCAACACTGTGATCATAAGTTCCACTACTTATGTATATATGTGTAAATTGGTTAGCAAGTGTGCTAAAACAAATGAGTACCTTGCCTTTAAAAGTGGACTTTTCCAGATTCCTTGCCTGATTGGCTAGCACCCGGTCACTATCCAATGGGGATAAATCCTTTGTTGGGGTTTGTGCACTTAGTCCCATTTCCAGTAATGTAGGGAATCTTCCATTAAGTAGTCAGCCTTTTTGGAGGCAAGGCAGAGCATAATTACTTCTGTCAACCTGAATGTCTGAATGCGCTCCCCACACTGAGCATAGCAACAGGGAAGTCCCCAACAGAACTTATTCAACAGACCCCTGCAAACAATCCAATCTCCCCAGGGTAAAAAGAGACCCATCAAGTGGCATAATTCTCACAGCATCTGGACCACTTTCACCAGCCCTTGAAAACCTCCAAAGGAGTAATCGGTCATATGCAGTCATCATGGAGAGGATTCATCTTCTTTTGTGGCTATTGCTTGTGGCCTGAAGGTCCCATGCTTGATTGTATCCATATCTACAGCAGGTCTCCAAGATGAACAGCCTCTGGCCAATAGAAAAAGGTAGGTAAGGGAAGGGAAGTCAGCAAATCATATCCATAATTTTGGAAGGATTGATTCTGAGGGCCAGGACAGGTCGAGGCATGATTCAAAAACCAAGGTCGAAGGATAGAAAGGGGTCTGATTTCACATGTTGTTTAGTGAGAATTGTACTGGTATATGTATACCTTCCTCTGCCTAACTTTCTTTCCCCCAGACACCCTCTGCCTTGGAAACCCCACAGCATCAGACCATCTGCCTATTGTGATCCCAGAACCAGCACAAAGCCAGGGACAGTGTCAACATTGGGGCCACTGGACATGGTGCAGACATGATATGATTTCTACTCAGTATCATTCCAATCAATTAACATGATTCATTTAGACCAAAGTATACCACTGAATAGTAAGTCAGCGGCTGGGTGGACTAATAATGATCTTGGATTCCAAAAGCTACAAAAATGGGTCCAACAGATTTGGCCTAATAAAAACCACATGAGTTGCACTCAGCCTATTGGATACATAGGTTGGATCTCTCAACTGAGCATGGCTGTATTATCTGGGGATCCAGAATTGTAATACCCCCACTGGATATTTCCAGGTGCTCATTCTGTGCATTATGGGCACCCAAGGATAGTCCAGATGAGATCATACTTGTAGTGGCCTCTTAAATGCTGACATCGAAGCCAAAGTCAACCATAGCTGGCAGTGCAATATGAATCAGAATATGTCAGCAAAAGACAAAAGAATACAGTTGTCCAAGCCTGAAGAACCCTGATTTAGATTCCATATGGACCATGCAGGCCCATGGAAAAGCAAATTGTTGTTGATAGTGGTCTATTCGATTCTCCAAGTTGCTAGAGGTAGTGGAGGTATCATCACTTCACTCTATGGGCATGATAGAAGCTCTGAGAAGGCTATTTGCCACACATGATTTTCCTAGAATATTAGTGACTGATAATGCACAGCTTTTTCAGCCAGTGCATTCAAAGCATTCTGCAATAATAATATCGAGCTAGCAAACAGCCCTCCACTCCATGCAGAAAGTAATGGTTAGGCAAAGAGATTGGATAGTTTGCAGGGGTCTGTTGAATAACAGTTCTTTTGGTGACTTCCCTGTTGCTGTGCTAGGTATGGAGAGCACATTTTGTCATTCAGGTTGACAGAAGTAATTGTGTCTGCCTTGCCTTCAAAAAGGCTGACTATTTAATGATAATCCCTACCTTACTGGAAACACTCAGGTTATGTGTGCAAATTCCGATGAAGGATTTATCCCCATTGAATAGTGATCAGGTGCTAGTCAATCAGGAAAGGAATCTGGAATAGTCCATTTCTAAAGGCAAGGTCAGATATGACAAATAGCAAAATACCTATAGTGATTATATTAATTTTGGAACAACTTAATGTATATTTGAATTTTCTTCTCAGTTATATGTTTATTATTATAACCCTGGGGGATAGAGAGATCCAGACAAAGGCCAATTTTTCAACCAAAGTGACCAGAATCTCTATTACTAAGATTTTCAATTATGGAAAGATGGGCCTCAATGATCATAGTACACCTAAGTACACTAATAAGCACATCAATCAAGTCAAATGCTGTCCTGATGTCAAGTTGGACAGTGACACTTTTGATGCCTCACATGCTCGAGCACAATCTTAAACTAACAAACAGCACTGTTGTAGACAGCCCTTTTCTTGTGAACTGGGCAGCAGGTAAATTTTGATAAATTGTATTTTGAATGTGGTCCTTAAGAAGTGACTCAACAATCTTGAGAATGGTGTCATAGAAATTGGCCAAGAGCTCAGAGGGTGAACCATGTTTTTTAGAAAAGGTACTAGCGAGACCAGGTACAGTTTCTCAACTGACCTAAACCCTGTGGCCAGATCACTGATGACTCCCAAGATGATTGGCTCGAAGAAATAACTCAGGTCTAGCAGGAGGAACTTGGGGAATTGCATATGGACCAGGGTGGGCCCCCTCTGGAAACAATTTGAGGTTTCAAGGATAGCTTGACTAGTGATTTCAGATTTGATGAGTCATCCACCCAGCACTCAGCTCTACTATCAGTCCTCCCTTTACTATGTAACTTGGAAATGAAGTAATTATGGATTAAGGATCATAGCATTCCTGATGTATGACTTCCCATTAAGGACAATTGATGAGGGTGTAATCTGTTTCCTTCTTCCTCCCAGCACCCACCTCAAATAACTTCTGGTCCAACAGTGCCAAAAACCTACAGGCATACTTAATGGCTATGTGTTTTGCCAAAGCCCTTTGATTATTCCAGTAATGATCCTTCAGATGTAGAAATTTCTTTAACATTGTGACTACTGCCCAAGAATAAGTCCAGTTTATTTGCAATGTCATTTATCTCAAGTAATAATTTTGTTGGCCCAGGAGAATTCCAGGTGAATTTTTTAATAATAGCCTGCATCACTTCAAGAAGGCTGCCCAGGCCTGAAAGAGGCCGAAATTCAAAACATTGATTTTAAAGAAATATATATAAATTTCCAAAATGAGACCTGAAGGAATGGTATGCTTATTTACCAGCTCATAGTACTCCTCAAACCATACACGATCAAAAGACCATCATCCACCTCATTGTCAACATGCAGTGCCAAATAGTCAGAGAAACTGATCGACCTCAGTACTGCATACAACTGAAAGTGTAAGTCTAGTATGTTGTAAAGGAGGTCAATAAGGATCCTCCATCTACAGGTATAATAAGAAAACACATCTGAAGGAAAGAAACCCCTACTACACATGACCCCCTTATTGAGCAAATGCATATATTGATGATTAAATTGTTCATAACTCATGTTAAAAATCCCCTAAAATTAACAAAGGAGTTTGAAACCACAAATGTGTTATTAACCTTTTCCTAGTTTAATTTTTTTCCAAAAAAGTGAACAAAATTGTATTTTTATATATATATTTTTATAAAACATTTACTCAAAAAAAAAAAGTGATTGATTTTTTTTTTGACAAAATATTTTGTCACTTATATGTGTCACTAGAAAACACACATAATTGCCCATTTTATCAGGAATACTTATCAGGAATACTTATAAAACAGTAGTTTTACAATTATAAAAAAACAATCTTTGTGAAATTTAGAAACTCTAAATTCAAAATACTTATAGAAATAGTTATAAAAGTAATAAGTCTTACAAAAACTTTATAAAAAATTATATGGGTTTGAACTTGGACCTGTTCAAATCAAACATTTTTATTAGACTTTTTATAATATTCTAATATTTTGTAAAATGCATTTTACAATACAATTCAACATGTATATATTATAAACATATAACACAATGTTGCTTATATGTATAGGGTTCAAACTTGATAAAATTCATGTCAACATTGTAATAGATATCAAAACAATTGTTTGTATAAAATTTTCAATGTCTATATTCAAAGTTCTTATGAAAATAGTGATAGAAGTGATTAATTTTACAAAATTTTTATAAAAACATTGTAAGGATTCAAACTTGGAATGGTTCTAAAACAATTGTTATTATAAATTTTACAATAAAATACAACAACCACATACTACCTGACAACATATAAAACATGAAGCAATGATGTCAGAAGTAATTATTCACTGGACTGGTCACACCTAAAATGTAAAATAGACAAAGTTACAACTATCAAAATATATTTCTATAAATTTACTAAGTGTAAGCACTACTTACCTTTACAGTAAATATAGTTGTTTGATGATTTACTATATCCATTCTTCTGTCCACCTAACCCTGAAATAGTTTATCAAGCAGTTAGAACAAATTTATATATATATATACTTCTAAAATTCACAAATGGGAACAATACATACCATTTAGTAAAACTTGTGTGTGCGAAAAATCGCAAAACCAGGATCCACACACAGTCCAACCATGCACTTATCACACCAATATCTGGACTCTCTCCAGATACGCTTTCCATTGGAGTCTTTCCTTGATGAACAAACTTTGCAGACTCTGCAAGTTGCCTTTTTTATAGGATTAGGTGGAAGAAGATGTGGAAAGTGACTACCTGTGAGCCTAATAGGTGGAGGGTCAAGAGAAGGTCTTACTCGTGAATTTTTAAACTCATGATCAGTATATAATTTCAAAAGACTTTTCAATGATCCACGCTTTGAATTCCAGAAGCTCAATTTGAATGGGTTTACATTTATTATAAAGAATACACTAATTCAAAAGTGCTTGATCAATGAAGTGTTGAAATATTTATATTTCTTTTAGCGAACCCTGGTTGTTGGGTAAAAAGACAACTCTTGATCACAACAATCAACACCACCCATAGTGTTATTATAATCACACACTACAGTTGGCTTCACCACATTTTTCCCAGTTCTAATTCTTATGGTTTGTGATGATGCATTATGAATGGTACTCAAAAGGCAGACTTTTTTTGTCTTGCCATTTCAAGGCCATAACCTTTCCATGCTGAAAAGTTTGGATAGTGCCTTGTTTCAGCTTACTCTTTACCATTTCAGCTGGCAGACTCTTCTGATATTGACAGTTCCATAGATATCTGTCTCCATATACCAATTGTCAACAGTCACACAGTACCCTTGGCCCAAATAATTGTGCATAAGGTGATGGACACTTTTAGTAGTTACTGAAGTGCATCATACATTTTATTGTATGCTGTTCTTTTCCCATTATTTAAGAGAAAGTCACAGATATATCCATTAATATTGTATTCACACACACAACAAAAAATTTCAGACCAAGGCAGGCTCTCTTTTTCATGTTGTACATTTTTATGATAACCGGCCCTTGTAGAGCATCAAGCTCTCATCTATGCTAACATTTTGGTCTGGAATATATAAAGTACTAAATCATCCTCTCAAATGCTCCATTACTTCATAAAAGTTAATGAGCTTTGGATTTGGGTGGGCATCTAGATCAACAGTTTCATTGTCAGAAAAATAAAGCCGTTTTATGAGCAAGGTAAACCTAGCACCTGTCATCACTTCAGAAAATATGGGTACATAAAATATCCTTTTTGTCTATGACCATTCCTGATGCAGCAGTTTGACAAGGCCATGAAGTATCATCATTGCAAAAAATATCTCATCTCTTTCACTGAGGTGGGTGTCCATAGCTCTGGACAATCTTTTGAATATGCTCTTTCCAATACATTGGTCAGCATACAGATTAGTCTCCCTTATGACAATTTCCAGCATTTTATCATCAAAAATCAATTCAAAGAATTGTAATGCTGTGGCATCTGGTACCCTTGTTATGGTCATTCCTGGTGTGGAAGTAATGGGGAACTTTGGGGGTGGCAGAGGAATTCTATCCATATCCACAGGTAGCCAAGAAGCAGACCTTCTCCAATATCATCATCAGATTCATCTTCAGTGCTGCTGCTGGTATCAGATACTTCATCACTCAAGTCTTCATCTTTGCTGACATCACTCAGCAGTGGCACCTCATCAGCTTCAGACTCATCAGAAAAATGATGGTGGCTGGGCCCAGCAATAGCTTTGAACATGGATGCCATATCTAAATATATATACAAAAAAGAATCAAAAATTTTCAAGATATAGTTTATGTAGCACATATTTACATACTAATAATTATTTATCAAAGTCATATGAAAAAAACAAAGGCCTAAAATATTTTTTCTCAACCCCTCCACTAAGATGGGAAAACTGAATGCAGGCATATATGTATGATATTACATGACTCAAAATATATTGAACAAAAATGCAGCTTACATATTTATTGAAATAAAAAGTTCTGGATCATATACATTCTAAAGCCTAAATTATAATTTATATGGGAAAAAAAACATATTTATACATTTTTTGTCCATAAAACCCGATGGATATAATGAGGGGCGAAAAATGAATAGATATATACATATATGTTATCACATGACTCAAAATATATGAAAAAGAAATGCTGTTTTATTTTATTTATTAAAATACATTATTATAAAAATATATAAATCAAAAGTTTTGGATCATATACATTCTAAAACATAAATTATATTTTATATGAAAAAAACACATATTTGAGAGGGGCGAAAAATGAATAGATATATACATATATGCTATCATGTGACTCACATATTTATATATTTTTTGTCCCAAAAACCCGATGGATATAATGAGGGGCGAAAAATGAATAGATATATACATATATGCTATCATGTGACTCAAAATATATGAAAAAGAAATGCTGTTTATTTTATTTATTGAAATATATTATTATATAAATCAAGTTTTGATTCACATACTTTCTAAGACCTAAAATATTTTGTAAAAAAATATAATAGATATTCAAACATTTATAGATAAAAAAACATCATGTGATGTTGAAAATTTTAATTGACAAAATGATGCTGCATATTTTCAAACTCTACAAAGAAAATACCCTTATTATTTATTGCAGAAAATATAATTATAATTTTTTGAAATATACATAATTTTAGTTAGTAATATTTACTTGATTTCAAATAATACTTGCAAGAATAAATATCGAGAAAAATGCATGCAAGAAGACGAAAGATGAAAAATTATCACAGATTCTAGATATCTAAATAGAAAGGCAAAGAGCTTATTTTCATAGAAATATTTTTTTAAAAAAAGAAAAAGAAATCATAAATAATTATTATAACTTAACAATTGAAAGAATAATGGAAATTATATTGAAAATTATTTTGCAGAAAGCATAGATGGTCTTCTCTCTAGATAAGTAGGAAAAAGGGTGAATATGGGATTTCCAATTATCATCTACAGAATAATGAATAAATCATTAATTATAACTGCCATCTATGTGAAACTTTACAAACTAATACCTGAATAGTATACACATGTGCTAGAATAAAAAAAAAAAACAGAATTTTTCGGTCAAAACTGCTTAGTGTTGTCAAAGGAAAATCAAAATGCAATATCATGGAGCATACAAAATGAAATAGGGGCGCTTCAATCACTAATTTATGAATAGACCTAGGTAATGGTTAAAGTAACCAAGGGAGGAAAAAATGACTCAATTCTATAACTTGACCTTTGATTAATTTTTGTCTCTGCCATATAGATGACCTGTGGCAGATTAAGATCGAACCAATTTTTAATGGTGTGTAATCTTGCCAGAGAATTTAAACCCCTGATATTGATCCCAATGATTGAAATTAACATTTTAGAAGAAACTTAGTAAAGGGCAGGATGAACTCAGAAACAAGAAAACAACTCAGAGCAACAGAACTTACTGATTATTGTGGCCAAGACCCCTAGGAGAATCAGAAGCATTAACCAAGTCCTCATGGCCTGATGTCAAATCCATTGTGGTAGTACTCACCCATGCCAGAAGGTACAGTCATCAGATCATTTCAATCACTAGTGAAAATATCAACACTGAGACCTGTCTCATCTGAAGAGATCTGATGCAGCTCTGGACAAAGTGTATCTTCTTGAGCCACTTCTTTTTCTATTGTGCCATCTGCTTCCTCATTAAAATGTTTGCCATAACTCATATCAATGATAATGCAATTAGAATCAACAAAAATGACTAAACTCTGAAGTGCTCTCTGTCTGTTTATCAATATTGCAACACCTCTGCCGCAATGAGATAGTTTGAATATTTAAAGTAACCAAGGGAAGAAAAAATGACCCAATTCTATAACTTGACCTTTGAATAATTTTTGTCTCTGCCATACAGATTACCTGTGGCAGATTAAGATTGAAACATTTTTAATGGTGTGTCTTGCCAGAGAATTTAAACCCCTGACATTGACCACAATGATTAAAATTAACATTTTATAAAAAAAATTTAGTAAAGGGAACAATGAACTCAGAAACAAGAAAACAATTCAGAGCAACAGAACTTACTGATTACTGTGGCCAAGGCCCCTAGGAGGATCAGAAGCATTAACCAAGTCCTCATTGCCTGATGTCAAATCTGTTGTGGTAGTATTCACTCATGCCGGAAGGTACAGTCATCAGGTCATTTCAATAGTGTGAGACCTGTCTCATCTAAAGAGACCTGATGCAGCTCCAGACAAAATGTTATCTTCTTGAGCCACTTTTTTTCTATTGTGCCATCTGCTTTTTCTTCCTGCCATGTGTCAGTGGAAAAATCAGCATTAGTCCTCTGTTTCTTCTTATCAAAAATCTGACCTTTTTTCTCTATTTCTATTTAGTTGCACCCTCAGATGCACCTCCTTATTATGGTTGTACATCTGCTTCGGCAACTCATCATCTTTAAAACTGGATCTACCACTAAGCTTTAGCTCCTTCAGATTTTTTCCTTTTCTTCTGAGCCTGGAAACTTGACCTATTCTGGGATTCAGTTAGCATCTCATTTTGAATATCCATCTCCATATTGTTACCTTTATCAATCTTCCAATTTCTCGTTTTTCTGCTTCTTCTTTTTACCTTATATTTTGATACCATAATTTGAAGACAAACAAGTCACTGTGTTCTGTCCCTCATTTAATGAATAATTGTCTGACCTAGAAGAGAACTCTGGATTTACAACCTTTCCATTTGTTCGTGATCTTCCTGTATTAAAGTCACATTGGAGTCTTGGATTTTCTTTTACAGAAACATAGTCTTTCTCATGACTGACCATTTCATAACAACTGGTTGTATATGTGTTATCGGCTGCTTCATCACACCAGGAATCTATTTGAGGATTTCTAGCCTCCTGGAAGGCCTCCTTTGAACTTTCATCTTCAATCAAATTAACTCCTTTGCTCACATTTCAATCTCCACAGGCCCAGTGCTTTCATTAGTAGTCTGCTCCCTAGGTACATTATTGGAGTCAGCCCACTTTGGCATCAATTTTATTATGATCCCATAAGTAAATCCAACATATTTGCACTCCCAGATGTCCTGCCACATTTATGAATCCTGTTTCTCTTAATGCCATATAAACCACAAATCCTAGCTTTATATTTCTTGATCAAATGAGTTCTTGCTAGACAATAAAAGCACTGGGGGTGGACACCAACAAAGGACAAAACTATTGGTGCACCATGTAGTGAAATGATGGTCAGAATATCAATCAGACTGACACCATCTTTTATGGTTATACTAAATACAGCAGTGTTTGAGAGAACTGACCCCCCCCCCACCTTTTTCTATTAAGTAGCAGAAGTTTGAGACTATCCCATATTTTTCCAACATTTCTTGCAAGTCTTTTTCTTGAAAGTCAATTAAACAGTTTTTAATTCTTCCTGCCAAGACAACTGGCCAATTGGTATTAATGCAACATAGGAATTTATTACCAATTGTCCTGATATTGTTTTTGAAATTATTCTTGTCTCCCCATGACTTAAATTTGACCACTAAGTAACGGTCATTTGGAAGCACCAAGATCTTGCATATTAAGAAACATCTATGTGAAGATGGGTGTTCTCTCATTTGAATAGTGTAGAAATGATTTATATAGTAGATCAGGAATAGATTTATTAATGTTATTGGTAAGTTCAAGGAATTGATCTTCAGTGAAACTGTCAATACTCATAAGTAAATTGTTGTGGGCCTCATGTCCAAAATCATTTAATTCAGACACACCACTGTTCATGAGATTGATCAAGGAGTATTGGATATCTTCTGCTTGTAGATGATTTCCTTTTTGTCAATTATCATTATTAACAACCCTAGCATAAGTGAAAACATTGTAACTGATGGGTTGATGAAAAAGTTTTGTATTGAAGGTGGAAATGAGTAATAGATGTTTCTGTTGTCATAGAATCACTAGAATTATTTTTTATATTACAATTGTCACAAAGATTATCTTTTATTTTACAAATATCAATGTTTTTATCATTAGTTAAGAAGGTTGTCATTGTAGTAACACTATTGGCCTCTAGAAGTTTAAAACATCTTTGAGAATTATCAAAAACACAACCTCTTCTACATATTGGATTGATCACTAAAATTATTTTCCATGGGTGAAACATTGAAATTATCTCTAGTTTGAGAATAGTCAACAATTTCTTTATTTTCTAAAAGAATATCACTAGAAACGATTTTGTCAGCCTCTAGCAGTTTGGAAAAACTTGTGAAATTTCCAGAATGAAGATTTTGACTGATTTTAATCGAATTTTTGTTAGCAACACTTTTTAAAACAATATTATCATCATTATGAGGTGAAATCTCAACATTTTCATTATTAAAAAAGACATTTAAAAGATTTGAAAAAAAAATTTATTCTCTCCTGTGCTAAAGCATCACTATTGCTAATGGCCATGTTTAATAACAAAACTGAGTTTAAACTTTCCTTGCAAATTGCAGAAACTTCCATAATTTCACCATTCATCACTTAGAAAAGTAAGATATTTCACTTATCTTTGGTCTACCACTCAGTTTCTTCCTCTGTCTCCCCTCCCTTCTTGCAAACTTAAGAAATTTAAAAGAGCCCAAGTGAGAGGAACTTTCCACTAAAAGTCCCTTACACACAAACATTGAACATATATTGATTCCTAAAATATTATAAAATTGTAATCATATGATCATTTTACATGAAATGTATATTTTAAAAATTTTAATTTTTTAAAATTTTTAAAGCTTAGTGTTAAAAGTAAATTATTTAATTATGAATTATTATATATGTTTAGAAATACACCTGTTCAAGCTTTTGGTTGCTTATTATTACTATTATAACCCTGACATTTGAGCTCAATCTAATTGTTATTATCTGTATAGTATAAATGGATCAGGTAGCTGTAGCTAAAACTAGCACTAGCTATTGTAATATTCATTGTACACGAATATCAAGACTTATGTTACCAATAACATCTACATGTTAATGAATTTAAAATTTTATTCATGTTTTTGCCTGTGAAAAGTTTTGTTTTAACATATGCATAAAATTAAGTTGAATTAAAATTATTTTATATTTATTGCACTATGAATTGTTAATTTTGAATACATATTTTAATTTCAATTTAACTAATTTTTTTTTTGTACAAAAAAGTACAAAAACATATATTTGTGCCAATTTTATGCCATAAGAAAGTGATAGATTGTTTGAAATAAAAATAAACAAAAGACATTCTATGTGTAAAATGTCTATTGTTATAAGAAAACAAAAAATTTAATCCATAGTAAATGTTTTAAGTGAAAACAATAGATAATAATTCAAATACTAATGTGAGGCCAAATCCATTTCAAAAACAAAATAAAAATATTAAATTTAATTACATTTTAACAAGTAGAAACAATAATGACTGAAATTACAAATCACACAATAAAACTAGAATTAATAAAAAATAAAATGTATGCTGTGGTTGCTGAATTTACAGCTATAAAAGTATATTAATCTTTTGCTTATTTTTCTTTTCTATATATTTTTTTATGCAGACTACTATTTACATTCTTTTATTTAATATATATTTTCTATTGCAAAATATATTATTTTCTTCACTTTATTTAATATATTCTTGTAACCATTATTTCAAGAATAAGTGCAAACATTTTATTTTTCATTGATTATATAATTTCATCAAACTGATAAACAAAACATTATAGAAAATACTCAATATAGTCTAATTTAAAATAAAATATACAACAATAAGTATACTTAATTTAACTGGTATTATTTATTATAATCAATAATAAACACTGACATTTTAAGAAATAAAGATATTATTTAGCATTAAAAATAAATCTTGGATATGATATAGAATAAAATATCTTTATATAATAACAAAATAAAATAATATATGACAATAGCTGTAATATAATCATAACATATAAAAGTTCTTTTTGCCAATTTTTAATTTTTTTGCCCTTTTCAATATGTCTTGTTTAACTACAAAAATGATGTGATGTACTATAAGTTCTTCTTAAACGAAGTCAAGAATCTCTCAGCAATTATACCAAGAGAAACTTGTTAGCTACCTAATTTAACATTCCCCAGTTTAAGTTTTCCCATATTCTGCTTCATCCCATTTCCGCAACAGAATCTTTGTCATATCTAAATCCCCCTTATCTTTTTCCAAACCCAGCATAAAAACCAATAATCTACTTTCTGTATAATCATTTTTTTTCATATTTATTCATTATATGTGGCCTTTCTGTTTTCAAGCATTTACATTCAATTAACAGATGCCTAATATTTTTTATTCCTTCCTTACATAATTTACAGACTAAATCACCCCTATTTTTCCATTTACATATATATTCTCTTGTTGCTAAAGATCCTATATATATATATATAGTGACATCTACTGGCTCTATATAAAATTAACACAAGCCTATAATTTATGCTTTAATATTTTTATAATAATATAATATTACCCTCCATTTGTTTTTCATTATCCAATTATTAGTTTAATTAATTGACATTTTGTAAATGTTTATAAAATTATTTCTGTTATAATTAATGTAATTAGTTTCATATATCTTCCTTTTATTAATTTATTTAATATATTTTAATGGGCTTATATTCTTAATACAATCTATTCTATGTCCATACTTTCAGTAGTAAACATATAATGCAGATCTGTCACCTCTCCTATTAATATCATTATTGTGTTCTTTAACCCTTCTAATTGTTTTGCTATATGTTCATAATATACCATGCTGAAAACCCCACAAGTAATTTTATATACTATACCCTTTTTATATTTTATATCATCTTTTATTTTATAATTCCCTATTAATATATCAAGATTTTTATTATTTGACCATCCTATTTTATTATTTTTATCTATATAATTTTTATTTTTTAAAAATGTATGATAAATTTTAGGAACATATAAAAGTTTTATCCATTTTATATTGTCTGATTCACTATTATTACCCAAATTATATTGTTTATAATTAAAGAATATATTTCTAATACTTCTAGGATTATATCTGTAATTAGTATACAATTTTATAAATTGCTCTTTTTGTAAAGTAGCTATCTTTATATCTGAGTTATATTTGTCATTTTTAATTTAAATTTTTTTAATAACTGCCATTTTTTGTATCCATGCCTGTTGCAAATCCTTAGAAATATTTTTTATTTTATCTTCTTTAATTAAGTGTTTTAATATAATTATATTATTATCATCTATCTCTATATCTAAGTACTTTATTTTAACATCAATTTCTATGATTGTAAATTTTGTATTGTCCATATTATTATTAAATTCATTATAAGTCTTTTTTATAACTTTTATTACCAATTATTAATATATCAGTTGAAAAGGGCAAAAAAATTAAGAATTGGCAAAAGAGCTTTTATATGTTACGATTATATGATTATATTACAGCTATTGTCATATATTATTTTATTTTGTTGTTATATAAAAATATTTTATTCTATATCATATCCAAGATTTATTTTTAATTTGCAAAAGCAACACAAAGGATTTAGTTCCTTGTATTTTAGATGTTCGATTTATTTAACATTGTATCATTTGAATGCCAGCTATAAAATATTTCATAGTAGACAGTTTTTTTTATTAACATGTTACTATGCAGTTGTACTGTCTTTAATGATTGAAATTTGTGCAATGTGATAAATTAAATTCCTTTTTTTTTTTTTTTCTTAAACAATTTATTATTGTTTTTAGTGATAATCTCAAATTAAAAATAAACTATTGGATTTTCTAAACCATAATCATTTCTTTTATATTATTTTATATCTTTTTTTGAGTGATTTTCACCAAAGGAAACTTATAGACTTCCTATACATAAATAAAACTATCTGTGATAGCACACCATTATAATGTCATAGCTATGCTGGATCTTCAAGGTCATTTTGTTTAAAGTATATATTCAAAAAAAGTATTAAGTATATGTTATAAATATTTAAAAAGGCTCTTTCAAATTTTACTTAGTTAACCAAAAATTTTAGTTGTGTGAAATTTAATCCAGAAATTTACTGTTGATAAATAGTTATATTATTAAAAATTACGTTATTAAGTGTAAGATTATTGTATTAAGAATAAAATACACATTAATTTATTTGTTGTGTATAACTTTATATGTGCACAGAATTAATATTTTTATTTTTTTTTAAAAATCTGTACTATGAAAATTATGTTGATAGTTTTATTTTATATAAAGGATTATATTATTGTTGATTCTTTTTATATAAAATATAAACTTTGGCGTGATAATTTAAAAGATCTAAAGAAAACCAATGACCTGTATTCTTTCAAATTACTCCACTTCAAAGTAAATAAATGGAAATATTTATTTAGATGTGAAAAAATTCAAATATATACATTTTCACGATATTATAACTATTAAAAATTGATATTCACACACACATATATTAATAAAAATTCTGCTTGATATAAATTATGGAAATACTGTTAGAAAATTATCATTCAGAAGTTAAACTTTTGACTCCTCCATAACATCGAACATATTTTATAATTACTTTTAGTTTAATTTTTTAAACAGATTTTGAGCATGATAAAGTTGCTTTATATTTCAAATTATATATATTTGCCAAACAGAAAAATTTAATGTAAACAAATATTAATCCTTTTGCGTGTAAGCATATTAAATATTATTTTTACAATGGTCTTTAAAATCGTAGTAATTAAAAATAGTAAAAATTTTGAAAATCTATTAATTCAATTTTTAGTAAGAGCTTTCATTATGTATTAAGATTGATTTTTAATTTTTTTCCATAATATACTTGCTTTCATATTCAAATCATGAGTATGATTTTAATTACCACACAATATTTTCATGATTTTCATGGTTTCCATGACAACAAAAGATTTACATTAATATATTAATATTTATAATATTTTTATTAAATGGAATAGTATTAATGTATGTAAATTACAGTGAATTATTTCAAACATTTTTATTTTTGTTTATATAGTTGTTGTAGGGATTATAAAAATGGAAATATTAAAAAATATAAGATTTTGAAAGCTTATTGTATGACTTACAATGTTTATTTTCGTTATTATGTTTGTTTAATGTGGTTTTACTTATCAGAGTCATTGTCATTAAATATATTAAGCATATTAAGTGATAATATTCATATATTTTTTAATAACAAAATAGTAGATTTAAGCAATTATTTTAAAACTAAAAGGCAAGAAATTAAGTAGTTAAGAAGTTGAATAATAATGAACTCATGCCATTAACGAGATCACTAATATTCTTGATATTAATCCTTTTTATAAAAAAAAAAAAGTAACAATCTGAATTTTAATATTTTTATTTCTCATTTTCCATTAATCTTTTTCATATTAATCTTCTAGGGAAATTGCCAATTAGAAAATAGAAAAGGAATTTAATATTATCAATGAAAATGTTGTAAATTAATTATAATATTGGTCACATGCCATAATGTTTAATAAATTGTTTTATATTCTGATATTATAATTTTAAAAATTAGTAAATATTCATTTGTTAAATTCAAAAGGAATTATGACTTCTATCAAGTTAATTAAATTTTTGAAAACATGACTTGTTAGTCATATTTTTAATTGAAAGAAAATAGCCCCTGAATAGGGTGATTCACGTTAGTGTCTGAGAATGTAAATTAATATATTGCCAGTGATCATCAATTATTGTATAGAATACTTTATTGTAACTATTGCCATATCTCACATTTCACTCATAGATCTAATGAGTTTATATTATTTAATCATCAATACTTTATCCATCAGAAGTTTTTTTATAAAAATAATTATAGTCTAATATTATGTTCAAATGATGACAACTTTTTATTTGTCTCAATATAGAAATAATTATTATTTATAAAGGATGGCAGAGAAAAGTCTGTGTCCCTCCCCCTCTCTCTGGTTTAGTCATTTTATTAAACATAAAAGTATAAGATTCATGATAAAGACTGATAGTTATCAATCTGTTACTCATAAAAAATTTTATTTACTGAATTTTTCTTATAAAAATAAAAGGCTTAATATATTTAAAAGTAATGTTTTGTATTCAAAGAAGTCAATTTAAACATCTGATTATATTGAATTGCATTATAATCATTAATTTATTGGAAATATTATAATTAATAAAAAATATCTATAAGCCTGATATAAATAAAAATATAAATGTTAGTGAGAATAAAAAGTATTATTTCTTTACCAATTAAGTTTTCAATTTATAAATTGGGTTTATAAGAGTAGTCATTTATTGAGAGGCATGAAAATTGCTTGGAAGAAAGGCCTTCATTTAAATATATTATTAAATAGTTCAAACAGTATATTGATGGTAAATGTGTTCTTGTATAGTTAATAAGATTCCTTGTAGTTGTCATAAGATCTACATGAAAGAGTTATAGTTCATAAGAGTACAATTAAAAATAGGTAGCTTTGTATATTCATGAATTGAATACAAGTCATAAAATATTATTTGACAATTGAGAGATTATTTTTTAAGAAAAAATGAAATTAAAAGAATAGTTAAAGAAAGTCTGAGGTCATTCGTCTCATGAAAATTTTCTTTAATATTAAAAGAGGATGGTGGTTTTTTGAAATGATTTATAAGATTATTTCTGTTTTATATATGTGTGTTAGTTGATTTTCATTTGAGAAAATCTATTTGTTAATAAATGAAACCAGGGTCATAAGAGAATTTTAGTATAAATTTGTTTTTGTCTTTTTAGCTAGTATTTAATGTTTTATGATTTTTTTTATTTATGATTACTAGTATAATATTAGGTAGTATTTAATTTTATATATATTACAATTTATTCTAAAGATGCTAAATTTTCCACATTCCTAACTATGATCCATACCCTTAGATAAATATCCTAATGATTTAGTAAACCATTTTTATTATTGTATATATGAAAAGTAATAATTTGTAAGAGTGTACTATGTAGACAAAAAGAATAAGAATTTTCAATATTAATCATGGTGAAGGTTTAATAAAAGTGGCAGTAGTCTATAGAAATAATATTTGCACTCAATCAGAATTAGTGAGATGTAATGGGCTCTACGGAGAATGTTCTGATTTTATTCAAAGAACAGAGTTTTTCCAAAATGTAATTTTATAAAGAATTTGAAGAAAGTTTAGTCAATCTCATGTCAGTTGCAGTAATTTATGTTATTGTATAATTTGAAAATTACATTGACTTTATTATTATAGCTTTAAAAAAAATAACTTGTTTATTGACCAGATTATTTGGTTCTACAATAATTGGTATGGTTTTCAGATGATTGTATTTAATTAAAAGTTCATCAAATGTATAAAAGAATTGTAATTAGAATTAGAATTTAAATATATGATGAAAGAGTTAAAGTATTAATTTATACTTAGATAGTGTGTTGTTTCAAAAACTATTAGTACCCTCTTTTCTGTTATCATTTTTGAACTTTTATATTACATATTAAATCTTATAATATAAAACTAGCTCATAACCATTCTAGATAGATTTCCATTATTGGTCAACAAATGGGTATCTAGTTATTCCTAATTAAAGAGTAAAATAAGAACGATAAAGATATAACTCCTTGTGGCTTGAATCATAATAGAGTGGTGGGTGACTGGAACTCAAGTTTCATGGGTCACAGTTCTAGCTCTGTCACATCTAGCACTCAAACATATTATGAATGCCTTAGCAATAAACTATTTTATTATTTTTCCTTTATGGATTAAGATAATAGTGAAATCTTAAATTCTAGAGCATAAGGTTCATGTACTGTACATCCAGTCCGCTTTTCTGCTTGAACTTTTTAGGTAAGCCTGAGCAATAAACTAAATTATTTATATATTAAGAAATATTGGTCATTTTTGAGTAAATTTTTTGTATATTTTTTTTCTTTTAGTTGTTCAATATGAATTTAAAATCTAATGTGCAGTTTTAATACTAATGACTTTTTTTCACAGTTTACTAAGATCATGTGTGTTGCTATGATGAAAGTATCAACACAAGATAATCATGACATGTTGCATCTTCAATTAAAATTTATCTTGCTAGCATTCCCCTCTTCATGTTTTCTTTTTTACTCATTTGTATCTACATACATAGGAATCTGAATATTTCCTAATTTAACTAGAAATTTTTTTTAAAAATAATAGATAAGCAAGGAACAAAAAAAAAATAATGAGTTATGTAATGATTATACAAAGTAGTTTGAGAACACAAATATGTCCACCTGTTAATTATTTAAAGTGGCATTTCATGATGCTGATTTTTAAATTTTGAGTAAACAAGTATTCTGAAAATTTTCAACATTCTGGCTAATTATATTTCAATGTTTACACTTTAGTCTTGTCTAGTGATAACATATAATATCACATTTCTTTAAAATGTTTCAGAAATAATTTTTATTATGAAATGGGATTTGTCTTTCCCTTAACAAATATGCTTGCTTCATATGTCCAGTTAAATAAGATTTTTTTTACAACTGTAAAACAATACAAGAAATTGAAAAATATACAATTGGTCTTATGATCTTGCCCTTGTATTTGTGAAATCTTATAAAGCTAATTAAATGAAATTTTATATTATACTGTTAGGCAGTCTATTTCTCATTTAAATTTGATAGAATAACAATCATATACAACTAATTTAGTTGAAGTAGTTAGGTCATTATAATAAAACAATGTGCTTTTTAAATTATTAAATGGTAATCTTTTAATTTAAAAAATTGCAGTAGCTTTATACTGGAATCTATGTTGATCTCAATATCCTTGTCTGCCTTTCTATTTAAAAAGCTGCTAAGATATTTAAACTGGTGCATATTCTTAAATTAATAATCTTCCAGGCCAAAAGTTACTTAATATTTTTCTTGTGGGATTCGAACTCAGACTTTCACATGACCCACTACTCTCAGTGCCATCTCATATTGCTGACCCATCTGATCACACACATGTTGAAAAGATAAATAATCACCAGTATACGTATTTCAGGTGAATCCCGCATATATTACATATATAAATGCAGGTTTAAGCCTGTACAATGTATTAATTAATATTTTTCTTCTATCACTACTTGATAGAAAATTCACGTTTCTTTTTTTGTTTACATTAATTATTAAACTAAAATCTTTTAATAAATAGAGGGATTTGAACTTAGGATTTTCAGTCAATATTCATCCTCCACTCCATCTCAAATGACAACAGACATGTGTATTGGTTGTTTGAGATGGAATAGAGGATGAATATAGACTGGAAATTCTAAGTTCAAATTCATCTATTGATTATAGTAAATACAATCAAAATATTAAGATCATTCTTTGAATTGGAAATGATAAAACAATTATGCCTTTAACCTGGAATATGAAGGACATTTTGCAAGGATTTACCTTAGTGATCATCAATTTGTATTCACTATTTTGATTTAAATCTATTATTTGCTACTATGATCTTTAAAAAAATTTTGAAACTTTTTTAAAAAACATCTGCCATTTTGTAAAATTGATGGTATCATAGAATACTTACTTCATTAAAGCTATATCAACAAAGATAAAATGACATTCACATAGAAAAAGTACAGTACTGCATTCATTATACATTATAACGTTTATGCTTTCATTAAAGAATTAAAATAAGATTAATGTACTTATTTAATTTTCATCCAGAATATATATAATACAATTAGTGCATTTATTTATGACATTTTCCAATTAAAGATTTGCATCATTATAGCAAAAAAATCAAAAAATGTACTTTCATTCATTATAATACCTAATGAAAGAGATACTTTCATCATATATAATAACAAAGAGTATTAATAATAAATTTAAAATGTGTTCATTAGCTAAAACATATTCATTTGATTAATTTTGTATTAAAATTATTATGAATGATAATTTTGCTTGTAACAAAAACATGGTCATTATAATTGTAAATTATTTTGATTAAAAAGAAAGTGATTTTGTGCATTATGCAGTTAATAATCAACTTTATATCATCAAAGTTTACTAAACATAAGGTAAAAATATTTATTTGCTCAATTTTAAACCAGTTTTGTAATTAGTTTTTGACATAATCAAGATAACAGTTGTTTTTATTGCAAATTTAAAACAGTATAACATTAAAAAACAAAACAAATTTCATTCTATACACTACATAATCAAAAAACAGTTACAGAGGTGCTAATGATAAATAACATGTAAAAAGTGTTAATTAGCTAAAATATATTCATTCAGTCAATTTTCGATTAAAATTCTTATGAATGTGAATTTTATCTGCAGCAAATTTAAAATTCTTATAAATGTTTATGGCAAAAAAAAAAAAAGAGAGAGCAAAAAATGATACTTTATAATCAATTTATATGTTCAAAGATTACTAAATATAAGTTTAAAATATAATTTATTTGTTCAGTTTTAAATTAATAATCTTGTAATTTATTTTTGACATATATTCAATGTAATGCTGGTTTTTATCATAGTCATAAAAAAAATAAGAGTATTGGCAAAAAAATACAAAAAACTTAATTATTTACATTATTAAAACTATAGTAATCGATTGAACATTACATTTCTTTAATTTTTATTTAATTCCGACTTTATATAAAATAAATAAATTCATTAACTGTTGCTTTAAAAAAACATTAATACCAGTGCAAAAAAAAAAATTCAAAGTTTTATTGTTTGGATATTACAAAAATAAAAAACTTTGATAATAAAACATGAAGTGCACTAGAAATAAATTTTAAAATATTTATGTTAATGTTTTATATATATACTTTATTTTATTGAATTATGATTCAGGAAATATCATTCTTAAGCTATTTAAGAAGCAAAATAATTGAAAGTATAAATTTTTTTTTTTTAAAATTATAACTACTGAAATGTTTTATATAGCATATTTACCCACAGCTTAGTATTTTTTTTTATTAGTAATATATTTAGTAAAATGTTTATTTATCGATTATCTTATTTTTTTTTTAATTCCAAGCATTTTTTAAAATCTGTTTTTTTATATGTTTTGAATTTAAAGTAATGGATTAATTTTGTTTCTCATAGAAACTCATTATAATTGCTTTTTTTTATGCAAGATTTTTGGTTTATATGGCATTATGGAGAGCCAAGCCAGAAAAAAATGAAATTGAAATTTTTTTTTTTAATTAGTTAAATTTAAAAATCTCAATCATTTAAACTATTGTACTTTTTGATATATGTTTCTTGAAACTACCTATAAACCATTTTAATGTTTGCTGTTATTAAAATGAAAAACAAAGTGGGACTATACATATCTTTGTTTAATACTACTTTTTATTTCAAATGCCTCAGTCATTTTGTATTAATTGAGTCAGATGCTTTGAATAAATCAATAAAAATAATTAAAAACATCAGGTCTCTATTGATGACATTTTTTTGCATTTGCTTTCCAATTAAATCATATACAAAATTGCTTATTAATTTTTTTAAATCACATTAACTCCTTAGTAATAATTCAATCATAACTAGACTAAATACATTTTCCATAGTAAATAATGATACTCCACAATATTGACTGAAATCTTTGTCTTCTTTATTTTTATTAATTGAAACAAAAGTACTCTTAAGATTATTATTTACAACCTTGTAGATCTATATATTTTTTTAAAAAAATTGAATAGTTTTGAAGCTAATATCATTTTCATATTTTATTACATTAGTCCTAGACTTTCTTTCTGTTTTAAGATTACAAAATAGCTGTTTTAGCTTCCAAGTTTCTTACATTAAAAAAATATCAAAAAAATTATAATCAACAAATAACTATTTACTTTGCATTTTTAATTTACCAATGATTTATAAGTGTCTTGCCAATTGTTAAACTTCTGATTTACATTCTATATTTCTTATGAAGTACCCTGTTTTTTATTCTACAACTGCCATATTTTTCTTTAATCAAATAATTAATAAAATAATAACTATCAGAAAATGAATCTGGAACTTTTTTTTTACTGAATCCAACAGAGACTTAGTTGTATTTATAGTATAATACTTTGCGATTCCATATCTTAATAATACAACTAGCTAGAAATTAGTAATTGGCAATTTTAACATTTAACAGTTGTTGATATTTAGAATAATTATCAGTTGCTTTTAAACACTAAATATATTTCTTACAATATGGTTGAGATAGTATCAATTGTTAATGCAGTTGCTATTTTAACCTTACAGTATGCTAATTTATGATTTCTCCAATAGTATTCACTTATAAATGTCCATTTAAATATTAATTTTCTTTTATATTTTCACCTTTAAGAATATAATCAATGAGGTATCGTTATTTTGTTTATGGATGCATCTAATTTCTTTTACAGTGATTTTTTTTTCTGCCTAAACAAGATGTTTGTGATAATGTATGACAGTACAAAAATTTAATAACTGCAAACCATTTGAGTTCGGAGAGCTAACATCTTATCTTCAATAAATGCCTTAAAAATAATTTTCAAAAGTAATCATATTTTAAAAGTTATTTCCAATTAAACAATTAAAGTTGACAAAAACTTTTAATTTTATGTATGTAAGTACATACGTTTGTATAACATCTTAACATTATATATATAATATATTCTTTTTTTAACCTGATAAATTAAAATTTTTTTTTTTCATTTCTTAATATAAGATTGAAAATGTAGATATTGAACTGTAATCTTATATTGTTTTCATTTTTATTTTAAAATATTTTTTGTGATAAGTAATTAGTTTTTAAAATACGTATTCAAGATATTTTTTATTATAATGTTAATAGTTTTATTGTTATTCTTTATAATGACTATTAAAATAAAACATTTTCAAACTATTGTAAATACATATATCACATAATTCTTTTATTATTCCTTTACATTTGCTAATAAAGGAATAACTTTTGTTTTGCAATCTGCCTTCAACTTCTTTTCTTCATTAACTTTCTTATTAGCATGCTTTTCTCTAAATTCAAAAATCTTTATATAATTTATGGAAAAGTTAAAAATAATTGTCAAAAAAGTGAAAAAATAATTGTCAAAAAAGTGATTCTTGCTGTGAATATATATGTATTGCGTAGTACTTAATTGCAAATATCTATTTTAATTTTGAAATTATCTTCGAACTTTTAAAAACATTTCCTTCTCTCTCTCTCTCTCTCTTTGTGTATTCGTCATAATCTAGATGAAACTAATTTTGATTATGAATATTAAATATATATATATTAATTAATCCATAATTGTTTTATTTATCACAGTTTAATCTACATATATAAATATATTGCATCTTTACATTGTTAAGGAATTATTTTGTAATACAGTGCTGACCAGTTTAATCCCATGATGAGAGCTATTTGATCTAATTTAACCTTCTGAATAGCTGACTACAAAAGGAATAATGATATTTGATGCTATTTAAATTTTATAGTGTAACTTTAAATGTGATTTGCCACAATAAATTATATTAATAAAGTGACAAGTAATGGCAATCCATCATTGTTTGCCTAAATACTATATAGGAGGATTTATCATCTATATAGACATAAATTAAAGGAAATATAAATGGATATATAGGCTGCTAATAATATTTTGATTGGCATTTATAATAAACTATATATTTAGTTGGATCTGGCAAAGATTGTTGATTTAGGCAGCCCCATTTAGAAATTCCCTTGCCTATCACAGAAATGGAAGGGCTTAGAAAATGAGATCTAAACATGACCTATCTTACATAATCTGGTTAGGTTGTCACATCTGGAAATGTATTTATTTCAATTGTAGAAATAATAAGAATAGTAAAGTAATATCAGTAGTAACAGTGAAGTACATGTCAGTGGTACTACTAAAACTAAATCTCTCAAATACAAATCTAATTATTTCTAAATATAGGTACATAGAATGTGAGAACTGTCAAGATACTCTTAGGCAAAATTAGCACCCAAAGGAAAAAAGTTTATTAGAATAGATGTAAATAAGATATTTATTTTATATAGCACTATAATGCACATATGTTTTGTGGATTTTTAACTATAAATGAATACTGTCACTTTCCAAACACAAGATAAAGTCTTTGTGAAAAGATAGAATGAATTCATCTATCTTTTCGACCCAAATGTTTATGTATGGACAAATCTTAAGCGTTTGGAAATGAGAGCATGAAGATGTTAAGCATGATGTTAAACCCTTAAGATTTGCCCATGCATAAATGTTTGTGTTGAAAAGATAGATGGAAAAGATAGATGGATTCATTCTATTTTTTTTACAAAGACTTTATCATGTGTTTGGAAAGTGAGAATATTCATTTATAGTTAAAAATCCACAAAGCGTGTGTGCATTAGTTTAATGGCTAATTATTAATATTACAGTTTATACAACATAGCGCTATATGAAATAAATATCTTATTTACATATGTTTAATTTCAAATAAGAATGACGTATCGTAAATTCTAGAAAATTTTGCAAATGTCATGCATTCAGGCATAGTAAAAGTAATTTAAAATGATCGCTTAACATCTTCATGCTCTCATTTCCAAATGCTTAAGATTTGACCATACATAAATGTTTGGGTCGAAAAGATAGATGGATTCATTCTATCTTTGCACAAAAACTTTATCTTATGTTTGGAAAGTGAGAGTATTCATTTATAGTTAAAAATCCACAAAGCGCATGTGCATTAGTTTATAGAATAGATGTATGGATACATGTTTTTGGATAAGTGATCAACCAGTGAAAGAAGACTGCATGTTGTTGGACTTGCTGCAAAAATTAATTTAGTATTTTCTATTACTGGAATTCCTTATTATATGAACGAAAGATTAATGATCTTAAAATTCCCATACATAATGATAGTAGAGCTTCAGTGCCTATGTTTCAACCTTCAATTTGGTGGAGTCAGAGAAGGAAAGCTTATATTCCTTGTTGGGTGGTACTATTATAGCAATACCATTAAAAGATCCTTTTTTCTTCTTTTTGGAGACTTTAAAGTACATGTTCGTATAAATAGTAGACTTTGGTCAAAAGTTATTGGAAATAATGGTATGGGAGCTGTAAATTCAAATGGTTTGTTATTATTAAATTTATGCAAAACATTTGGATTAAGTATTATAATCACTTTGCTTAGATAAAAAAACTGTTAGAAAGGAATAGGCATACATTTGCACTCAAAGCAATGGCCTTTAGTATATTATTTGAGTCAGAATTAAAAAAAATCCATATTACAAGAACACTAGCAAGCTTATATTATTGGACAGATCATAGATTAATACACTCAGATTAATCATATCGATAAGAAAATTGATGTTATTTTTTAGAAGAATGTACTATATGCACCAAATTTCAATAATTGTTAAACACAAAAATTGGTAATTCAGATCTTCACAATTATCATTATTGAAGAATGGAATTCTCTTAAGGAGGGATTCATGGATACAAATAAATTTATTCTTGACTTCACTAAAAAGAAGAAGCATGACTAGTTTTCTGAGAATGATTATATTATTAGTGATTTAATTAAAAAGAAACATGACATTGTCTGCTTGGAAAAATAATGGATTAAATGTGGAACTTCATAATAAATATAAAAAATCTGAAGATAGAAGTTCAATGACTGATAAGAAGGCTTAAAAATGATTGGGCGATTAAAACTGCAACAAAGATATGGGCATTTGCTGATTATAGTAATTCTAGATCTTTTTTGATGCATTGAAAGCAAAATATGGACCTGAGAAACAGTTATCACAATCATATTAAAACCAGTAATTACCTTCTTTTATATGATGATAATATTTTGAGCAGGTGAAAATAGCATTTTGATCATCGTTTAAATAATAATACAATAATTGATATGATGACTTAATGATTTATCCATTTTATCTAATCATTTATATTTGAACAAAAATATCTATCTTAATGAAATTAAAATAGCTCTTTGTAATCTTAAAAATGGAAAAGCTGCAGATCTTGATGAAATATCTGGAGAAGTTTTAAAATATAGCGATGATATGTTAGCTTCAAAAAAAAGTGAACTTTTTAAAGGAATACCTGAATCATGAAGTTGTGCCATTCAATTGAAAGGATGTTTTAATTGTTCCAATTTTTGAAAACATAAAGAATAGACAAGATTGCAGTAATTATTGTAGAATATTATTATTATCCATTACATACACTAAAAGTACCTTCAAAAACTTTTATTGAATAGATTTTTTCCAGTTATAGATTAATGGGTGTGAGAGATTCAGTGTGGTTTAGGGAAACAAGAAATATTATAGATATGATTTCTGTTGCCAGGCAAATGCAACAAAGGAATGATTCATATATTGTTTTTATTGATTTGGTCAAGGCATTTAATTCATTTATTAGGACAAGGTTGAAATTAATTGAAGTGTTATTACTATAGGTGGAAAATTTGAGGCATTTGAAATGAAAATGGTATTAAACAGAGATGTGTACTTATTCCAATTTTGTTTTCAATTTTTATGACAATGGCCTTGGAATTGTTTGTAGGTAGTTTAAATCTAACAGGAATCAAGTTATGATACAGGTTTGATGTGAAATTTTTAATTTGAATCAGTTAAAAGCAAAACCAAAAACTTCATTTTCTTGGATTCTGAATTTACAGTATACTAATGATAGTACTATTTTTGCCAGATTAAAAGACAATTTATAGAATGTTCTTAATGTGTTAAATGCAACTTATAAAGAGTTTGGTTTGTTAATTAATGTTTTAAAAACTCAGGTACTCTATCAGCCAGGGATGGAAGAAAAATCGTCATTGACTTTCAACTTGGATGTAAGAATATAAACCATTTTAAATACTTTAGTAATTTTATAAGTAGAAAGATGGACTTAGATGTTACGATCTAATATAGACTCCAATGTGCTGTTGCTGTTTTTAAGAGTTTTTCCATCATAGGGAAATAATTATTTCAGCTAAGTTAGTTGTATAGAAAGCTATTATTTTACCTATATTATTGTATGGATTTGAAACTTAGATACCTATCAAAGCAACATAAAGGCAATAGAAAAATTTTATTTGAGGCTGCTCTATAAAATTTTAAAAATACAAGGCAAATGATAATAATAAAGATATATTTAAAAAAAAAATGTATATTAAATGATTTTATTGACTGTGCACTATAAATAAATAAAATAATTGTTTCTTCAACCACAATCGAAGTTTTTAGATTTAACTTGAAATAAAAGCTTGGGATGGTCCAGAAATTAATTAAGTCAATCACTTGTTTATAAAAAATACTTGAATTGACTTAATTAATTTCTGGACCCTCCATGCTTTTATTTCAAATTAAATCTAAAAATTTCAATTGTGGTTGAAGAAACAATTTTTTATTTTTTTTATTTTTGGGAAAAATCAATAAAAGCATTTAATATAAAAAAAATATTATCTCTATTATTTTTAAGTTTTTAATATTGACATAAAAATGTAAAACTATATTGGAATTCAAATTGGCTCGACATTTGTCATTGATATATATCTCTATCATTAGAACTTGTTATAAAAATTAGGGATTGACTTAATTAATTTCTGGATATAAAAAATATCTAATGACTTATATACAAAAATATGTGTATACTAAATATATATTTAGTATGTGTATATAATTATATATTCAAATATTAAATCACCCCACATGGTTAAGAAATCCAGTACCACCCTCTGTGAACTAATATATAAATACATTAGAGTTCGTATTTCAAAATAATGAGCTCAAAATGATAGCTTTGAACTGTACACTATTAGTTCACAGAGTGTGTACTGGATTTCATAACCATGTGGGGTGATTTAATATTTGTATATTTATTTCAGTATAGCGTTATGCAGTGGGATTATTTTTTATACATTTGTGTTAGGTGGTTTAAAAATTAAAATTACTAAAGTTTAGTTTGTCTTTATATAATAATAGTAAAACATGTTTGTAGCAAAAGTTAAGATCGTTTACTTATTAAAATTTCAAGTTCTTTGTTTGAATTAGTTCGTATTTCAATATTTAAGATCTAATATCGTACAATTCAAAGATATCATTTTGAACTGGCTATTTTGAAATATGAACTCTAATGTATTTATATATTAGTTCACAGAGGGCGGTATTGGATTTCTTAACCATGTGGGGTGACTTAATGTTTGTATATTTATTTTAGTATAGCGTTTTGTACTGGAATTATAATTATATATATAAGTTAGTATTACTTATTCATGGCAACCACCTTTACATAAATGTTGGAATGAATGATTGTTAATCAGTTGATTGGATTAGAAATTATTGAGTATTATATAATTTTTATATAGTCTATAAATTTTATGAAGATTATAATATACATGCAGTATTTTTATTTAGGTGTCATCTTTTAATTTTTTGTAGATAGGGTAGACAGATAGATAGGTGGGTGAATAAGTAGATATGTAAGTAGATTGATATGCAGATAAATGAGTGAACAAGTGGGTGAATGGAAGGATGTACACCCATGATAGATAGATGGATATATTGTTGGATGGCTGGATGAATGTATTTACTAGATAGAAGGATAGGTATGTGCATTACTCAATCATTAAATTAGTAAATGGATAAATATATGATTAGGTTTCTGGATATATATATAGTCTATGCATAGAAACATCTCCATTTAAGGAGAAATAATTTTTTATAATATCAATATAATATAACAACCAAGTTAGTATTACTTATATGTTGTATCTTTTGCATTTTATTATCAGTTTTTATCATATTTATGCAAAAGTGTGATCATATCTCTAATATTAACATCATAATATTACATATTTAAAAGGCTTAAATATTTTCTTCTAAGTTTCAGTATTAAAAAAATGTTCAATACTTTCTCTTCCCCTTTCCTTCTTTATTTTTATGTAACAACATTTCACTCTACTTACACTTTAAATCAAAATTATATTTATTTATTCTTTACAGTTTCAACTGATGAAGACTACTAAGAACAGTTGAAACTGTAAAGAATAAATAAATATATTTTGCTTTAAAGTGTAAGAAGAATGAAATGTTATTATATGTTATTAAAAAATTATTGACATTTTATTTTAATATTTATTTTGTTTAATGTCTTCATAGTTGTTGTTTAATTTAACCCAAAAAAATCAGATGCACACACATGTTATTTATATAATTTTTGGTTTAATTTTTAAACTCTTACTAATATTTTAATTTATTGTTAATTTAATAAAGTGAAAGAAAATTTTCATCCTTATACCCAAAAAAGAAGTTTATATCAAATATTTTTTGTTTTAATCTTTAAATTCTTATTGATATTCTTGTAATTTAATCACTTGCTGATATCCATGTAATTCTCTTACTAGCATTGCAATTGTAAGATACAGTTTTAGTGACCACAATTCCTTTGTATCATTTGACAGTAAAATTATTTTATCAGTTTTTGTGGTTAAAGATTATTTAATTGATAAAGATTTTAATTAAAACTATTGTACTTAGATATTAGTAACAATTAGTTTTTTTTTAAGAAGAAATAAGAGAATATTCCTCTCAGAAGAAAATACACGTATGTGTGTGTGTTGCACCAAATTTGCAGGGAAAAAATATTTTTATTTGTTTACTTTTTTTTATATAAAATCATTAAATATTTATTTTATTAATAAATATGTCATGTTTATGTATAACTATTATTTATTAGCTTTTAACAAGAAAATAGACTTTGAAAAATTGTGTAATGTCAAACAGGAAATGTTTTTGATTAATAACTTTATTATTTTTATTTTTTGTTGCTTTTTTTTTAATTGGAAAGTTGATTTTTAATATTTCTAATATGATTTTAATATTTTTTTTCTAAAGCGAAAAGATTTGAAGATTACTCTTTTTTGTATTAAATTCATTTTTTTAGATTGAAAGCTGTTAGAAAATTTTTTGTGTTGATAATATTATTGCTTCTTTTTATTTACAAAACATTGATATGTTTTACATTTTACAATATTTTTTATTATTATTGTAATTTATGCTTTAAACAAAAGTTATAAAAATTATGAAGATTTTATAAAAAGTTTTTTTTTTTGTCATTGAAAAATTTACATGAAAGAAAAGTAATAAAAATGGAGAAAAAATGACACCTTAGGGTTTTAAAAAGAAATACTTATAGGATTATAGTTTCTTCTTTTATCCTGTGAGCTGCACTATCCAGTCATTTTCATATGCATTATTACCTCACTCTCAAACTGATATTTTTAATGTTATTTTGCCAATTTTGCAGTTATTTTATCCACAAAATCTTACTGAATGATGCTGCCATCTTTAAAATTTATTTACAACTAATAAGTCAATAATATTTCAATTTAAGCACTGCCTTTCAGGGTGCTGATTGTTATTTCTTCTGTTCTCCACCAGAGATCACCTGTCAATAATTTTGACAGTTCAATTTTTTGTTTTGATTTTTTAAGTGAAAACATATGTTTTAGAATCTTTTTTAAGGATTTATGAATTTTTTTATAAAATATGTGTGAAATATAAATTATTTTAGAAAAATAATTCAGATTTTAGTACAAAATATTTAATTTTATATGAAGGCAAATTGACAAAGAAAGATCAACAAAGTACAGCTTCAATTTATAATTGGATAACAAACATAGTTTTATGTTTACTGCTATAGATTATTTTTATCAATTATAAATAGAAATTTATTTTTAAAAAACTTTCATTCACTTTAATAATCAAATAAATTATTAATTTGCATTTTAGAAACTAAACCAAAACCATTATAGTTTAGAAAATAAATATAATTTACCTCTGATACTGTAATTGACCAATCAAAAGTTTATAACTTTAATTGAATCTGCCAATATGAATTTTGATCTATGAAAGAGTTAAAACTCATTGATAGAGTAAGAGAGGAAAAGAGATTTTTGCTAATTTTATACTTAAAAATATATACCAAATACATTATTTACACTTTTTCTTTATTTTTTTGTAACATTTTGTATAGTAATAAGTCTTTATTCACTTTGTTATAAAGAGAAAGTAAATGAATCCTTATCCAAAAATATTATTTCTGGAAGATTTTTATTTTGATTCTAAATACAATAATATCCTATATTTTTATTAATTATTATGAATGTGTATATAGTGCTAGATTGTAACATATTGCATAGTTTTAATTGCCATAATCCATTTGGATCACATGACAATAAAAAATTTATTTAAAAAAAGACTAAGTCATTTTTATAATTAAAAACTGTTAAAATGTTTAAAATTTTTATTCTAATTGTAGTGTCTAGATATTAACAGCAAGAAATAAAATAATCTACTGAAGCTAAAATATATATCTTCACTTGCATAACATAAACTTTTGTTGCCATTATAATTACAGCAAAATAAATTTATACTTTTTTTTTTGCAAAACTATTGAATATTTGTTTTAATAGTTATATGATATTATAATTATCTTTTGTTTAAATATATGTTTTTTAGCAGAAAATTAATCAGCTTAAAATTCAATGATGTTAAGTAGGAATTGTCTACTATCAAAAACTATTAAGGTTTTGTTGTTGGTTTTTTTTTTTTTTTGGAATTGGAAAGTTTATTTTTAATATTCTGAAGAATATTTTCATTATTTAAACTATGCTTTAATGAACTTTGCCTTAAACATACAAATTAAATATTTTCTAAATACATTTTTAGTTAAAAATTGAAATGAATTCTTTTATTTTGATTAATTGTCTCCAATTATTACTCCTTTTTTATTTACAAAGTTAATATTTTATGATTAAGATTATTTTATTTTTTAAATTTATGCTTTAAAAAAATTTGTCAAAAGTTAAAAAGATTTGATGAAGAATATATTTTTTTCATTAAAAAAAATACAAGCGATTGAAAAATATTGAAAAATGAATAATTAAAATCCATGCATATACTCATGAAAAAGCAGTTAAAGGATTAAATTATGACATATTATAGTTATATCTACATATGTATATGTTAAAATATCTATACTTATATATTATGTAATGGTATGCACCCTCTCAATGAGATAAGTTAAGGCAGTCGCATCTCACTATAGTCAAGTTTAAGGTCTTCATATAGGATGCCATGAATGATCTGATTTAATTTTGATATAAAACTATATCTATTCTGAATAAATAATTTATTATTAATAAATTATTATATCTAAACCACATCAAATCAATTTTCATCTTAATTGATTTAACCATTATGCTAGTTTTCAAACTCAGGGAAGTTTAATAATTGACTCTCTTCAGGAGTTCCTATCAATATACCAGAGTAATAATAATAATAATAATAAATTTTACTAACTCTTTAAAATGGGTTTCATGAAGTTAATATAATAATCAATAAAGATTATTATATTAAATGTTTGTTCTTATCTTATAAAATCAAATAAATAAATAAATAAAACAAATTAAAGACTTTATTTAGTTTAATATAAAACATAATAATTATTTATTTAACAAATAAATAATTTAAACTTTATAATATATTAAAATTATTTATATATCTACTTCCTTATATCAAAAATATAAATATATTCTGTTTACCCACAGTAGATATATTTTTTAACTTATAACACTACATGATTTTATAACATATAAAATATAAATATCTAAATATCAAGACTACTATATTAAAACTATTATATAATAATTAGATTAAACAAATAATAATCTAATTATTTGTATATAATGTTTTCATTCATTAAAATGATTATATTCATACCAATGTTAGTCATTTATCCACTTATCATACACAATGGTTATTAGACTATTTGGATTAGTACAAACAAAGTAGTGTCATTTCATAAAAAATAATAGTATGTGAATTGAAAAATAATTTAATTTTTTACCTCTAAGTTCACTTTATCCCTTTATATTTTTATATGCCTTTCCCATGTTAATATTTCTTAACCTATATCTAAATTTTTATTAAATATAAATAAAAATAAAAATATTTTTAATTATTAATCTTCTCTTCTTAATGAAATGAATTCAATGATAAAGGAAATGAGATTAATGTTCCCCAATTATAATTTTTTAAAAATTAAATGGTATTTATATGCAATAGTCCTAAATGTTCCTGGAATTCATGAATGAGAATCCTTCAAAGATACAATTTTTAATTCCTTAGTTGTTGTGCATTGAAGAAGATAATATGAGATCTCAAGTTGATGTTTAGTTTCCTCCTTGCATGTAAATAGCATCTTCTTTTATATCTAGTTCTTTTATTAACAATTATAATTCCATTTTGAAGATATAACTTATATATCATTTTAAAGGCATTTGGCAAAAGTTGTTATTTACATATATATATATTTGCTAGACAAGCGCATTTTATATATCCTACAATAAAATTGGTGTTCTACTCATTTTGCATTTTTCTTATAATGTAAAGTTCATTAATTTAATTTACTTGAAGTTTTTATAAAAATGTTCTTTTTAAAACGATCATTACATTTAGAACTCCAAATAGAACGATCTTTATAAAATACAAAAATATATTCAAATTAAGTAATTTAGAAATTACTTTTCTTTAAGAAGTTTTAGAAATTTCTTCTAATAAGTATTACATCGTTCAAAAATATAGATTTTATCCTATACCCTGCTCTTTTAAATCGACACAGTATAAGTCTTTGTGAGGATATAGCTGAAAAAATAGAATCTTTAATCTTCTTCATAAAAAAAAATTGTTTTTTTTTATATATAGTTGCATGAACTTACTGAAGCATATATTATATATTGTGACATTACAATTCTATATTAAATCATTAAGTTAATTTCATTCCCTTTAATTCCATAAACTGCATGTGAACCTAGAGGTCATCACCTTGTCAACTCTCTAATATCTCAACAATGGTTTTTTATTTTAAAGAATGAAAAATACTAATTTACTAAATTACATATCTATTTTCATAAATATAATAGGAATACAAATATAATGTGTACATATTGATTATATATATATATATATATGTGTGAGTAATATATACTCCTACAGTATATATGTTAAAATATCTATACTTATATATATATAAATGTGTCTATATTTTAAATGTGTTTTTATTATTCATTAACATCCACAAATCACTTTATTTATTGAAGGCATCAAAACCAAATATTGTGGATATGGTTGTCTCACTATATAAAAAGATTTAAAAAGGAAATTAAACAACTCTGAATATTTTTCTTTGTCCTTTGAATCTTACAATTTTTTTTTAGATTAGACAATATGAATTTATAGTAGTATAATTTTTTTTCAAAAAAAGTACCATTTCAAAATTCAGTAAGTTATGACTTACACAAATCTTTCAAATCATTAATTTTTATAAACTGTTGATTAATATAGTAATATACTTTAAGATGCAAATCATAACTTTTTTTATTGATTTATTAATGAGAAGAACTTTTAAGTATAAGCTAGAAACTTAATACTTAATATGGTTTAAATTTTTATTTTTTTTTCAATTTCTTTGTTTTATTTAATAATAGCTTTCACTGTAATTTATAAGAGTAATTTTATCTTTTAATTAAACTGAATTATTATTAATTACTGCTTCTAAATAATAATAAAAGAAACATGTTACATCTGTTTTTCTCATAATATGAATGTAAAAATTAATTATACATTGTTAAATTAATGTTGAATTTTAATATTGTCAATTAATTTAAATAGTAAAAAGGGAGGAAACTATTTTTAATAATTCCTTAATTTGCTTCAAATTTGTGTACTGCATATATTTTTACTATATATATTGTATGCAAACATTAATTAAAGAATTTGAATATTATAATGAGAATTGCTGTAGATTGATGTGTGTACTATTAAAAACCACTTATCAAATGCCATTTTTGTTGGTGGTTTTTTAAAAATGATTTTTTTTAAAATAAATAAATAAGACTTGTAATTAAACCACAAAATAAACGATAAACTATCCTACAAATAAAAGTATTAATTACACTCCATAACAATAAATGTTAACTATGTGTAAATGGGATTACATATTTAAATTTTAGTATGCTGAGATATATCAAGATAGCAATTAATATTTGTAAACAGGACCATACTTATGTTTTCAAAGTTCCCGCAACCAAAGTAAAATTCATTATTTCAAAAATTTCTGTCAAATTTTATATCATTTAAGGTGCCTGTGTATAAATACAGCTCTATTTTTAGAGTAGCGAATTTTTGAGATTCAATATTTAAGTTAATATGAAAATAATTGCTGTTTTAAGGATACAACAGATTATTTTAAAGGTTCAACTAATGTATTTCGTTTTCAAAAAAATAAAACAGAAATTACTTTTAAGATTTTTAAAATTCTATTGCATCATTAATATATATATTTTTAGCCAGTGATTTGCAGCAGTATAATTAATCACTGTTAATTCAAAGTTAGCAACAATCAAAATCAACTTAAGAAGTTCCCCCACTAAATAAAGATGAGTTATTCTATTGAAAGTTTAAATTTTAATATTTTTAAATTATTTATAATGATGAATATTTCTATGTACATTTGTCAGATGTTAAGATTAATTCAATGATTGTGAAACAGTTTGTTTAAGAATCTAAAATACAAAAAGATTAGCAGTCAGTGGTATATTTGTTCATTAAAGATAAATAATTATATATATATATATTGTTAGATATAAATATTTGATGAAATATGAAGTAATATTAGAGGCCCAAAACTATTTAATATTTTAGTTTTGTTTATTCTAATGTTTAAGTAGAAATTATTGTCATTCAGATACTATATAATTTCAATTTCTTAAAATAATTTTAGCATATTTAAAACGTATTCTATTGGTATTAGAAATAGTTGTGATTTCATTATGTAATTTTAAATCTTCTCACTTGCATTAGCAATATAAATTAGTCTTAGCAAAAAGTAATCTTATTTATGACTGAATAGACCATCCTGTTAATACCAAAGTGGGGAAAGATTACTAGATTAGAATAATTTTCAAATTGCTTTCCACCAGTAATTATAGAGATTGATCTGGCAACTGAGATTTTTCCTTCAAGAGTGGGTTTAAAAAATGAATCTAGATAAAACTAAAGGTTTTTCTTTTCTTTTCTTTTATAAATGCAAGTCATATTGATTTTTCCCCTTCTTTATATTTGTAATTCAAATGTGTATACATTTACATAATGAAATAGTTTTTCTTTTTTATAACCTAAAGCTGAGTGCACTTTTAGTGAATTTCACCATAGTGCATTAGTTTTAGGTTATAAAGAAGAAAGAAACTACTTTGTTATGCAAATGATCAAATGTATTCAAATTTGAAATACTAGTATGTCAATAAAGACTTTTTAAAAAAAGTTTAATATTTTTTTAATATTAAAAATAAAGTTGTAAGCATTTAATTTAGCAAAAGATTTGAGAGTTCATGTAAGCTGTCATATTAAATGTGAAGTCTTTCTGCAAAAATAAAAAATTTCTGCGAATACTAAGCTTAAAATTCCCTGTAATAAATACAAGCATTTTGGGAGGTCAACTGTCAAGTTTAGTACAATAGCTCCATTCAGTTGACTAACCCAAGATTTTAAATTTTCTTTTTTTTACTTTGCTGAAAATTGATCCATGAAGTTTTAACTCATTACTCTTCCAGTAAGCTGGATTATACGGGAAATGTGTGACTGATATGTTTTATCATATTTTATTAAAGAAACCAAAGAAATTCCTTTTAATATATATTTATTTAACAATTTGATGCAGTTCAAATCTTGATATGTTTTATAAACAGAGAAGAATCCAGTAGACTGAATTTTTGTATAGAAAACAATTTGTATTTCAAAAATATAAACATATATCTGATATTTAATTTTATAAAGTAGAAGTTCAATATTTAGATTATAGATTTTGAAATATTTCACATTTATTTGGTTTTTGTTGATAAATATTTGTAAGAAAAATGTATAAATTGGGGAAAATGAGAAGTAATAAATAATTATGCAGTTAGTGTAAAATGCACAGAAGAATTAAAAGTGTTCATGCCAAAGACACTCTTGTTATGTGCTTACTGGCAATCTTCTGCTGTTTTTACTATGTATTTAGAAGTTATATATATAAAATTCTCAGTTCATAAATATTGTTTAAAATTGGTATTGATCAAATATGCCCTCTTGATGGTTAAATGGCATATCAGTAAGGAATAAAAATGAAATACAGCTAACAATTACATTCTATATGTTATATTACTTTAATCTTTGGAAATTGGTTAAATAGGAGTGGCATTAATGAAAAAATAAGAACAATTATAATGAAGGATTTAATTTTAAAGTAAGATTATTTCACAAACTACTCTGCTCCTTACTCTAATGGGACATAGCCTATGGTATTTTTAAATGTTTTTTTGTTAGGACAAAAAGTTTTTCAAATAGGCTGATGGTCTTTTATTTTTACAAAAATTATGATGAACCTTAGTTTTAGTTTTAAGAGAGGATATGTATTCATTATTGTTATAGAAATCATTGACTTTTCTTTGTTGTAAAAATACTTGTTATGTAATTATTCTTTATTATTTTGAAATTATATTTTCACAAAAAAAAAAATTGTTCTAATACCATCTGCATTCATGGCCATGTTCTGTTTTAATTATTCCTATCTTGATAATAATGCTCTGATTTCACTCTTAATTTATGCTTCTTTTAAAAATTATTTCATATTCAAACTATATCCTCTATAATAAATCTGGAACTGGGATTAGTTTTTTTGGATATTAGACTAATTGAAGACATAATATTTATGAAGTTAGGCTTTTTTCCATAAGTTGTTTTGATGGTGATTTCCCTGTTGCCATTAAAGGATTGGTATATTAATGCAGTACTGCTGAAAATAGTATGTTATATATATTTAACCTAATTGCTTTATTCAGTATTTATTTTAAATGCTCAACAGCCTTTTTGGTTAAAATATTTAGTATATGATAGTATAGTGGGTTATGTAGATTGAATTATTTTCTAATTTTTGAAGAATTCAAGTTTTGATGACATAATTCTAATCCATTATCAGGGATTATCATGTCTGATAATCACAGTATTAGTACTTAAAAAAGTTTGTATTTTATTCATCATGAATATTTATCAGCTGCTGTTAAAAATCCATTAATTATTTCTGCATTGTATAGATGCACAGATTGAGGCCAGATAGCTTGGTGATATGGAATTACACTGTGTTTTACTTTCACATTTATCATATTTCTTGATTATATATATATATATCTTAAATTCTGCCATAGCAATTTGTGAATGACTTTCACTTATTATCAGTTCTAGTATTTTGGTTCTTTTATTGTGAAGATAATAAATTTGATTATCCAAAAGGAAATTCTCATGGCATATTATCTCGCACATTTCTACCTGCTTTTGAGATGTTCTTGGACAACTTATAGACCAGCTTTAACAGTTTTTTTATTCCTGGTTTCATCAATATTTATAAATTAAATTTTATTGGAGTTATGTTTAAGAAAACATAGAAAAAAAATGGCATGCACTATGCATGCATATGATATGTCACATTTATTCTTATTTCAAATTGAATTTTCAAAATGATGGTGTAATTTGTCTTTTTTTATATATAACTTTTTCCAAAAATGTAAATTCTAAAATTTTTTTATGGACAAAAAGCATAAACATTTTATATATGAGATTTTAAAATAAATTGATAGATGTTTTCAATTAAGTATAATATTAATAATTATATTTGTATGTTATATTGAAATAATTATTTCATTGCAAGATTACATCATGAAAATAATATTGAATTTTAAATGTCATATTAATTAGTTTTTAATATTAGTTTGTAAAAAACATTGACCATAAAATTATATATACACTATGTGTTTTTGCATATAATGTATAACTATGTGCATATATGTATAAATTTATCAAATTGAGTTAATAATTTATTTTGTTTTTTATCTTTAACAATATTATTATCAAATAAATACTTGAAAACAACATAATATCTAATCTAATATTTATTTTATAAAGAAAGACCTTCTAAATGGATGTCTTCTATGTAGGATTTAGATCCTGCTTTATGAAATAATGAAAGACTAATTTTTATAACAACAACAAAAACTTATAAATAATGAACAATACCTAGCTTTATATTTTCACTTCATTGGAAATTTTATGTAAAATAATTTAAAATAATTAAAAAGCTTTTATTTTATATCATATCAAAATTTGCAATTTATCAATAAATATACAATTAAAAATATTTGGATTTTTTATTTTATGATAATTATTTTGTTTCTTTAGATTTGTTGTTGTTTTATGTAACATTAGCTTTATGAAATATTTAATAGTTTAAATTTATTATTATGTAATGCCATGTTATTGTAAAAATTGTATTTTCAACCAAACAAATAAAAAAGAAAATATGGTGTTTTAAAGAATCAGATATTCTCAATTATTATCATTGGTTTAGTTTTATTTATATTTTATTCATTTCAAAATTCTTATATATTCTGTCAATCATATTTAATATTTAACTAAATTTATCTCCAATATCAATAAGTCCTATTGTTTATATCAGCAAATCTGCTATGATGATTTCTTCTCTCTAGTGGTAATTCTAGTAAAAATAAATAGCTACTTGTAAATAACTGGGCTTTTTTTTTTCAAAAAAAAGAAAGAAAGAAGGAAGATTTAAAAAAACTGCTCTGAAAATGAATTTTTAAATTATTATTCAAACCAAAAACTATTTTAAAAATTAATTTTCCAATGACTATGTAAACCAATCTATAAACCACAATTATGTCCACATATATTGCCTGCTGGTCAATTTTTCCATTTATTTGATATTTTATGTTGTTGTTTTTTTAATTTTTTTTGGCAGAATTTATAATTGTAGCTCTTCAATTCATTCTATTTTCAGTCTCATCTTCCCAATAGAAACAATTGACATTGCACTTCATTAGAATGTCATTGAGATAATCCTTATAACATAGATAGGGTTCTCTACCAAGAAACCTATGCTCAAGTTCATCATAAAATACTCTTTTAGGAAGTCTTACAATATTAATTTGTTTTACATTTCCAGTCCAGCAGAAGTGTGAATTTACAATAATGGATTTTGTAATATCACATCGAAGAACATATGGATTGATGACTTTATGATCTTGCAATTGTATTTGTAAAATTTAATGAAGCATCCTTAAATGAAACCTTTCTAATGTCATTATATTGTGCCAATTGGTTGTAAGTTTCACTTCTGTGCAATAAATTAGGTCAAATAATTCCACATATGACTAATTTAGTTACAATAATTATTTCTCTGTGATGAAATATTCTATCTTTTAACTTGTTAAAAGCTGTAGCAACACATTGGATTCTGTGCTACATTTTAACATCTAAGTTCTTCTTTCTACTTATAAACCTATCAAATTATTTAAATTGGTTTACATTCTCAAGTGGATGACTATCCATGCTAAAAGTTGTTGAGGATTTTTCTTCCATCACTAGCTGATAAAGAACTTGAGATTTTTTGTACATTAATTAATAAACCATTTTTGTTACATTCAAAACATCAAGTACAATACTGTATGTCATTTTTTGTACTGGCAAAAATGATACAATTATTAGTAAACTTTAAATCCAGAATCCAAGAAAAATAAATTGTTGTTTTTGCTTTTAATTAAGTCAAATTAAAAATTTCATCATCTTGATCCCTGCTTAATTACGCTCCTTGTAAACAATTTCAAGGGCTGCAGAAAGGAGTTTTTTATTAACTGAAAGGAAACCCTTTCATTCCTTTTGGAGGCCTTAAAGGAACTGAGCAGGGCAAATTTCTAATGTCCATTCCATACGTTCTTGTTGTTGCAGCTGTTATTACTATGTGATTATTCATATAGTGTATGAACATGGATGGGCTGCTCACCAACACATATTAGCCAGCATGGTGAGTTTATTGAATTTTTACCTCTGAGTTTAAGATCAAGAAACACCAGATCTTTCTTCTCAGTTGCCTGATAAGGCAGAATGAATGTATGTGTAAATGATAAATATTTTCTAATAATTATACAATTATGACAGACAAAAATAAATTATGGCCTTCATTCCCAGGAGGCTGTAAAGTCAGCAACCAAGGCAGCGGTTGAAGGCCGAAGGCAGAGGGTGCTAAGAATCCCCTGATTGTGAACCCAGGCTGCCATTTGTTGACAACTTTTTATTTAGGTACTTACAACTGCAGATCACTTTCAAGTGAAGGAAGATTGCAAAAATTAGAAGAAGAACTGTCTTATATTAAATGGGACATTATTGGACTTTGTGAAGTTAGAAGAAAAGGTGAAGAAACAATTGATTTAAAAAGTAGACATGTACTCTATTATAAAGGCACAAATATTGTAAATACAAGTGGAATAGGATTCATTATAAATAAAAAGTGGAAGAACAACATTATTGAGATTGATGATGTATCGTACAGAGTGGCAAGATTAGTTATACAACTTAATAGCGGATACCAAATGCAGATAATTCAGGTTTATGCTCCAATAAGTTCTCATAGTGATAAAGTAGTAGAAGATTTTCATATGGATATACAAAGGCTTTTGATCAGAGTACCAGAAGATTTTTATATGGATATACAAAAGACTTTTGATCAGAGTAAACTACATTTTTAAATTGTTATGGGAGACTTCAATGCTAGAATTGGTAAACAAATGAAAGATGAAAGTGCTGTAGGTAATTTTGGTTATGGTAATAGAAATGAGAGAGGACGTAGACTTGTGAAGTTTGCAGAAAAAGAAAAACTTTATATTATGAATTCTTTTTTTGAGAAAAATGTTAAAACGAAATGGACATGGAAGCATTCAAATGAAGGTACAGCAGAATTGGATTATATTTTGACTAACAGAAAATACATATTTCAAGATTGTAATGTTCTTAATAAATTTAACACAGGAAGTGACCATCGATTAGTAAGATGTAACATATGTGTTAATGCAAAGCTAGAGAGACAAAAATTATTACGAAAAACAATATTTACAGTTAATATTCTTAATCTTCAGAAACATTCTAATGAATTTAAATTAGAACTTACAAATCGGTTTCAAGCACTAATAGATTTTGAACATGCTTCAGATTTAAATGAAATTAATATGAAAATAACTGATACACTTTTGAAAACTGCAACAAATATAGCTGGTAGAAAAAAGCAGCAATTGACCAATAAAATTTCTACTGAAACTAGAGAATTTATGAAGAAAAGAAGGAATATGAAAATATACAAAAATGATGCATTAAAAAGGATTGAATACCTCGAATTTTGTAAAATGGTACAGAAAAGAGTTGAAAATGATATAAGAAAGTATAACTGTGAACTAGCAAGGAAAGCTGTAGAAGAAAATAAAGGTCTCAAGAATGTAAAACAACATTTTGGTATTGGTAGGAAATTTATTTCTGCAATAAGAAAAAAGATGGAATTATTACTAAAAAGAGAGATGACATCATGAAATGGGTAGAAGACTTTTATCAAGAATTATATAGTAATAAAGAACAAGTACCTCCTATATCTATTACATCTTCCGAATTGCCCAGAAATTTTAAATGAAGAAGTGAGACATGCAATTAAATGTATGAAGAAAGGAAAAGCTCCAGGTAATGATGGAATTATAATTGATATATTAAAAGAAGCAGTTGAAGAAATAGAAAAATTTTTAGCAAAGTTATATACCAAATGTCTAAATGATAAAGATGTACCAGATGATTGGAAGAATGCAGTAGTAATATTAATATTTAAAAAAGATGATAAAGAAGATATTAGAAATTACAGACCCATCAGCCGTTTATCAGTTTTATACAAAATTTTTACCAAGATAATTATAACTCATTTACAGAGAACATTGGATTTCCACCAACCAAGAGAACAAGCTGGATTTAAAAGTGGTTTTAGTACAGTAGATCATATCCAGGTATTGAGAGAAGTTATAGAAAGGACTAATGAATATTAGTTGCCATTATGCTTTAGATTTGTAGATTATGAAAAGGCATTTGATTCTATAAACATTTCTTCAGCAATTAAAGCATTGGATCATCAAGGTATAGATCCAGGATATTGTCATATTATAAAGAATATTTATAAAAATGCAACAGCAACAATTAGATTACATAATGCTACTGGGAAAGTCAACATTGAGAAGGGTGTAAGACAGGGTGACTCTACATCTCCAAAACTTTTTACAGCTGTGCTGCAAGAAGTATTTTGTGGATTAAAATGGGAAGCTAAAGGAATGAAAGTAAATGGAGATTATTTAAGTCATTTAGATTTTGCAGATGATGTAGTTTTTTTTTTTTGCAAATAATGCTTTAGAGCAGCAGGAAATGTTACAGGAGTTATCAGATGAAAGTAGGACTAAAGATAAATGTTAAAAAGACTAAAGCAATGTTTAATGGATTTTCTCAAAGTATGAAAATTAAGATTGATTATAATGAGTTAGAAGAAGTTAACAGTTACAAACACCTTGGTCAGATTATTAATACAGATGGAAACATAATGGATGAAATTAATCATAGAATTAAACTTAGTTGGAGTGCTTTTGATAGAAATAACTTGATACTAAAAGGAAATATGCCTATATGTTTGAAAATGAAAGTTTTTAATAAATGTGTTTCAGCAGTTCTTACTTATGGATCTGAGACTTGGACACTTAATAGAAGAGCAATACTGAGTCCTCAGACCACTCAAAGAAGTATGGAGAGATGCATGTTGGGAGTAACAAGAAGAGATCGAAAACACAATATATGGGTAAGAGAAAAAACAAATGTTACTGACCTCATTGAAAAAAATTAAAAGACTGAAGTGGATTGGGCTGGACATATTGCTAGAAGAGATGATAATAGGTGGGCAATTGAAATCTTAAACTGGATTCCAAGAGATTTAAAAGACCCAGAAAGAGACTACATGTGAGATGGATCGATGAAATAAGAAAGTGTGCATGGGTGATGTGGAGAATAGAAGCTAATGATCGGAGATGGATTGAATTTGAAGAGACTTTCATCCTACAGTGGATTGATAATGGTTGATGATGATGATGATGATGATACAATTCCAAATATCATTGTCATAAAAATTGAAAACAATTTTGGAGAAAGTACACATTCTTCTTTAACATCAGTTTTCATTTCAATTATTCAGATTTTCTATATGTAATAATAACTTTCTCTCATTCTATCATGTAGAAATTGTACAATACAAATAAATTTCGGTGTGCATCCAACTAAGATCAAATAATTCCTTAGAACTTCTATTAACTGAATCAAATGTCTTGACCAAATCAATATTTAAATCAATCTTTTGTTTCTAACACTGTTTTTGCATCTATCTGGCAACAAAAACTATGTCTTTCTAAAACCATACTGAGCCTTGATTAACAATTCATCTATGTCTGGAAACAATTTATTTAGTAAATTTTTTGAAAGTACATTTGCTGCAATGTATAATAATGATATTCCAAAAAAAAATAATTGCAATCTCATCTATTTCCTTTGGTTTTAAAAATTGAAACAATAAAAACATTCTTAAGATCAGATGGCATAACTTTAAGGGTCCCAATACTCCCAAAAATTAAATTATTTTTGATACTAAAATATTATCACCATATTTTAAAGCTTCTCCAATTATTACACCAGGACCTGCAATCTTTACATTTTAGAAGGATTGACAAAGAGCTGTTTTTACTTCACTAAACTGAATCTTTTGCCAAATGTAATTGAATACATAAAATGGATTACTATTAAAAGTCATCTCAATTCTTATATAATTGTTTAAAAGATGATCAAAATATTCCTTACACCTATTAAAAATATCATTTTCATCATCTAAGAGAGAATCATTGCTGGATTTAATATGATTAAGATATCATTTCTCAAGTCCATATGTTATTTTCAGTGCATGAAAAAAAAATCTAGAATGACAATCAGTGAATGTCTGTATCTTGTTTGCAATTTTAATCTACCAATCATGTTTAATCTTTCTAGTCACTGTTTGAGCTTTGGCTTTCAGATTTCTATATTTATTATGAAGTTTTGCATTTAACTTATTATTTTGCTAAGCAGAAAATGTCATATGTTTTCTTTTAATCAAATCGTTAATTTATTGTCAAGAAACTAGTCATGATTCTTCTTTTTAGTGGACTCAATAAAAGATTTGCTTTTATCCATAATACATTTCTTAAGAGAATTCTATGTCTCAGTAATATCACAATCCTGAAAGTCCAATTTAGCAAGTTTAGTGTTTAGTAAATGTTGAAAGACAGTAGATATAGTGATATATTTAAAGAACAAACATCAATTTTTATGATAAATATGATTGGAATATGATCTAATTTTTAATGCAATAATTATTTTAATATTGGAAATGTACTCGTCTGTGATTTATCTGACAATCAGTGCTTATAAGTGCTCACATAATGTGAACTTCTCTTGTATTCTGATTCCTAACTATAATGTACTCTATTGAATGCTATTGCTTTGAGTGTGTATGCATTTGTGATTGTTTCTTTAATCAAAGTGTTTGTGATAATCAATCCATGAATTGTGCAAAAGTTCAGTAAGGGCAAACCATTTGAATTCACAGCACAATACTATTATTTCCAATAACTTTCACCAAAATCATCTATTTGTGCAACATATGCCTTAAGTCTTAAAGGAGAAAAATTAAAACTTTTAATGATATTTCTGTAATAATATTATCCAACAAGGAATTTAAATTTTTCTTTCTGAATTTTTTAAACAATAAGAAAATGAGCACTAGTATCTTATGTACAAGGAGAGTTTTTAACACTTTTAACCTCTTGTTGATACAATGATGAATTTCAACAGTAGAAGATAAATTAGACTTTACAACAATTCCAACAACATGCATTTTCTTTTCACTGATTGATGTCCTGTATCCATCCATCTGTTCTATTAATTTTGGAGATGAATTTCACTAAGAGTAGCCATATTGGCCTTAAATCTTGACAGCTTTTTACCTATCAATAGTCTTTTTGTCTAGTCCTGAAGCATTTGTATCAAGTAAAGTTCACATATTCTACTTATCTGTAATTAAAAAAAAAAACATTTATTACACATTTACCACTACCACTGCCTCCTCCTTTATCTCCACTAGTGGTGTTATTATTATTATTATTATTTTTACTATGGTAAAAAAGTAGTTTTACCATGCATGACAACATACCCAAATTGTGTGAGACAGGCCATTTTTATACCACATTCTCTAGGTCTTTCACTTCCATGGTAGATAGAGGGATCTCTAAATAAGACCTCTTAAACCTATAATCTTTGCTAGTCTAAATTTCTATCTCACTCTCATCCAGTTCCAAACTGACTCATTTGTTATTATGCTATCTTGAACAAAGGTCTCAGCTAACAACTATTAGCTTATATTCTTAATTCTTGAGGGCTCTAACTAAAAATAAAAAAGGGAATTGAAGTCAGAAATGCTGTATATATAGTGTCAGAATGAAAATGTTATTGCACAAACACACAATTCCTTTGTCACAAATAGTATAAGCAGATGTCCATAACATGAGAGAAATCTATAATAACTTAAGTGACTGAAGAAGGAAAAGAGGGGATAGAAAAGCCCAGTTGTATAAGAAACTGTATCTAATCTTCGGTTAACCAACATCCTATCCTGCAAGGCAATAAGAGCTCTTGGTCGGATACTATTTATTTATTATTTACAGTTGACCTTCTTATCTAAAGATTATTTTATTATTCACCACTTTTGGAGAATATTATACCATTAAGATAAAATAATAGACTTTTTTTAAATAAATATCTTATAAATGTAATCATCAAAACTAATTTAATTTTGAAATTGTTCAATGTATTAAAAAAAGATTCGATTTCTCGGCCTAGATTTTTTTTTTAAAAATTATGTCTTCATTTTTATATATATAATCTAATTTCTCACATGACTACAGATGGATAAACTTCTCTTACGGTCAGTAGTATTTTGATTTAATTGTGACAGGAGGATTTTCTTTGATAAAAGAATGATTACTTATTTGTAGATATAAAAATGGAAAGAAAGAGACGGAAAGGGATATAATCTGGATTTAAAAAGCATAAGTAAATGAAGTGAAATTATTAGTAATTTTTTAAAAAAAAAAAAACATTAATAAAACTGAACAAAAAAAACAACTAAAATTCTTAAACAGATAGTCATTCAAGTATAAAAAGAAAAGTATTATTATTATTTTTAACTGAAACGTATCAACTGATGTTATTTTAAAGATAGAAGACTTAATTACTTTAATCCAAAGAATGATCTAAAAATTGATTCTTACCAAGTGATTTTAAATAAATGTCGCCAATAAAAAAATAAAAAAGTCTAATATAATTATTATACATATATTAAACAACACTGAAAGTAAGTTATATTCCTCGAAGACCAAAGAACGACGGGCCATATATTTCAACCCACCGTAGCAAAGGCACTGTGCACAGAGCGCAATGATACTAAGCGCAAAATTAATGACGACAACGCAATAAACCGGAAAGAATCGTGTTTTGCCATCTCTAGAAAGTGGACTATATGAAGACATGGAATAAATTTGCATAAATTACTACACGGTTTTTAAAAATCACAACTCAGACAATATACCTAAGATAGGCTATGAATATGGGATCTAAAGGTTCCCAAAAGCGCTCAGCCTTATAATTTTCTTGAGATTGAGCTTTACTTTTTTGCATAACCAGCAATTTGTAACTTACTACTCGAAGGTGAAGAAGTATAAACAGGAATTTTATTTCAATATTATTAATTATTTTAATGTAAAAGATTACATTAATTCCACTACTTAATATTTATATTAAATAAGAAATTAATTATTTTTTCGAATATTTATGATAAGAGAGTGAATAGATAACTAGATTGAGGTTCACTGCGTATTACAGTCTTTATATATTAAAAGTTTTATAGTTTGCTTTTATTAAAAATATTTTCTAATTTTCAACTATATACAAATATCAAAATTATCTAGTTATGCAGCATAAATTACTAAATCTTTTAAATTTTTTATAGAAATATGAAAAAATGCTGCCATCTAAGATTTTAAATATTGGCAGTAAAATTGCAATACAAATAAAGGAGAAAATCTAAATAAGTTGACATGTTATTACAATTCCATTTGATAGATGTTCTATTTTTATTTACAAGAAAGAATTAATTTTTTAATTACTTTAATAACATTGTAAACTTAATTAATTAGAAATTGATTCTGTTTTGTAAATTTAAGTAGACAGTTTAGTTAAAAGAGCTGTAATAACTTAGATTCATCTCTATTGTTTGCATAGTGTTTGTAAAAAAAAGTTTATCATTTAGATGGTACTATTAGATAATTTAGGTATAGATTTGTTGTGATATTTGTTTATAAAGTTTGGATTTATTATATATATATATATAATTAAGTATATAAAAATAATATTTTTTCAAAAACTTATTGTTCTGTTCAAAGTTAAAATCAATTTATTATAACAAAGTAGTAACTAGATTAAAACTTGAAGATATCTTCATCCTGCAGTTAATCGATAATGGTTGAAAATGATAATAATGATGATGAAGACATTAACAGGATTGAAATTAGTAGAGTGGTTTGAAGACACTTCAAAGACTTGCACTTATTCTGAAGTCAGGTTTGATGATAAGGCAACTCGACTGTTATGACTATGTGATAAATAAAATTTTATTCTTTCACATTTAGCACTACTTAGATTATTACCAAAATAATTCTGGTTTCTAAAACTTGTTCTATGCATAACATTAATATATTTTTGTTTTTTCATTACTTTTCTTACATACGAGGGGGGGCCCAAAAATAACCAGGATTTTATAATAAAAAATTGTTTATTCATCTTTAAGTGTAATAAATTTAATCTCCTTCAAAGTACTGGTCATTTAATACAATGTGCCAGTCTAAATGTGATTTTCATTTTTCAAAGTAGTCCACAAAGGCAAAAAGAAGCCTTTAATGTCTACGTCATTTTTTCCCCCACCATTTCTAGCAAAATATATATATTGAGACATTTTTTCATTCAAGAGAATAAAAATAAGTCACGCGGTCAGAGATCAAGAGAATATGACTGATAGATAATGGATCATGTTAAATTTAATTAAAAATTGTTTCAGACTCTAGAGTGCTCACAGAGTAATTATTGTAATGAAGCTTACACTCCTCTCTTTGCCACAAAATGGGATGTTTATATTTTAGCACATCACACAAATGTTTCAGAACTTGTAGATAAAACATCTGACTGTTAAGAACTAATTTTGAGAGAAAGATGTTGTTGTAACAATAAAAAAAATATATATCAGCATTATTTTGACATTGGACTTCATTTGCCAATTTTTGGGGGGATATAGTGAATTTGAGAATTTCATTAAATCATTTATAAACTTGTGTTTTTCCCAGAACATCTTTCTTGTAATCTGTTTCAAACATTTCAATTGTTTTCTCTGCAGTTTTTCCTAAAAGAAAATGGAGTTTCACATTATTCTAACTTTTCAGCCATTACAAAAAGTCACCAAATATGATGGAAAACACACTTTACAAAAAAAATATGTTACATTGCATCATGATTTTACATGATAATGTAATTTTGCAGATTGATGCAAAAGGATCCAGAGGTATGTAATAGCAGAAGCATGTATGACAACAGGCACACTTACCAAAGAACAATTTCAGTTATTTCTGGGTCCCCCCTCATATTATTTCTAATTTTTTAAAATTCTTTGCTTCTCTGAACATGTCTAATATAGTTCTTAATTTATTTATTTCCTATTTTTAATCTTTTTTTATTTAATTTATCTAGCTTTTTTGCATCAAGTATTAATAAGCTTTTATTTATTTTTGTTTTCTCATTCATTTTAATACATTTAATGATGTAAAGATTTTATTAAAGAATATAATGTGCTTGGAAAAACTGTGACTGGTGATTAAATATAATTTTTTCTTTGTAGTACTCTGTTTCTGACAGTTATCAGCTGATTTTTGAGCAAAGAATGACACAAACATACATTACTCATTTTATATAATTTAAAATAATTTTCACTTTGTCTTTTCAGTATTTAACTAGATATAGAAGTTCTACAGAGTAATGCCACTTAGTGCAAGTCAGAGTAATCAATGGATTCCAGAAGGCTTGTGCATAACATCACTTTCTAGTGCCTACTCATCCAATATCCCCAGACTAGTTTCTAGCTTGTGGATTTCATCAGTGATGAATCTTGGATCTGAGAGCACTGCACATACTCTCAGGTCCAAGGTTTCTCACTGATGAAAACCACAAGCTAGAAACTAGTCTGGAAATATTGGATGAGTAGGCACTAGAAAGGGGTGTTATGTACAAGCCTTCTGGCATCCATTAATTATTCTGACTTGCACTGAGTGGCATTACTGTATGGAGAGTTTTGCCTGTTTTAATAACAGTTATGAGCAGGCATAAGAAATGGTGATCATGTGAAGTGCTTATACATATATAAACATATTAATTCATATTAGTAAAACTATGCCCTTAATCAGAACAATAATGTTTATAAGATAACAGATATATGAGGATGTGTTATTAATTAATGATAATATTTATTAAATAATTAGGATTTTTGATACAAAGAGTTTTCTTGACTACATTAGGATTATTAATAATAAATAAGTAATAACGAACTACTTGTAAATTAATATAGCTATTCCAACACCAAAAAAAAAAAAGAAAAGAAAGCAAAAAGAAAGAAGTGAGAGAGGAAAAACTCTATAAATGAGTTTTGCAATAACTATACAAGCCATTCTCTGAACCACAAATATGACAATGTATAGAACATGCTGGTCCATTTTTCTACTTACTTGATATTATATGTTACTATTGTAATGGAATAAGTACATGCGGTTATATTACTTTCAAATAAAAGTGGAAAAAATATATAATCACCTTCAGGTAAATATATATATGAAAGAATTTAATAATTGTATTTAAATTAATATATATATATAATGCACAGATAGCAAACTAATTATATAATTATTTAAAGTTTAAAATCTAAAAACAAGATTGTTTTAATATAAAAGAAAGAAAAAAGTTGTTAATTAGTTCTTTTTAATCTTAGAATGGAAATGATTTTCTATATTGATGTAATTGCAAACAGGCCCTTGGGCATAAAGTCAGATAAGAGATAAATTTAAAAAAATACTAGTGATAATATTTTGAGTTCCCTCTAAACCAAGTTGGCCAATAATGATGGAAATAAAAACATGGTCCACAGAGAAAAGTCATCATCGCCAATAAGAACAGTGCCAAGTCAGGCAAGATCGATCCTGGAATTTGATGATAAGAATTCACAAAGATATAAAAAGAAAACTTTGAAGTTGAGATTTAGATTTGGGTTTCTCTTGCTGATTGCATGTTATTTAAATATATTTATAAGTGTATTGCGGATCACCAAAATGTAGGGGTCAGAAATAATTTCTATTTTCCATGTTTGCACAAGCTGAGGCGGTCTTCGGAGTGTGATGGTTCCCGGAAACTGGTTAGCCACAGACTTGTCTCACCTAGAAGAATATGAAATGGAAAGAACTTTGAATTGTGTCAAGGACTGCAAAGACAGACCTACAGCATTGGAAAGTATAAACTTTTGTTTTAAAGCAAATATAAATATTAATTGTATAATATGAACTTTTTCAAGTAGTAATTTTAAATGTCATTTAATTTTAAAAGAAATCTTTTATCTGACTAAAATTTTAAATTATTTTTTTTATATATGTGTTTCATTCTCATAATTTCTTTTAAATTAATAATTTAAAAATAAGCTTAATTGGCTGCATAGATTCGTAAGATTATGTTATGTTAAAGTGTGTTAATTTTGAGCTAATTGTTTCATAGTTAAATCAGTGCTACTAGATAGATGTATGGATGTTTTATGTCAATGTAATCTCAGTAGGTACATTGGATACTCATTCCCTTGTACCATGTTAGTATACAGGGCATACCTGAATGTATGGCCCAAAAGTATAGCCATCACGTTGTCAATGGTTGTAGACATTTTCCCTATGCTATTGATTTTCTTATGCTCTGGTTGGGATAATAAGCCAGCAAAGACCGCTATTTCCATTTGCAGAACATCTCATATATATATTTCCAATAATTTCATTCTTGTATCATGGGGAAGATGCTCATTTCTTCCAACCATGATTCTTTATTTCTCAAATGATATCATGCTACAGATATAAATTCCCGTTAGCATGGTTGTGTTATGCTAATAATTTCATTTTGCATTGATCACATTGGTATCAGTAAACTAACATTGGTTTAAATGTGAGATTTTAGCCTAAGATTAAAAAGGATTGGGTTGGTTATATGCGTAATCTATGTAGCATATTCATCCTTAGTAAAATATTAAAATTGTATTAAATCTATTAAATGCTTCCATCTGTGCATATAATTCAAATCAAATATATTCACTAGTTAATTTAATTTTCAATTTTTTTTTTCTTTTAATGTGTGTGTGCATTATAATAAAATGTTTTTTTGAATTAATTTTGGCAGTAACTCATTTTATATATTTTATTAATATTAAAATTAAGAATTAGAAATTTTAGCATTCAGAGTGATATTTTAAGTTCAGCTTCTTCCTGAGTTAGAGACTGGGGCTTTCAGTTTGATAAAAGAGTAACCTTTCCTGTGCGTATCTGCATACTATATAAATTTTCTAGGTTCCAATAGCCTAGTGGTGCCCTGATATGGCAGACCAGGTTAGGGAGGTTCTGTCGACCGTTATACTATCCTTTAATGTTTCAGCCAAAAATTTTGAAGTATTTTTATATCATGTCTAATTGTAACTTTCCAGTGTATTCTATTGTCTTCAATATCTTTACAATGGAAACAATTGACATTGTACTTTTAGATAAAGTCTATCTCTCCCTCAAAAACCATGCTCGAGTTCATCATAAAACACCCTTTTAGGAAGTCTTCCATTGTTCATTCATTTTACATTCTAATTCAAGTAGGACACAATAGTGTCACATTAAGAAAGCTGAAGAACATATTGATGAGTTTTATGACCTTACAATTGTATTTAGAAAATTTTATGAATCATTTAAATGAAACTTTTTTATTATCTTTAAATTATGCTGATAGGGAATTCCAAGTATATCTTCCATACAATAATTGAGATAAAATGGCAGCACTATATATAATTACTGTAGTCAAAATAGTTATTTCCTTCTGATGTAATACTTTATCTTCTAACATGTTAAAAGCAGCAGCATCACATTGAAGTCTTTGTTGTATCTCAATACCCAAGTCCACTTTTCTACTTATAAAATGACCAAAAACATTTAAGTTTGTTTAAATTCTCAAGTTGATAACCATCCAAGATAAATACTGCAAATGATTTTTTTAGTTTTTTGAACATTGGACCAAGATATTTATATGTTGCATTCAAAACCTTAAGAACATTCTGTAAATATTTATTTTTTTTGGCAAAAATAGAAAAATCATCAATATAGTTTAAATCCAGAAATCCAAAAAGAAATAAGTTCTTATTTTCACCTTTAATCACTTCAAATTAAATATACCTCCAACAAATCTGTATCATACTTTGAACAGTGTTTGAGTTAACTACCTATCTATAATCAATTCCAAAGACTGCTGTCATAAAAATTGAAAACAATGTTGGAGAAGTATGCATTCCTTGTTTAACATGAGTTTTCATTTCAAATTCTCAGATTGTCCACTTGTAATAATAATATTTTCTTTCATTTTATCATGTATAAATAGGAATAAATTTTAATGGGCAACCAATTAATTTCAAACACTGCCATATCTCTGTTTTATTAACTGAATCAAATGCCCTTACCTAGTCAATAAAAACAATATATAAATCATTCCTTAGTTCCTGAAACTTGCATTTGTCTTGCAAGAAAACTAGGTCTATATTACTTCCTATTATCTAAAATCACACACAGTATTTGGTAACCATTCATCTATAACTGGAAGCAATCTATTCAATAAAATTTTTGAAACTACCTTTATCATAGTGAATAATAATGATATTCTTTCATGATAATTACTGTAATCTTATCACATGATTACATTTCCTATACTGTTTACTGTAATCTTATTTCTTTTTTGATTTATAAAAATTGGAACAATTAAGGCATCCTTATGGTCAGATGATACAACTTCATCAATCTATTTACTGCTAAACAATTATAATACTTTTGAAGCTAACATTGAGATTACTAAGTGGGATAACATCCAAATCTCATCCTGTTATCATAATAAGAATACTAAGTCACAGATCTAGAAGTTGCTTTCAATGCATCAAAAAAAAGATCTAGAATGATTACAAATCAGCGCATGCCTGTAACTTCTTTACCTTGTTAATTCACCAATCATTTTAAACCTTTTTATCAGTCATTGAACTTCTGCTTTCAGATCTTCATATTAAGTATGAAATTCCACATTTACTTTATTATTCTTCCAAGCAGAAAATTCCACATTTTTTAAATCCAAACCATTCATGATTGTTTTGTTTTTTTTAAGCTGAGAATAGATTTATTTGTTTCAGTAATATAACAATCCTGAAGGTTCAAATTAGCAATTTTAGTGTTTAATAACTTGAAATTTAATACATATAATAGATTCTTTTAAAGAAATAACTTTTTTTTATGAATATTATTGGAATAATATTTATTTTTAACCATTCTGCTGTTAAATTCTGTTAAATCTCACCCTGTTTTAATTCTCATTTGTGTTATTTATGATTTATGGGCATTGTTTGCACCATCTCTTGGTCAATTTTAGTCGCATTTTTTTTATTTTATAGAAAATTCGAAATTTAAAATTTTAGTTCTAAAAAAGTCTACATATGGCGATATATTTTGAAAAAAAAAAATCAATTTTTATTGCTGCATATTGGTGTGTAGACCAGCATCTTTTCTCTCATTGGATGGCTGCCAATTCTGGAAATTGTGCCACAGGCATTTCTAAATGACAAAGTCAGAAATGAAAACAAAATGTTTTACATATTCATAATTGATTGACATTACATTCATAATTAAGATTTTACATTATTTTATCGAAATATAAAATTAGTTTGATTCGAAATATTTTAAATTTTACAAGGAAAATAAGTGTTGGAAAGTGACCACTCTTCAAGAAAAGTGAATAACATTGACCGCTACAGAACTGAATAATGAGACACCGGCGTTCACATAGATTGGATGAATATAATTCTTTTGTTTTACTGCTAGCTATTTTTTAAACATTTTTATTATATTTTTCTTCAGTTATTAACACTATTTTTAATTTTTCGTTACATTTAACCAATTTAAATCTAAAATTATTCAATTTTTAGAAGCTGAATTGAAACAATTCTGTGTATTTTAGATTAATATTTTATCTATAGAAACTGACTGGAAATGAAACTGACGAATAATAGTTCTCAGATTAAGTAATGGACCAATACAAAAATTAGACAAAGGTTTTACAAGTTGATGTTGACATCAAAAAGGTTAAAATTATTCCAGTAAATTTAATTAATTCTGAATAGATTTAAAACATTATAAATGTTATATTATCTCTTGCTTACAATAACAGTTCTCCAAGCTAGATTTGTGCATAACCGTCTAATATATAAAAGGGGTTTTATTTAGTGTTTATGGACATACAGTTGATGATGATCCTGGATTGATGAAATGACAATATCCTTTAAAGTTCATGCACTACATTTTATTTAGTTTAGTATTACGTTTATAGTTGGCTAGTACATTAACTAAGTGGCCAGAGCATTGATGATGATCAGCATGTTTTAATATCCCAGCATTATTGTTTTATTGTTATATATTCTTATTAATTAGCACTTAAGTTTGTGCATCCAAATTCTTGTTTAAATATTCTGCCCCAAGCTGGCAAAGACTAAATAATTAACCTGGTCTATAGTAGACCCATTTCAAATCCCGTCACAAGGTTGACTGTTGATTATTTTTATTGTTGATCATTCATGATGATGAATGATTATTACTTTTGTGTGATGCTGGTGAAATTATAGTTACTTAATATAGATAGCTGTGTTGATCTCTCAGAGTCATTTCTCATACTCATTTCTTTTATATTAATCTTTATATTTTATTTATTTGGGGATGATGGTGATGGAACTTGAGTTCCATCACCCAGGTTTACCCCCTGTGAGTCCGTACCATTATAATATTTAAAGGGCATACTAGCCTTTGTTTAATCAAAGAAAATATGTCAATACTAAAATTACTTTAAAAAAATATCTATCATTTTTGCTTGTCTTTTATATTGGAAGTCAATAATTAAAATATTTGTATAATTAAATTTAAAAATAGAAAATTCATTTAGTTAAGTTTTTAGAAATAAAGTTGAATACAATATTTCTCATGAATTATTTGTTATTATTATATTTTTAGTTTGTGTAAATACGAATAGATGGAGTGGTAGTGTTGATGAAAAGTATACTACTTGGGAGGAAAATATATATATATATATATAATGATAATTGTGTTAAAACTGTTTTAGAACATTGAATTATATATAATCTTAAAATATGAATGTGTTATTAATTTGACTTCCAAGATGTCATCATCAAAAATGATGGACTCAATATTTGAAAGAGCATGAGACTGTTTTCATTCTTTCTATCTCTTCCATTTTATCTGTCATGTGCAAGATGTTTGCATAATCGAACTAACTCCACACATTTTTTACTGTTATATTATCATAGTTTACGTGTGTTTTTCTTTTGTTTATATTGTGTAATACCTAAAAGTTATGTCATTAAATCTTGTAAATAATTGTAATTCTGTTCTATAACTTTCTTCGTAAGATTTCTCTGGTTCACTTTTTTAAAATATATATATTAAAAAGATTTTAGCATCGTGTTTTACATCTGTAGGAAATATGCATACATTCAATATATTTAATTGTTTTATCCATGGCTTGTAAATAAGTATACTTGTCTTGACTCGTGTTAGTTTTATTTGAAAATTTGGTAACTGCAGTGTGTGTATATATATATTTAACTAAAAACAAGTATATTAAATAGCACCCACAAACATAAAATATAATTAAGTGCAAATCGGCAAATTACAGTAATAAATAGTCTTATTTTAATTATCCAATAAGAAAATTTATAATATGCTAATTGAAAAACATTCTCACGATTAAAATTATTCCAGAAAACATGACCCTATTAAAAATTCAAAGAATCACAAGACCAATAAAATAGATCTTGGTAGGAGGATTAGTTACCTTAAATCCCGTCTATTTCTGCTGAAAGTGTGAAGGGAGATTTAGAATTATATTCATTGACCTATTTGTTCTACCTTATTATTTTTGTGTGCCTCAGGGGCCATGTAACAAGAGCACCACAGTCTATATTAGAGATTGAATATGCATATTCTGTAGAGTGTAAAACAAATATATGTATTTGTTATTTGTATTACATTGGTTTGAAATAAAAATATTGAAATTATATTAATCCGGTGTTTTTCTTTATTTTATTTTTATTTGACATTTGATTCATTTTGCCTATACTCATATCTCTATAATTATTGGGAGCTCAAACAAATCTGGCCTATAAAAAGATATATTAAAAAAATTTGTCAATCTATTATTGGAAAGTTTTTTTTATATACTTTTGTTTAATTTATTCTTTTTTTTTTCTATCTGTCTATCTTATAAAATCTTGTAACTCAATTTTTATCCATTTCTCAATTTCCAATCTAATTGAAACTTTGCATATATATATATTACCAATTATAATACATCTTTTTAGATGTTTATAAATACAGTAATTTAGCAAAAAAATTGTGAAAATTTTTAATTTTATATAGGATTAAGTCCTCTTCACATTATTGCTATCTAATGATTTTAAATTGTATCTAATTTTTCTTCATTCTTAATGTCTGGAACTGCATAAATCTAAAAAAATATAATATAAAATATATGCTTTAAAAAAAAAAAACAATTTTATTCACAATAAATACACTGAAAAATACAAAGTATTTTTTTTTTCATTTTAAAGTAATAATTTAATTATTTTCTTTGATATGTATCTTAATATCACACACATAATCTATTGTAACTCCTTGCTCAAACATTTTTAACAGGTTAAAACCAAATTAATTAATATTGTTAGAATATTTAATGCAATTTTGATTTGCTGAATGGCTTTTCCTAGCTTAGGCACTACCTTTGTTCATGAATATTTTTTCTGTGATTGAAAATAAATAATATAAATTTGTAAAATGCAATCTTATTAGTTAATTACTTAAAACTGATTAGACTTTAAATATATTATAGATATACAGTATTTAAAACTTTTATCACACACTTTAAACATAAATAAAAACATTTGAAAAAATGTATACATACTTGACATGTATTTCTGTATAAGCAGTATTTTCATTAATCCGAATCACATTGGTTCACATGTTTTTATCATCTCTGATCATTATTTCCCATAGTAAATTACTACAATTTAAGAAATGTTACAATTCTTGCTTACACTGATTTGACATCATTTTTAAATAATAGTTATACTGTATTAATGATTAGTAATCATTTGTTAGGCTAGAGATTATTATAGCAATTAATCTAGATTTAAACTTTAGTATAACTATTCTTATGTAATACATTTGGCTGCAAAGAGGAAATTTCTGTTAATTGGAAGGAGACCCTATGATTTTTCTTGGAGGCATTAAAGGAACCATGCGTGGTAAATTCCTAAACCATACATTCCTGTCATTGCAGCTGTTATTACTATGTGATTATTCATATAGTATACAAACATGGATGGGATGCTCACCAACATGCATTAACCAACATGGTAAGGTTACTGGCTTTTATCTCTGAGTTTAAGATTAAGAAATGTCATTGTTTTTTTCTCAGCATTTGAGTTTTCTTGAAGACAGAATGAATGTGTGGGAATATTTTTTTTTTCTTAAACAGATATTTACAATTATGACAGAAAAATAAATCATGGTCCTTATTCCCAGAAGACTGCAAAGTCACCAGCCAAGGCAGCAGTTGGTAACTAAAGTTAGAGGGTACTAAGAATCTCCTGATTGTAGACCCATACTGCCATTTGATGATGACCATTTATTTAGGAACTTACAACTGCAGACCATTTTCAAGTAAAAGAAATGAGACATTATTGGACCTGGTGAAGTTAGAAGAAAGATGAAGAAACAATGGATTTAAAAAGTGGACTTATACTGTACTACAAAAACACACTATTAGAAGTATAAGTGGAAGAGAATTCATTAAAATAAAAAGTGGAAGAACCGATTGTGGAGATTGATGGTTTATTGGACAGAATGGCAAGATTAGTTATTCAACTTAATAGCAGATTTCAAATGTAGATACTGTGGGTTTATACCTGAACAAGTTCTAATTGTGATAAACATTGTTATGTGAACTTTTAATACTAGAATTGGTAAACAATTGGAAGATGAAAATGCGGTTGGTAAATTTGGTTATGGTGAGAGAAATGAGCGAGGACACAGATTGCAGAAAAAGAAAAACTTCATATTATTGATATTTTTTTTAAGAAAAATGTTAAGTGGAAATAAACATTGAAGCCTCCAAATGAAGATACAGCACAAATGAATATTTTGATTAATAGAAAATATGTATTTCAAGACTTTGTAAAGTTCTTAAGAAATTCAACACAGAATATGAACATTGATTAATGGGATGTAAGATATATGTTAATAAAATCTAGGGAGACAAAAATTATTAAGAAAAACAATATTCACAACTGATATTCCTAATTTTCAAAAGCATTCCAATGAATTTAAATCAGAACTTGCAAATACTCTTTTAGAAACTTCAACAAAGATAACTGAAACAAAAAGCAGTAATTGCCCAATAAAATGTCTACTGAGACAAGACATTTTATGAAGAAAAGAAAGAATATGAAAATATATAAAATAATGTATTAAGAAGGATTGACTATAAACCAATAAAATCGCATGATCACCATTTCTTATGCTTGCTTATAACTGTTATTAAAACAATGCATATAGTGAATTTTGCCTGTTTTAATAAGGATTGACTATCTCAAATTTTGTAAAATGATGTGAAAAAGAGTTGATATTGATATAAGAAAATAGTGGGTAAAGCTATAGAAGAGAATAAAAGTCCCAAGAGGGTATAACAATAGCTTGGTATTGGTAGAAAACTTATTTCTGCAATAAGAAAAAAAGATGAAATTATTACTAAAAAGAGAGATGACATCATGAAATGTGTAGAAGAATTCTATCAAAAATTATATAACAATATAGAACAATGAAAATTATTTCATGCAACTGTTGTATCTTCTGAATTGCCCAGGATTTTAAATGAAGTAGTGAGATGCGCAATTAAATTTATAAAGGAAAAAGCTCCAGATAATGATGGGATTAGAATCGTTATTTTAAAAGAAGCAGTTAAAGAAACAAACATTTTTTTGGCAAACTTATATTCTACATATCTAAATGATTAAGATGTTCCAGATGATTGGAAGAATGCAGTATTAATATATTTTAAAAAAATGATATTAGAAATTGCAGAGTTATCAGTTCTGTACCAAAATAAGTACAAGTTATTTACAACTAACTTTGGATTTTAACCAACCAAATGAACAAGCTGAATTTAAAAGTGATTTTAGTACAGTCAATCATACCCAAAGACATTTGATTATATAAGCATTTCTTCGATGATTAAAGCATTAGCTCATCAAGGTATAGACCCAGGATGTTGGCATATTCTGAAGAATATTTGTAAAAATGCAACAGCTACAATTAGATTACATAATAATACTAAAAAGATTAACATTGAAAAAGGTGTACAACAGGGTGACTCCTTCTCTCCATATTTTTTTACATCAGTTTTGCAAGAAGTATTTTGTGGATTAAAATGGGAAGCTGAGTAAAAATAAATGGAGATTATTTAGGTCATCTAGATTTTGCATATGATGTACTTGTTCTTGCAAATAATGCTTTAGAGCTTCAGTAAATGTTGCAAGAGTTATCAGATGAAAGTAAGAAAGCAGGATTAAAGATAAATTTTAAAAAAATTCAAGTAATGTTCAATGGATTTTTTTCAAAGGAAGAAAATAAAGATTGATTAATATGAGTTAGAAGAAGTTAACAACTACAAAAAACCTTGGTCAGATTACTATTACAGATGAAAACATAATGGATGAATTTAATAATAGAATCAAACTTAGTTGATGTGCTTTTGATAGAAATAACTTAATATTAAAAGGAAATATGCTTATGGGTTTGAAAAGGAAGATTTTTAATAAAGGTGTTTTACCAATCCTAACTTATGGATCTGATACTTGGACACTTAACAGAAGAATAAACAAAGTGTGGAAAGATGCATGTTAGGAGTAATAAGAAGAGGTAAAAAATGTAATTCATAGACAAGAGAATAAACACATGTTATTGATATCATTGAAAGAATTAAAAGACTGAAACGGAATTGGGCTGGATATATTGCTAGAAGAGATGATAATAGATAGACAGTTGAACTAAAGTTGGATATCAATAAATTTTTAAACTTCTATAAAGAGACTATATGTGAGGTGGATATATGAAATAAGGAAATGTGCTGAAATGATGTGCAGAAGAGAGAGGATAGAGATTGGAGAGGTTGGATTGAATTTGGAGAAGTCTTTATCCTGCATTGGATTGATAATTATTAAAAATAATGATGGTGATGAGGAGGATTAATACACATATATGGGATTATTAATTTAAGTTTATTTTCTTTTTTAATCAATGTATAATATTTAAATATTAAAAGGAATGAATTTATATCAATTAATCTAGGCAATGTTTAAATATGATGTAACATTCTCGAGCCTAATAAATGATTAGTAATAATCATTAATAAAATATCTGATTTAATATTGTATAATCTATTTTACAAGTTATTCTTATATCCTAGAATTTTATTTATATATAAAAATAAATTGAATATGTTTTAGAGAAAAATGCTTAAAGTTGAATTATATCTGAGACTAGTGAACATGAAAAATCGAATATCACTAGATGATTTTATTCCCAAGTTTTCTATAACTTTTTTTATTGCCCAATTTCATTACACTAGTTTTTTTTTCCAGGTGTTATATATTTAATTTCTATTAAATTTATAATATAATTTATATATTTCTTTCCTCTCTCATTTAATATCAGTTTCAGCAATGTATTATTTCTTCAATTATTATTACATCATATATATCTTGTGAAGCAGTCAACCTGATACTCAGATCGAGCTTCACAGCCCACTCAGAATCTCCCACCACCAAACCATATTTAAACTCCATCCTTATGCATATATACGTATTTACTAATACATTTTTTTTCTTCTTGCTTAACTATTAAGATAACTGACATAGATATATATCTTAAAATAAATAAAATGTCCATTAATTAAAAACAAAATTGTAATTATAATTGAAATAATAAATTTAACAGTTTACAAACTATTACAAACAATCCTTAAATCCGCAGAAGTACTTTTGGTTAATTTCTTAAACCTGCCTCAACTGCCATTAAATTTTTAAAAAAAGCCGAAGCAAACATCATCAATTCAAATCCCATGAATCTCGTATTTTAATGTTAGCAGCTTGTCAATTTATTAAATGCATTTTATTCCTGTTTATAAAAATTGCCTCTTTAATTTTTCTTTTACTATGGTTTCTCTCTTCATGAAGAATTTTCACATTTTCAAAATCAAATTTAAATTTATATTTACATGATTTTTCATTATCAAAGCAAACTAAAGGAGACATTAAATCACCATTATTTTTACTTTTTACATGCTTATATAACAATTCATGCTCCCTTAATCTCTTCTCAATACTGCACCTAGATTCACCTATATATGATAGCATACAATCACAAAAAATTTGATATATGACATTACTTTTTTGCTTGACAGGTATGACATCCTTAGAATTATTGACTAATTTATTAATATTGTTTGGAATGTAGAATGAAACATTAAACACATTCTTATATAAATCCTTAAAAAATTTCACTTGTGGATTTGAAATAAATATAATAGATATCCATTGTTTACTATTAATCTTCATTTTCTTTAAATCATTATAACTTTTTTTTAAATTGACATAAAGTATTGTTTATTTGTTCCATTTTATAACCAAGATCAATCAATTCCTTGGCAAATATTTCAATATTTTTCAGCTTATCACTTTGGTAATGACGTAATTTTTCATTCTGAAACAAAAAAGATCTAAAACTTGCCATCTTATGCATCATTGATACTTTTGATTTACAATTTATATATCCTCTTTTTTGCAGTGACTTAATTATTAGTTTATAATTTAATATACTGTTATCTCTTGTAATCATTAAATCTAAATATTTAATATTTTTGTCCTGTTTCTTTTCAATAGTCCATTTCAAGCCATTCATCTTATTTAATTCCTCTACAAGCAAATTTATACTATTAGTATTTCCACAAACAAAAACATCATTCACATATCTTTTGTAAATTTTAATATCTCCAAAAGTACATATACTTAAAATACTACTCTCATACATAGATAAAACGAAATTGCAAACTTGTGCAACTACAGGCAGATCATAGGCCAACCTTTAGACATTTTATAATATTGACCTTCAAAAGATGCAACAATGTTATCATTAAAAATTTTTAAAGAATCAACAATAAATTTTAGCATATATTTACAAATACTTCTACTTTTTAATGCATGTTCAATTATTTTTATGGAATTCATTCTATCAATAGATCCATACATTTCTGTAACATCCAATGAATGAAGCAATAACATCATTTTCATTAAATTTTTAATACTATTTACAAAGTCAAACAATGAAGCAATAGTATTTTCCCCAAATCCTAAAATGTCTTATATATAGATGAATCTAGGCACAGTATTGAGAAGAAATTGAGGGAGCATGAATTGTTATATAAGCATGTAAAAAGTAAAAATAATGGTGATTTAATGTCTCCTTCAGTTTTCACTGATCATGAAAAATCATGTAAATATAAATTTAAATTTGATTTTGAAAATTGTTCATGAAGACAGAAATCATAGTAAAGGAAAAATTAAAGAGGCAATTTTTATAAACAGGAATAAAATGCATTTAATAAATCGACAAGCTGCTAACATTAAAATATGAGATTCATGGGATTTGGATTGATGACATTTGCTTCCACTTTTTTTTTTAATTTAATGGCAGTTGAGGCAGGTTTAAAAAATTAACTGAAAGTACTTCTGCTGATTTAAGGATTGTTTGTAATAGTATATAGATATCTTAATATAACTAATTTTAATAAATAAATATTTGATTTGATTTTAATTCGTATATGTGCATAATGGATATGTACATATTATCGGTGAGGGGAGGTTACTTTTAAAACATAATTCGAATAAAAATGTACATTATTAGTGTATATTTTTTAAATTATATATAATTTGATATTTATTTTAATCATGGTGGTCAGAAAATGATGCAATCCTTCTAAGAATCTTCTCAAATGTAATTAAGACAATTTACAAACTCATTAGTCCGAATTAAAATGTTATAATTTTATAACAGTAAAGTAAGAATCCATTAGTGGAAATTTTATCCACTTCAAATTTGTTTTAAAATCATAGACTATATTTTAAAACAATCCTTCAAGAAATTTGTAACAGGATTGCATTGTTTTCAAAACTTACTCAAGCAAAAGATGCATCTGGTCAGCAAATTCCAGATCTACTAAGTGTATAAAGTGCCTCAGGGCTAGCAGCTAAATGCTTTCCAACATCATCAGAAAAATAATATAAATACTGCTAGATTTGAATCCAAAAAAGAGAAGCATAATATCCTAACAGCAACAGATCTAATCTATGCTCATGGTAATTACAATACAATGTATCATGAGTAGAGGAAATTTCACCTTTCTCTCTGATCAAACATGTTCTTTCTTGCAATCATAACTCTGGATCCTGTACCCATGAACTTTAAAATGCTTAGAGACTGAATAATTAAATGCTACCCATCTGACTGACCAAATCTAGATATAGTTCACCAAATCCCAAGGGACACTAAATCATCAAGGACCACCACTATTTTTATCAAGGTAAAAGAACTTTAGCTGCTGCCTAATGTGTAAATTCTTAAACTCAGCCTTCTGTAATAATAACCCTGTCTATAACTTAAGATATCATTCTATTAGATAATTAATATTATGTAAAATGATTTATAATTTACTTACTACTAGCCTTTACATAACTCTATATAACTTTAATTTCCTTTTTATCATTGAGCCTCTATTAAATCTGTTTTTTTTTTCACTTTCATGCGGCCATAATCTTTTTAACTTTTATTATCATATTTTATATATTTATAATTTTAAATATGCCAATAATCCCTTCAAATTCGCTAGTATGTAATTTCTCTTTTATTTTTCCCTCCCTACTTTATGGGATGACTAGATTAAGTTTAATTAAAAACAAATCTTATTTTATCTTAGCAAATCCTCATGAATTTGGGGGAAAACAAGTTAATTATCTCATCAGGTTATTATAGAAAAACAGAGCAAAAATCTGTTTTTTTAAGAAATGTTTTATTTTATTTTATTTAAATAATAAAGTGCTAATCCTAAAAATTCAAATTTATTATGTGAAATCAAATCTATTTATTCTCAAATTCATCACCACAACTCCATTCGTATATGTATAATTATGTTTATTCTAATGACAGCACTTATAACCGAATTCTTATACTTATTTAACGTTGTGGGAAGTTTGTAGATAAATTAAAGTAAGGGGAAAGGGAAGTCTTTATACCAATGAATTATGTATTGTAATAAGTTTAAATGATCCATTACTGTTTAGTAATTAAATCATACATTACACGGGATATTTCATAATGTATCGGCAGTAAATATTTTTTAAAGTTATATGTGTTATTCCAAGCATTGTGTGCATACAGACCTCATTGTTCACTTATATATATATATATATTTGTGCTTCTCTATCCAAACGTATCAGAAAGCCAAACCCCATCTCATATCTCCAAGTCCAAGAACCAGGCTCTTAATCCCCCTGGGGATTTATTTGGTCACTTAAGCTAGTTTTATATGGGAGCGCTCTAGGAAAATGCCCAGCCCATTAAACGCACAGCCAACTGCTCTTCGTGAACCGATTCTGTCAAAGTTTGCAGACATATATATCGATCGGTCTATTTATTCAATGAATTCTCATAAGCACCTGCAAAGGATCCGTGACTGGATCACATAAGTATATTGCCATGCACGCACCACCTTTCTGTTATATTTCTAAATAAAACCTATGAATATCATAAGCCGCAATGTTATAACTCTACTAACCAGATCTATTTATGATATTTATTAATATTTTCAGATGCGCGCCCTTTTGCGATAACATTATATATATCAAGCTATCCCACACATATTTTTCACTCAGCAAAAACTGAAATCCTTTCATCTATTAATAAAATGTATTTTTGTACTAAAAATTAATGTTACCACCATAAAATAATTTTTGTAAGCTAAATCGGTTAAATGCTATATTTCGTTCTTTCTGGGGGTGGATTGGTATCTCACAGATATATTTCCTCATAGCACTAAATCAATTGTTCATCAGTGTATTTATCTATTATTAGCATATGAGATAGCCGAAATAATAAATCAAATAAATGTCATTATTCACCTGTTACCATCTAAATGTAATTCAAAATATATGTACATTAAGAAGCCAGTGAATAATAAAATAATAAAACAAGTATTTATTCATATTTCTTTAAATTAATAAATCTAATATATATCATAAACGTGCAGAATCATTGTTTTTTTTTTATTTAAATATTAATAGCTTAGTTGAACTCCCGCTAATCTTATAAATATAATTAATATGAAAGATCACGACCTTTAAATGAGTAAAACTTTTATTTAATGCCAAAATACTCTGTCATATAATTTTAAATTAAGAGTCTTTTTGTGTCTCCACTTTGCGATGCTGGCGGAGAGAGATAAATTAGATCAGTATCATCGGGATTGTTGCTCATAAGTTGGTAGATCTTGAAAATAGGCAAATAAGGCAGAGTTCATGAGTGTTCCTGACTTATGTATCTTGCACATGATTGGACTTGAAGTACTTTTGCCTAGATGTTAGATCTTGTTACATGAACAGACAAAAACGACCGATACACTTGAGTTGTTCAGAAACAAATTCTTTTTCTATTATTTCTCTTGAGTTATTGATTTTTATTCTATACCCTTACATTTATTTGAGCTTTTGTTTTATTTTAGCTAGTGTTCCTTCTATATGTGCAATGAATATATATGGTGAGATAGATTTCTTTGGTTTGTTTTCTTTTTTTGTAATTTTGAACTCACTTCTTTTGAATTATCATGGGTATTTTAATTAAAAATTAAATAATCCATATAATTCCAGTATTACTTAATCGTCTTTTGACGAGTAATTTTGAAAGCCTTTTCAAAATCAGTAAAGCATAATTAATATTCTTTTTTTTTCTGATTTCTCTATAGTAAAATGTGTTATATCTGATATGTGGTATTCTTTTTAAATTCAACTTGTGTGTCTTCCAAATACTATTCTGTATGCGACTTTGTTTTTTTATTTAAATAGTCATTTTGATTTTTGACTAAAATAGTATATTCATTCTATATTTTCATAGTCATTTTGCTTTTTTGTGTGTGTTTTGTAGTACTAATAATGTATTGTTCATTCTGTAGGTTTTTTCTTTGAATTTTTTTTTAAGCACTACCTCCATAAACTTAGAATTATTTTTAATATTACTGCTGTTTCCTGATTAACCACTATTCCTGATATTATTTCTATCACTGGAATGAATAATTTACCAGGTAATGACAACCTAATCAGACTATGTGAGACAGATCATTTTTAGACAATATGCTTCGGTCTTAAATCCAGTTCCCATGCAAAAATCATTATCTAAGGTCTGTTACCTTACTAAGCCTGTCCACATCATTGCTTTTTTAATTCTATAAAGACTTAAAGTAAAATATATATATAGAAAAGTGATATAGCCGAAAATACTGTACTTGTAGTTAAAAAATTGAAATATAGATGAACAAAAGTACAATCTGATGCATGAGAGGCTCATGATAAGTATGTTCTATGCCAATTTAAGTAACAAAACAAGGGAAAAATGAAATGAGAAAATGCTGTTTGCATCGGAAATAGTATCTAGCCTTTGACAACCAACATCCTATCCTACAAGTCAGTAAGAGGTGTTCTTAGTCAAGCAATGTTAATTTATTCTGTGTTAACCTTCATATCAGAAGGTAATTCTACAATTCACCACATGTGGAGCCCATTTGCAATTAACTTATAATAAATTTTATCAAAGTTAAGGAAACTGTCTGATTTTTTTTAGTATTAAATAATGTAGGGTGGTCTTGTCTCAATGGTGAGAGCTATATTGTAAACTTTTTTTATTACTAACTACACTTTTAATGCAATTTTACTTTCTTTTGGGGGGAGGGGGGTCTGTATCATAAACTTTAGCAGTTTAATATTAATGTTTAGAATTAAAAAGTAGTAAAATTCATAATGCTTAACTCATTTATTGTGAGAATTTGATCCAAATCTAACAATTATTTAAAATTTTTAAATTGTTTTCTTTGTTGTTGTTGTTTTTTGACCTTATAAAGCTATGTACATTTTAGAATTATCGTTTAAATTTCTTGATAAGTGTTGTATAGTTCTGCCACCTAATGGAGTTTTTTAAAACTTTTTTTACTGAGCATTTTAAAAATGTGTTTATTATATAATATAAATTTACACAAAACAATAGGTAAAAACAGTATGCTTCAAAGTTAGCAATTAGTTATTATTTTCTTGCATCTTTTTCAATATAAGTACATATTAATATATAAGATTTAAGTCTTAATTGTGGTTGTGAATCCACATTTCATTTAGTTTATAAAATAACTCATTCTTTATTTTTGGTTGGTATGTTAAGCATCTCTAATAATAAATCTTAGCAGAGATAGAACAGCTCTTGTCTTTTCATCAGCAATCAAAAGCTTGATACCAAAATCTTGCTTAAATTTGATCTTAAGCTATTGAAAAAAAATAAACATAATCAGAAATATATGAAAAAGATTCTTCATTTTATCCATATAATTCAGACTGAGTTTTGTTGAGAAAATGCCATAAAGAAATTTTATGCCAATATGGGTCAATGAATCATTGATATATTTTCTAATATTTTCATAGTAAATGAATGAATTTTCAATTAGCACATGACTCAATTTTGGGAATAAATTATTATATGCCACTATATTAGATATGTTCATTTGATGTCTTATACTTAAACAGGCTAGTTCCTATCTCATCAAACGTGATGATTTTACCAGACTTAGATTAATATCAGATAAAAGACTTCCATATATTCAGATAAATGACTTAGACTTTATGAAGTGACAAAACATTTTATATTCAACTAATCCAATATTGTTTTTTTTTTTTTTTGTTAGTGTGTTTGGTGTAAGTTTTGATATTCAATTCCATTAATATATTAAATATATGTTGATTAATGTCTACTATTATTATATTGGGTATACAGTTATGTTAAAAGACTTTTGAGAATGGAATTAATTATTTAAATTTTTGTTCTCAGGTAGCATTTAATCAGAATGAATTTTTATTATTTACTTGAAAATTTGTGATTAATTTATAAATTATTAAACTGATTTTGTTCATTGAAATGTAGATTAGTAAAAAATTTAGTTGAAACTGTGTGAACCTCTATGAAATATGCTTTCCTGTTGATGTCTGCCGTATTAAGTAATTCATTATTATTATTGAAAAGTTTTTAAGCATTTTTCAGTGACAAAAATGTTAGAGACTCATCTGATAATTGTCATATTATTTAATATTAAAGCAATTGACCATAGTGTTAATATACTGTGCATGTGCTTGGGTTGTGTAATCTTCTGACAAATATTATTATTAGCTCTGAATTTTTCTGTTGTTACAAAGAGTCATTCTGCTTAAACTATATATAAACACATGATAGTTAGTGATAATTTTCTAATGCTAAATCATCAAGTATTCAAAATGTATTATATTAGTAATTAGATATTGTCCACATATATACATAACCAAACATATTTACTGATTTGCAATGCATTTCACATTAGATTCAAATTTATATAATCATAAACAATCATCCAATATAAAAAGTCACATCATTTCTTTCATTATATATGCTTTTCAAGGTATAAATATAAATGTGAGAGATGGATTTCAGATGTTCAAACCTTCAGCTCATTTGGCAATAATAAGTTTCTGTCTGAAATACATTTGTAGTGAGAAAGGGTAATCAGATGTTTTATAATGGATGATAGTTTATGATCTTAGAAGTCTTCACAATAATGAAGAATCTTCTATAAATCTGTAAACTTGATTAGTTATGAATATATGTAATTGTGATTGGTCTAAAACTGATGGCTTCCCTTGCAGAAAAGGAAAAATCAGGTTTTATTATATTAATCTTTTAGAAAAAAAATAAATTACACTATTTTTTGACACTTATTAAAATATTGAATTTATCATTAGAATATATCTCATAAATGAATAATTATGCTGTCACATTAGTTTGGAAATAGCATGCTGTTGAGATTTATTCTCTTTTTGTATATTTCTTCATCATTTCATAATAAAAAAAATTTATGTCACTACTTTTTTTATACAATTTTAAGAAATTTTACATATTTAATTGTTGTTTTTTAAATATATCTTTTTTAAGTAAATATATATATATATATTGTACTCTGACCAGATGACAACCCACTATGATAGATTTAAATAACAATAACTAAACTTCTGGCTCAGCCAAACTAAATTATTTCTTTTATAGTAAATTCTAGTAATATTTCATGACTAATATATTATATCTATCTTAAGAAATTATCTAATAATAAAACCACTATAATCATGAGACTTGTTATTTAATCATCCAGTAAGGTACCTCTTCTTAACATTAAGTATATACTAAAAAGTATACTCTCAACAGTATACGAATATTACCAAATACTACTCCATTAAGATATTGATGATACTCCCATGGCTCACAATTAAAATAAACTATATTTAATTTAAAATTTCCTTTGTAAAATTTAATTATAATGCAATATAATATTCATTTACTTATTAAAATGATTGTACTCCACTTTTTTATTAATATTCTTAAACTTAATCAGTATCTCAGGTAATTATTGCTTCTTAAAATGAATAATTAATTTATATAACCAAATGTAAAGAGGGATTTTACTTACATTTAGATACATCTAAAATAATTAAGAAACAAATATTCTAAACAATTCTTCCCTTTCAAAATAATTAACTAAATTTCTTATAAATTGACTAATACACTAAATTACAATTATTAACTAATATTTATTGCTATGTATTATAATCTAATCTTTTTTTTTTATGGCATACTAGTTATTAATCTTCATTATGATCATGGAGTATGATGAAGAAAAAATTTCCATTACTTAATATTTTGTGTTCTACATCAAATATATTTAACAATCACAATATTTTTCTTATTTATTATCTTACTTAGATTATGTGCAATAATACTAAATATCTTTAATTATTACAATCTATGTCTGTTTAAAATGAAAACAAGAAAGGAGACTTTAAACAGTTTATTAAGTTTAAAACAAACATTAACATTTTCTTATAGTACTAGTATTAAATTGAAAAAAAATTTACACATCTTACATTTACTTTAAAAAAAATACTTAACATATTATACAAAACGTAAAAATACTTATATTAATAAAATACTTGGAATAAAATAAATAATTTACACTTTCAAATTATTTATAACTAGAATATAGTATATTTTATACTTGATTCTGAATATTAAAATACTCCTTAATATTTCCATATTAAAATATATCAATAAAGCATACAATTTGTATTTGATTACATTCTAAATATTTCACAAACATGTTATTTATATTATCATTACTTTACTTTTAATCTTCCTATAATATTATGATTTAATTATAATTCTATAACTTATTGTAATCTTTCTGTATTTATTATTTTTTTATAAAATTATATTTATTTATTTAAATATTCATTATAGATATTACACATCTTATATTGCTTACAATAATATGAATCATTATCAGATTTTTTTTTTTTCAATACCATATCTTTTTTAGTTCAGAAATTCATTTTGTATTTAGATCTCTAATATCCAATAAAAACATTTATAAAATCTTTATTTTTACATTCTTTTAGCAACCTATTTGTTCCATGTTTAATCCCTCTTGCATTAAATGGTTTATCTTATCATTTGAAGGTTTAGCTATGACCATTGCTTAAATATTCAATTTTTTAATATGATAATATACCAGTGTGATTTTCATGATTACAAGTATGGGATGGATATCTTATAAAATTCTAATAATAATAATATCATGGATTATGTAAGTTAAGGCCACATTTTCATGTGTTTATCTTAATTTCTATCTTGGTTTCTATCTTAAGTCTTACAGATTTTTAGAAAAAAATGTCACTATTCATATATCATAAATATTGTCTTAAAGAACACTTCCCTAACACTATAGGATTTCCAATAAATCTACTTTCCTGTACCACTACTTCACATCTAACACTCTATATAAAACATTTAACATCACATAAAAATATTCATTATTTTTCAAAATAATATCCAAACTTTTTTTTTAAATTTTCATATCTTTGAACATACCAATAAGATTAAAAAAATAAACAAATAGTTTATGATATCATTTATCATAAATATAATGTCATTTACCTTTATACATATACTTATATACTCATATTAAGATTATGATATACTCATTCCTATATCATACACTTTTACGTAAATACCCACATAATATACATATTTATTTTACCTGATTCTGGGATTAAAAAATTCAATACCTATATCTTTTATTAAAAAACAAATAAAATTACTTTAATTATAATATTTTATGATCATTAGTGATGACAATCTTGTAGATATAACTTATTTTATGTTACAGAATCATAATCAAGAACAAATAAAAATGTTAACTATTTTTTTATACCCAAAAATTCTAAAATATTTAAATCTAAAAATAACAGATATGAATAAGTAATTATGAGTATTAATACTATCTTAAATGTATAGTTCATGTATTAAAATAATAAAAACAAAAAGTTTTTTTCAACTCCTTGAACTAAATAAAAAAAATATTTCCAGATTATATTGTTGCTATGACAATGGAACAAACTGTTACTTGAAACAAAACAACTTTTTTTCTCCCCCTCTCCCTTTCATGCTCTTTTAGATTCTTTAACATAAATGAAAACATGAAGAAAAATCCAAGTAAGTTATTTATCAAAAATAGTGATAAGTTCTTGTATCAAAAGTTTATACTTTCTTATATCATTGATGAAAATTCCTTCACATTTAGTAAATATGTATTTTATTATTTAATAAAAAAGACATTTGTTACATTTTAAAAAGTTTCCTTTCTGCATACCTCAAATATATTTTCGGGTACAGTTGGAAATTTCTAGAGTTCTCCAAATAAGTCATATTCAATATGTTAATAATTTCAGTACTTAGACAATATTAAAGTTAGTGGATAAACTTTCAAATAAAACTTAGTATGCATTAATCTTTTTAGGCCATTATCATCCTAATAAAGTCATTATTAAATTTATATCTGGAAATATCAATGGTGTTAGTAAATAGAAGTAATTATCTTTATTATTATTAATGATTAGAGTTAGTAGAAAATATTTTCTATGTGAAAATGAAAATTAATAAAAAAAATAAATTTTTTATATCTCCTTTGCATTTTCTGTAGGCAAAATGGTTTGCTAATCTGCAAGGTTTCTTATGAAAATACATTTTATCAATTTGAATGAAGTTTTATTTCCTTTCATTTATCATAAGCTTATAGTCAGCTTCTGTAATATATCAGTGAGGATAATTTTGTTTTTTATTCCATAATGAAATTAATGAATAAACTTCTTAAGATATATCCCATGCGTTTTACAAGCTATTATTACTTTTAAGGTGAAAACAATAAGATTTCAATAAATATATACTTAAAATTTTAAAACAAAAAAGTATAGTTTATTCCTTGAATTTTTTCTTGATTTTTCTCCTCTATCATTTGCTCATCTTATATTTATAGAAAAAAATTCATAATACCTAATTGGTTAATTACTTCAGACATCTGTCACAAAAATGAATGTTAATTATTTTCTACACTTTTAACTAATATTATAAAATTAATATTTTCTTAATTTTAATAATTCCAAATTTAAATTTAAATACTTAAAGCTTATAATTTACATTATGATAATTATTGATTTTAGAAACTTTTTAAGGAAATTGATATAATTAAAATATAACATTTATTATTCATAATTGACAACCTTTTTTAAATGTACCAAGAAGTGAATTTAATTTATTATTATATGAATGTGTGTGCAGACCTATTAACACACACCTCACTTTTTATTTATTTTACAATAATTTAATGATTTTAAAACAATAAATACATAGCAAATTTTAATTTGACTATTACTCATTATAAAAATAATTTTTAATCACTATAATTACTGATTTAAAATTACCTTATATGATTTTAAGTATTATTTACTTTCATTTATTTTAACATAAATAGCATAATTTATATTTCAAATTTATAAATTAGATTGATTATATTTATTTAAAGAAAATTAACTAAGTTCAACATTAAAAAAACCATATATTTTAACTCCTATAAATTAGATAATATTTTTTTTTTCCTAATCATTATATCAAAATTTAAAATTTTATCAATATTGACCATTACTTACAACTATATAATGATGTGGCAAAATAGAACAGCTAAAATATATAGATATTCCAGAACATATTGATTTGTCTCAATAGAAAATTTATGGCATAATGGTTTTGTTTTATTCCTGCTGTCTGTGTAATTATTTTTTATTAAGTATTTAATTTTCATTTTGTAAGTCTGAATCTGTCTTCAACATTTTCAAATGATTTATGAATTTTAGCTAGATTTAGTGGAATTTTTCTGAAAATTAGAAATAACTATTGTTATTGTTTTTTTTTAAAAGCTATATTTTTTTTTTGTTTTCATGTTAACACTCTCTGCTAATCAATGATTGTTCATTGTGTAGAATCTATTAAATATATTATAATCAAAATGTATGTATAGTCAATTAACCAGAACATAGATGCAGAAACAAATTGTTAAATAAAAGGAGACTCTTGAGGCCCTAAAAGAACATTTAATATCAGCTTAATATGTTTTTGCTATTGCAGATATTATTTATAGAGTAATTAATTATTACTAAATGTACATGGATGAATTGCTTGCCAACATGCTCTAGGACATATGGTGAGTTTATTGGATTTTTATTTCTGAGTTTAAAATCCAGAAACACTATAATCTTTCTACTCAGACACCTAAATATTTTCTAACTGAAATATTAGTTTTTTCTTGAAAGCAGGATATTTTGACAGAGAAAAACAAATTATGGCTCGTATTCCCAAGAGGGTTTAAAAGTGCATGTTGAGCAGCAATTGGTTGCCTGAAGGTGGATGGCATTAAAAATCTGATTGCATGATGACCTTTTATTTAAGTATCTACAATTGTAAATCACTTTTAAGTGAAGAAATATTTTTGAATTGGAAGAAAAACTGTTTAATGTTGAATGAAATATTGTTGAATTTTATAAAATTGGGAAAAAAAGTTGAAAAAACATTTAAATTTGAAAAGTGGACATGTACTTTATTACATAGTCATAAATATTGGCAGTGCAAATGGAATGGGATTCTTTATAAATAAAAAGTGGAAGAATAACAATGTGGAAATTGATAGTATATCAGACAGTGACAAGATTATTTAGTCAAATTAATGGAAAATGCCAAAAGTACATAGTTCATGTTTATGCTCCAAAAAGTTCTATTCATGATGAAGACAAACAACATTTTAAAATTGTTATGGGAGACTTTAATGTTAAATTGGTAAACAATTGAAAGATAAAAATATTGTGGATAAATTTGTTTACAATAATAGAAATGAGAGAGAACTTAGATTTGTGGATTTTGCAAAAAAAAATAAAACTATATATTATGATTTCTTTTTTGCAAAAAAAAAAAAATGTTAAATAGAAATGGATTTGGGAACATCCAATGAATTAGATTATATTTTGACTAATAGAAAACATGTATTTCAAACACAGGGAATCATCATTGATTAATGAAATATGATATATGTTAACACAAAGCTAGAGAAATAAAGATTATTAAAAAAGACAACATTAATAAGTGATATTTCTAATCATTAAAAATAATTCAATACATTTAAATGATATTTTACAAATTCAATTGTTTTTTTTTTAAATCAGTAAGAAGATAATTTAAAATACTATATTAAGAATGTCAACAAAAATAGCTGGGGGAAAAACTGCAATTAACCAGTAAATTTGCTACTGAGGCAAAGCACTGTATGAAGAAAAGGAAGAATATCATTTTTTTTTAATGGGTCATTAAGGAAAAATGAATATTTAGAGTTAAGATGAATTAAATATTTAGAATTTTATAAAACTATGTAAAAAAGTGTTAATATGATTGCAAATTGTCAAGAAAAGCTGTAGAAAAAGATAAGATTTAAAAATATAAAACTTCTTGGCATTATAAGGCAAGTTATTTCTATAATAAGTGAGTTTTAAAAAGAATTATACAGTAATAAAGAACAAGAAAACAAAATAATCACTACAATTATTACTTCAGTATTGCCAATGATTTTAAATGTAGAAATGAGATGTGTGAAAGTTCCAGGAAATGATGGAATTATTAATGATATTTTAAAATATGCAATGAAAAAAATACAAAAACTGTTTGTAAAGCTATATCTTAAATTTTTAAAATGACAAGGTTGTATCAGATGACTGGAAGAATGCAATAATAATGCTGATATTTAAAGCAAAGTGATAAATACAACTTTAGAAATTACAGACTTGTCAGTTTTCTATCAACTTTTTTCAAAATCTTTACTAAAAGAACTACATTTCATCTATAGTGAACTTTGGATTCTAATCAAACAGAAGAATAAGCTTAATTTAAAAAGTGATAATGCAGTCAATCACAAGTGTTGAGAAAAGTTATAAAAAGGGCTGATGAATAAAGAGTATATTATGCTTTTGGATTTGTAGATTATATATAAGTTTTTGATTCTAACACATTTCTATGGGAATTAAAATTTTGGACCATTAGGATATAGGTCTGGGATATTGTTGGATTCGGAAACATAATTTTCAAAATGCAATTGATTAAATAATATGATTATTCTAACAAGATTAACACTAAATGGGCATGAGATGGAGTGATTCTATATCTCCAAAACTTTATACAGTAATTTACAAACAGTATTTTAAGAATTAAAATAGGAAGTTAAGGGAATAAAATTAGATGGAAAACTCCTCTAGATTTTACAGATGATGTGGTTGATTCAGCAAATAATGTTTCAGAGTTTCAGAGTTTCAAGGAATGTCACAATAATTATCAGATGAAAGTTAGAATGTAGGACTAAAGATAAGTGCTATAAAGGCTAAAGTAATGTTCAATGGATTTTCTCGGGAAAAAATAAAGATTGATAATTAGAAGCACTTCTATTAGATTATTGATACACATGGAAACACAATGGATGAAATTAATTAAAAGAATTAAACATTGGTGGATTATAGGTGTGTGTGTGTGTTTGAAGAAAATATTTTTCAGTAGATGTGTTTTATCAGAGTTTTCAGAACATTGAACAAAATATGGAGAAATGGATTTTAGGAGTAACAAGAATTGATCACAAATGAAGTATGTGGGTGAGAGAACAAGAACTTATCGATGGGAATATTGAAAGTATTAGAAAAAATGATAATTAATGGACAGTTGAAGAGATTGTATAAAATGTAGAAACCACATGTGAGATAGATGGATGAAATAAGGAAGTTTTCTGAGATGATTCAGATAAGAGAGACTGGATTAAGTTTGGAAAAATCTTCATCCATCAGTGTATCAATAATAATTGAAAATGATACTGATGAATCAAAACATAATCTTGCATAATTTAATACATTGGTAGAGTGGCAGACTTGAGAGTCAAAGGTCCATGGATTATAACTCAGATCTATCACTTCTGATGTCAAATGTCTTATGATCTTTAAATAACAAACCATTCAATTACTTATTTAAATAACATAATTCAACTCTTCATTTGGATTTTTTCTTGAGCATTTTAGGGGGAAGGTGTAATAAAAACATAATGTGCAGTTTGTGGTTTGTTTTTTTGGAAGTTCCATAAGTGTGTGTTCTATCTCAATTCTGATTTTATAACCAAGTTTTTCACTTCACTTTTATCTTTCAAAAGCTTTCCATTTCTAGCACTAAAATATCTCATAACAATTATTAAAAATTAAGTTCTTTACTTCTTTAGTAAAATGAGTACTTGTTGAGAAATTAGCTTTTTTAATAAACTGCTAATTTTGGTATATAATTAACACATTGTTAATCTTCCGTCTGTTCTTTTTTTATTTATGATGGATTCTGTTTCTTTTATATTTCCAATGTTTATTTCTTTATAGTAAAATAAATGTTTAATTTTCAAATAAATTATTCTTCATCTTTTCTTTTACAGTATTTTACTTAATACAATGTAATCTCACATTGCAACGTATTTAATCTAATATTATTTATATAAAGTGATGTACAGTCTAAAGTATCAAATACAAATTGTCAATGTCACTATAGATTTAAAAACTTGACACTTGGTACGTTTTTGCTTTATTTAGCCATTTTTCTTGTGGATTATGAATTTGTAACCTTCATAGAATGAAAACCATAATTTCTCTTAACTACCATAAAAAGTTAATATTTTAGAAAAATTTAATCAATAATTAAGAACCTATCCTTTTTCTAAAATGAAAGATAATTTTTTGAATTCAAAAATAAAAGCAGCAAACGCGTCATATTGCCTCATGTGTCTTAGTAATGATCCATATTTGTTTAATATCTGTATGTTCACCTAATAATAAAAGCTACAATAATAAAAATATATAGAATTTTTCTATTCAGACCTCAGAGAATTCAATCATTGGAACATTTTTTTTCAAGTAAAAATATTTATCTGCTGTCTTTTTTTTTCTTTCTATATATAATTAAAGTAATTAAATGCAATATACATAAAAGAGTACACACCTTAATGTACAGCATATTAATATTTCATTTAGAGATTAGATTTTAGTAGTGTTCTCTCTTCAGCTCACTCTTTTACTCACGATGTCTATGTACTTATGTATAGATATAACAATTTTATTTTATTATTAATTTAAAACGTCTATTATGTGTTCAATGTATTAGTGTCCTACTTTGATTTATCAAATTACATATAACATCACATAGGTGATGTGATGTGATGTATTTGCCTTCTCCTTAAACGAAGTCAAGAATATCTCAGCAACTATGCCCAGATAAACCTGTTAGCCACTTTATTTTCCATTCCCCACTCTAAGTCTTCTCATATTCTGCCCCATCCCATTTCCACAACATAATCTTTGTCAACTCTATGGCCTTTAAATCTAAATCCCCCTTATCTTTTCGCAAACCCAGCATAAAAACTACTAATTCACTTTCTGTATTGTCACTTTGTTCATACCTATTCTCCCATAACTTCATTATCTGTACCCTTTCTGCTTTCAAGCATTTACATTCAATCAACAGATGCCTAATATTTTCTATACCTTCCTTACACAATTTGCACACTAAATCACCCATAGTTTTCCATTTACATGTATATTCTCTTGTTGCTAAAGATCCCGTTCGAGCCTTAAACAATAAACTACTTTTCTTACTATTATCATAAATTAACTCGCTTCCAATATTCTGTTTACTTCTATATATATTTAAACTCTTCTTACCCTCCATACTACTTCTCCATCTCTCCAACTTCCTATTTTTTATTAATGCTTCTATTCTTTTATCCCATTCCTTACCACTATAACACTCAACAATCCTCCTAACACAATCATCCCACCTTTTATACAAGTATACCAATATAAATTCTTTATCCAAATCTTTTGCATACCGCATTACCTTTCTCACCCATCTTGTTACCTGCCCTTTACTCATAACCCAATTAAACACTATTTTGGCTATTCTTTTACTATCCATAAACTGCAACCTACCAAACATTTTCATTTTACTTTTTGCATCTCTCATATAGAAACTTGACCATCCCATTTCTCCTTGAATTGCCTCCTTTGCTGTCCACATCTCTGCATCTAATGCATGTCTTCCTACTTCCCTTTGTACTTTCTCTAAATAATCTAAAATCCTTTTACTAACACATAATGCATCATTACCATATGTTAACCCTGCTACTGCAACTCCCTTCCATACAATTCTAGCTACATCATATTTATTATATGAAAATACTGTTAGTTTCTTTACCAAACCCTTTCTTTTCTTTGCTTCATTTACCAATTTTTTCTCCCATTCAACCAAGCAATTTTCCTGATTACATAAGATGATTCCCAAATACCTATATCTATCCACCACACTTAACTTTATATCCCCCAATAAAAAAACTACATCCTCTCTTTCCCCAGTATTAACCATCATTATATTTGATTTTTCTTCACTAAATTTAAGCCCCATCTCTTTACCCACCCTTGCACATGTCCTCAACATAATATCCATATCTTCTCTTCTTTCTGCACATAAAAAGATATCATCTGCAAAAAAAGACCCGACAAAGTATATACTCCTTTGCCACCTATTAATGGTATCTCTACCCCTTTTCCTAGTCTTTCTATTGCTTTTTCCATTTCACTCAAAAACAATAAAAACAAAATTGGTGACATAGGGCATCCTTGCCTTAATCCCACTCCATTTTTAACTTTAACTGATTCTCTATCCCCTAATTGGTAAGTATAATAATTATTTTCATATAATTTTTTAATAATATTTACTAAAGCTTCATACATTCCCAAATTGGCTAATCTTACCCATAATCTATTTCTATTTACTCTATCATATGCTTTCTGTATATCTATAAAACTCATATATAACAATCTACCTGAATTCCTACTGATCTCCATAAGGTGTGTAACTACAAACAAACTATCTCCTATATGCCTATCTGACCTAAAACCTCCTTGCATTTCTCCCACTACATTATTCTCTTCCATCCATTTTACAACTCTTTCAGCTACCATATATGCGAAAACTTTATATAAAACTGATGTTACCGCTATCGGTCTATAATTATTTAACTTTCTATGATCCTTACCCTTTCCTTTAAATAATAATCTTATTCTTGTATTAATCCAACTACCCGGAAAAACTGTCTTCTGCACCTTCTTATTAAAACATGATAATAACTTTGCTTTTGCTCTATGCCCTAAATTCATTACCATCTCTGCTGCCCATCCATCTAAACCTCTCGCCTTTCCACTTTTCAATCTCTTTTCTGCCTCATTCAATTCATTTTTTGTGAACCTAATATTCCCACTACTAACTGCTTTCATGTTTTCTATCACTAATTCCTTCACATCTAACATCTTTTCTATATCCATTACATATCTATTTAAGATTTTCTCTAGCTCGCCTCTAGAGCTACATTCTATTCCCTCATCATCTATTAATACTATCTCTCTTTCCCCTACATTTCTCCTTTTAATGTAATTCCAAAATTTTTTACTCCCATCTCTTCCACTTTTATTAATATCCTCCAACAATTTATTATTTAACTTCATCCTCTCTCTATAATTATCCATTTTAGCTAGCTTCTTCTTTTCTAAGTACTTTCTCATTTAGCATTAATATCATTTTCACTTTCTTTATTCTTAATAGCACACTTATATTCTCTGCATGCTTTTTTCCTCTCTTTTACACTTTTACTAACTCTCATTTTTTATTACTTTTATTCTTCTTCATATTCTCGACTAAAACCCTATTTGCCACTTTTTCTACTTCACCACACCAGTCCTTATACTCATCCCCAACCAACTGCTCCATGGTTTCTTCAACTTTTATTTTATACTCTTCCAACTTATTCTTATCATTCACTCTCCATCCACATCTTTCACTATTATTTCTACCTTTATTTCTATCCTCCATCACATTACTAACCATTTCTATTACAATAAAGTTATGATCACTATTACACACTCTCTCTTCATTATCAAACACCTTAATTTTTTGTATTTTATTCATTCCCTCTTTCTCTACCAATACATAATCTATTGTGTGAAATACATTATTCCTAGACCATGTGTATTGTCCATCATATACATTTGATAAATTCCCATTGCTCAAATTTACTCTTTGACAAAATTCCTTCAAAAACTGACCATTCTTATTATCTACATCATCAATTTCTTCAATATGCCCATTCATATCCCCTATAACCATTATTCTCTTCCCCTTTTCTTTAAAACTCTGAACATCCTTAACTAGGCATTCATATATACTATTGTTCCACTCCATTACAGTTTAACTATCTCCAGTGGTGATATACACTACAGCGACCATCCATTCTTGTCTACCCAACCTTAAGTTTCAGACCACAAATGTTCTTGACATTTAACAATATTTAAAAAAAATTTCGATATAACACCTATACCACCACCCCTTTTTTCTTTTTCTTTTCTGTTTATACCCTGCCATACTACCTCTTCCAAAATAGGTTTTTCTTCTTCTCTTAGATGAGTTTCCATTACTGCTAATACCTCAAGTCCTTCATTTTCAATTGCTTTATTTAATTCCAGCCATTTTTCTGATCTCCTACCACCTTGCATATTCAAAAACCCAATTTTAACAATTTCTTCTTTCCTAACTACCCTTTTATAAATTATTTTGCTTCCTTCTTCTCCATTACGTTTATAACAAACTTTCTTACCACTAATCTTACAAAACCATTCCCTCTCCACATATACACTTATATCTAAATCAACCATCTTTTGCTTATTTTTTATATCCCCTCCATTCTTCTTTTTGATAATATTACAATTTAAAAGCCCACCCCCCTTTAAAGGTTTCCCGAATTATATTTTTTAAATATCAGAGTCCCTAAAACTTCACTTCCTTGTTTTCCTAAGTGCAAACCATCTTTACTATACAACTCCCTCTTTCCAATAAACCAATCCCATACATCAACAACCACAACATTATTTCTCTCACACAATTTTTTCACTCTCTCATTTATAGAAAATTCACCATAGAGTAGTGCCACCAAGTACAAGCCTTTGTAATCAATGGATGCAGGAAGGTTGGTGCATAAAATCCCTATCTAGTTCCTACTCATCTAATATTCTGAGATTAGTTTCTAGCTTGTGGTTTTCAGCAGTGAGGAACCTTGGATCTGAGAGCACTGCATGTAGATCTTAGAATCTATTGCAACCCTCCAGAAGCCATCTTTTATCTTATTAGCTAACTATAAAGCGTATTTTCAATTCAAGCTCATTAGCTTGTATAGTCATATAGATCTGAACACTGTTCAGCATCCATAATTTTTGGTGTCTTTGGTTCTTTAATAAACAGTCACCATAATCCCATTGGGAAAGATTGGTATTAAACCACTAAACATCACATGATCACCATTCTTTATGCTTACCCAAGCTGTTTACTCAGAGCCAAAACTCTCCATACAGATGTTTAGTGATTTAATACCAATCCTGCCCAATAGGATCATGGTGATTGTGGTTATTAAAGAAGCAAAACACCAAAAAGTATGGTTGCTGAACAGTATTCAGATATATATGACTATACAAGCTAATGAGCTTGAATTGAAAACATTATGGTGTTTTCATTTTGGACTCAAGACTTTGTAGTTAGCTAATAAGGTAAAGGGTGGCTGCTGGAGGGTTGCATTAAATCCTAAGATCTAAGTGCAGTGTTCTCAGATTCAAGGCTCTTCACTTATGAAATTTACAAGCTAGAAACTAGTCTGGGGATATTGGATGAGTAGATCCTAGATAGGGATTTTATGTACAAAATTTTCTGCATCCATTGATTATTCTGGCTTGTACTGAATGGGGCTACTGTATGGAGAATTTTGCCTCTGTGTAAACAATTTGTGTACGCATAAAGAATGATGATCATGTGATGTTTAGTGGTTTAATACATGTAACACCCGCATAGTAATAATATTCTTTGTTCATTTATTTGAAAGTGATTCATCTCATGTTGTGTGTTCCTGTGTGTGTTTGTGCAATAAACAATATTTATTTAATTATGTTTATTGTTTTGCTCTTTATGTATTATTTCGACAATATCTAATTCAAACCTATTTCCATGATCTCTTTTGTAATTATAAAATACTAACATATCTGTCTAATCATTTTTTTTCTTTTTCTATATATAAATGAATGCTGCATCATTCTCATCCTTAAATTCATTTTTGTGTTTCCTATATGGGTAGCAGATTGAGTAGAGGCTTATTCATTTTATATAATTTATCATTTTGTATTATGAATTAATCTGTCCAATCTTGTAGGTGTTCTACAGCCAATATTAAATTTCTCTACACACATTACTCCAGTTTTATTTCTGATATTTAACAATAACTATCTTTATTACTTTTTCTTTCATATATGTATATATTATTTATTTTAAAACATTATATATATATTGGTGGTCGAGAGGTCAACACGACTGCCTTGCACTTGCAGGCAGTTGCCCGGGTTGCGGGTTCGCATCCTGGCCGATGCTATGACACTTAAAATATATATATTTATAAACTAGACAAGGTGAATTGATCTCATGTCATATATTCCATAGAGGATAATCATTCACATTGCCATTATATATACCACATGAATGCAATGGGGGATGTAAGGATGAAAATTATGCAGCATTTTCTTTTGTAAAAAAAAAAAAAAGATTCTACAAGTGCATCAGGATATTATAAACATGAAAGAGAATGTGGATATGAATTTGATCCAAATATTATTGAAGTGGTTGATGAAGAATAAAATTGATGGATAGAGAAAAAAAGTTAAAGTATGGCAAAAGGAATACATATTGAATTAGAATCATTGACATTTAACACAATTAAATGGTATCTAAAGTTGAAGTATTATATGTAATTTGATAACTAATGCATTAAAAATATACTAAGCTTACTAAATAAAGATTAAATTATCATCATAATATCATTTTGAACATTATCAATCCAATGCAGGAAGAAGATCTCACCAAGTTTAATCCAGTGACTCTGATCTCTAGATTCTTTTCCACAATACACAGTGAATTTTTTTATTTTAGATATCCATCTCATGTGTGATCTCCTTCTAGATTTTTTTTGGCATCTGATTTCAAACTTAAACAACTGTCTATCTAAAATCATCTCTTGTAGCACTAGATTCAATGTAGCTCCCATTTCAGTCACTTAATTCTTTCAGGCATATCCATGATAAATGATTATTCTTTTATCCATATATTTTATTTTTAATCTCTTTTTGTATTCCTAATTTGCATCTCTTTATACTTTTTTGTGTGATCTGAAATCTCTATATTCCTCTTTAGTTAAGTAACAAAGTTTCACATTCATAAGTAAGAACTGGTAAAACATATTTATTAAAAAAAAAATTTTAAACATATATGTATATGTTCTTTCAATATTAACTTATTTCTACCAAACCACTCTATCCAAGTTTAATTCTGTGACCAATTTTATGCATTATATTTCCCTCTATATTAGCAGTCTGGCCAAGGTATATGTACTTGCTAACTTTAGATCAAATTATTATTTTTCTTCTAAGAAAATTCATTGAATATTATTTTAGTATTTTTAATATTTATTATTAGTCCTACTTTCTTACTGTCATTTGACAACTCTTGCAAACATTTCTGAAGCTTTGAAGCAATATTTGAAAAGATAATCATTTTATCTGCAAATTTTGATGACTTAAATAATTTCCATTTATTTTTTCTTCCTTAGCTGTCCGTTTTACTCACAAAATACTTTTTGTAAAGCTGCTGTGAAAAGTTTTGGAAATATGCAATTACCCTGTTGCACATTTTTTTCAATGCTCATCTTTTTAGTATCACCATACAATCTAATCACTTCTATTGTATTGGTTTTTCAGAATTTGATATCTCAGGTCTGTATCTTGATAATTCAAGGCTTTAAACATTGTAGAAATATTTATAAAATCAAATGCTTTTTTATAATCTACAAATCCAAAGCATAATTGTTACTTATATTCTTTGGACCTTTCTGTAACATCTTTTTTAATATTTAGATATGGTCTGCTATGCTAAGTCCAGCTTGTTCTTTTAATTGATTACCATCTGAAGTTTATTGTGGTCAAGTTGCAATTATTTTAATAAAAATTTTGTATAGAACTGTTAGGAAACTGGTAGGTTAGTAATCTCTAAAATCTTTATCATTTTTCTTAAATATCAATATTACTATTGTATTCTTCCGATCATTTATTAAATCTTTATCATTTAGATATTTGGAATATAAATTTCCAGTCTTTTATCTCTTCATCTGCTTTTTTAAAAATATCTATGAGTGTTTCATCATTTTCTGGAGCTTTCTCCGTTTTCTCCATTTTCATAGATTTAATTGCATTTCTCATTTCTTTATTTAAAATTTTGGGCAATTCATAAAGTATAATAACTGTTCAGAATATTTTTGTTAAGTTTCTTTTTATTATTTTATTGCTATATAATTTGTTATAGAACTCTTTCACACATTTCACATTGTCATCTCTCTTTTTAATAACAGTTCTATTTTTTAATTTTTTGGAGAAATAACTTTATTTCCAATAACAAGATATCTTACACTTTTTAGAATTTAAATATTCCATTTTTTTTAATGAATCATTAAAAAAATTTTATGCATTCTTTTGTTGCTTTTTTGTATCAGCTATCTTTGATAAAGTTCTTAATAGAATATTGGTTATCTTCTTGTTGATTACAATTAAATCTAATCACTTTCATGGTCATTTATTTGCAAGTTCTAATTTAAATATATTGGAGTGCTTCTGAAAGTTAAGAAAATCAACTATTAATACTATCTCTGTAATAGTTTTTGTCTCTTTAGTTTTGAATTAACATATAGCTTAAATTTCACAAATAATCACTGAATCTATGTAGAACATCACAATCTTAAAATACATATTTTCTGTTGATCAAAATGTAATCCAATTTTGATGCAACTTAATTTGAATGTTTCCATGTCCATTTCTGTTTAACATTTTTCTCAAAGAAAGAATTAATTATTTTTTTGATAACTGATCAAATATCTATTCTTTCTCATTTCTATCACCATATCTTTTAAGGAATTACCAAGTCTAACATCAAAGTTTGCCATGATAATTTTATTACATTATTTGATCTGGTTAAAAGCACTTTGTCTATCCATATAAAAAGTCTCTGCTTCATCATAATGAGAAATTGTTGGGACATACACAAGAATTAACTGCATTTGGTATTTTTCCATTAATTTGAATAACTAATCTTACCATTCTGTTTAGTATATCATCAATTTTCCACAATGTTATTCTCCCACTTTTTACTTATAATGAATGTGACTCCACTTGGGCTTACAATATTTATGCCTGAGTGCTAAAGTATGTGTTAATTTATTGTTAAATATATTTTCATCTTTTATTGTAATTTAACAAAATCCAAAAAATGTGTCACTGAATGTTAGACAATTTTTTGTAAACACCTAAATAAGAGGTCATTATAAAACACTACATTGGTTTACTATTAGAGCTCTTAGTATCATCCACTTTTGATTCTCAGTTATTGACTTGGCTGAAAATTTTATATCCACTTTAGGAATAAGAACAATAATTTTTGTCCGTCAAGATTAGAATTTTTTTTTTTTTAAAAAAAGATCATTCTCACAAATTCATTCTGCCTTCAAAGAAACTCAACTGTCAATTTAATTCTAATTATCAGGTAACTGAAAAGATAATTCAACATACTAGTGATGCATGCACATGAATAAACCATCTATGTTTCTCCAAGATGAATCAAGGCTCTTCTTTCAGTTAACAGCAAGTTCCTTTTTGTAGCGAATGATTCAATTATATACTCATAGTGTTTTTAAATAATTAATATAAATGGTAGAAGTTAAATCTATTATAATAATGGGTATGTGTCTGTGACAAAAAACACTCAAAACAGTTAATAAATAATAAAAGTTAATTAACAAAAAATACTTTCCAATAAGGACAGAATATTTATCTGATATTTTATTAAGTTGACTGAACTTCTTTGAAGATATTTACTTCAGTTACTCAAGGAAATATTATGATATCCATGATTAAGTTGTAAAATAGGAGAAAAAGTACATAAAAGTAAAGGTATTTAATTAACAGTTAAATAATTTACTCTTTTTGGTAAATATTTTGGGTCTCCCCCCTCCTTCAGGATATCATTCTTCTAGAGAAAAATTATAAGGTGGATGATCCTGAAAAGAATTTTGATTATTGTTGTTACTATATGTGCTTCCTAACATTTCATTACCATCACAGTAGTGGTTGAATTCCAAAAGATAGATCAGCACATAACTTATAGAGTTAATAGATTTTGTTGAATCTTAAGTTAACCATTGAAAAGAGAGAAATTCTGTAAGGAATCAGCTTTTCGAAATAATAAAGAATTTTAAAATCCCATCTTCTTAATTTTATTTTAGTCATATTTCAAAGTATAACTAAAAATTTGACATAAATAAATGTGTGTAGTCCAATTATTTACATAAAAAAAGACGTTTTGAAATTATGTAATATTTGGTAGCTTTTTCTTCATCAGTAGAATTATGATGACTTCCTCCAATGTATTACAATTTTCCCTTGTTTGTTTTCTATTTTTCATTTGTTAATTTGAAAGCCAATGTAATCTGTTGACACAATATCTTAGATTTATTTTTTTTTTTTAAATCCAGATTTAACTGGCTTAAAGTAAATTATTTTGATATCAATATTTTATTTGAAACCTTAATTATTTTGAATTATGTAGATTTTAAAGCTACAATAGGTATATGTACTTTAGTCCCAATAAATATCTAATAGAAAATATGACATACATTTGTCACATTTTAAGAAATGGAGCATGAGTAGATTTTTAAAAAAAATAGTATTTAGTTAGAAAATTTAGAGGGGGAAGAGAAATGTGTAGAAATATACGTAAAATAGCCCATACAAGCAAAGATTTTTTCTACTTCTCCTTCTATAAAGTAGTAGTGATAGAGAAGGTATTATTTTTCAATTTCTAAGGGATGAAAGTTGTAAAAATTTTCCATTTTTGTTTTATCATCTATTTACAATATTCATTTGAAAATTTCAGCAATGTGAATCCAGTACATATGCGATTAAAAAAACCCATTTATATACATTAATTTTAATTGTCTCTAAGATAATAACGTAATTAGTATATTATAGAACTATATAATCTTATTTTTTGCTTTCAAATATATATAGTGTTATTGGTTTATGTAAAAATGAGTTCATATATGTATAAATTAGAGTAGATTGGAATGTTTTAAATTAGAAACCGTTATATTAAATATGAATAAAGTTATGTATATAGAAACCTCATTTAAAAATAGATTTTCAAATTTTTTTATTATACAGTTATAGTTTTGTTTTGATTTGATTTTTTGATTTTTACTTTTTTTATATGATTTATCTTTTCGGTTATTCATTTTTTAATTTTTTAAAAAAAAAAAAAAACCAGTTTTCGTAATAACTTTTTATCTAAAAAAATCTTTTCTCTTTTTGCCTTATACTCACTCTTTAATTAAGTATTGCAATCAATTGAAAATCTTGATTTAAAAAATGATTTTTTTTCCCTTAGATTTATTTTGCAAAAAAGTTGAAGTAGTCAAAACTTTTTCTTTTATCAAAATTACATTTTTTATATATTTATATCAAGCATTTAATTATTCAGGTTGTCCAAACTAATAAGATCAATCTCTGGATAATTAGCTTTTTTCTGTCTTGAGTCTCTGTGTTTTCTATCAAAAAGAAATCTCATTATCTAAACTCTCTTTTAGTCAGAAAACTTACCTCTTGCCCTAATATTATAAAAACAGTAATGTATGTATGCATGTATTTATGTCTGTATTTAATACATTTACTAAAACAAAATTTTAATTTATGTTTATATTATTAGCCTTTGCCAGATCATGGGGTCACAACAGTATTTGTTGAGTTAGGAGCAACCAAGCTAGAGGTAAGATATTTGATAATTATCTTTTATTTTATTTATAAAATTTATTTAATTTAGAAGATGGTAAGCAGTGGTATTCTATTTATAAATGATTAACAAAATGTTATTACAAGGTCGCAATATCATGTTGCCTAGTTATCTCAACTCACCATTTGTCAGAAAATTTAACATATCTTTATGCCTCTTTTTTTATATTTGTTAATGTTATGCAGATGTACTTATTGCTATTTCTTTTTCTTATTGTTTCATCATTTTTGTTTTGTTTCATCATTGCTAAAAAGAAAAGGTCTATGAATTAAGTTTTATTCCAATTTTCAAAGCAGATGAGCAAACATTATATAATCTGTTGATAAATAGTTGTCTCTTCCACTATCATCTATATGATTTATATCAGTTCATGTAATCCTAGAAATCTTGTGAATGAATGCTATCTTTCATTTAAATGTAATAATATAAACCTTCATATTGCTATATATTTGTTTAAAATATAAAATTTTATTAGTTTAACTATTGCAAACTATATAATAAATTTTAATTATTAATAATGTTGCTCTAAAATATTACGCAGAATTGGCTAATAAAAGCTAGCTCTTCACTGGCTTTAAAAATAATGTTGGAGAATGATAACATTTGTAATATGAATTACTGCAATAAAGTTGTCATGTGATGCACCATACTTCTGTTGCATGCAAAGAAAACAATTAGAAAACAATCATAAAACAATAGCAGGAGAGATGATTACTTATCAATAAAAAAAACTAACATATGTAATGCACAGAGAATCACATGACCATTAGCACGCTTCTATAAAAAAATGTAACAGCATCATTAATATTTAAATTTATTACATATATATGTATACACATGACTCTTTTGCAAATGATTTTATAGTTTTCAATTTTGTTTATTTAAGATTTGTAAATGTTAAAATAGTAGCAAACTCCATACATTTATTCCACCCACTGCAAGCCTTAGTAATCAATGGATGTAAGAAATTTTATGCATAAAATTCCTACCTAGTGCCTATTCATCCAATATCTCCAGACTAGTTTCTAACTTGTGACTTTCATCAGTGAGCATCTTTGTATCTAAGAGCACTACACCTAGATCTTAGCATCTAATGCAACCCTCAGCAGCCACTTTTTAACTGTTTAGTTAACTATAAAGCTACAAATCTTCTTGGAACCATTTTGGAGGCTTTAATATTTAGATTATTAAGAATTGAATTCACAATATAACAGATTTATTGGTTCATACTACAAATATAATAATAATGCCAAATATATGAAAACATTTGTAATATTATTTAATTTACACCCAATTTGATTTTCACTCACTAATTATTAACAAATATTTTTTTCCCTAAGAAATGAATTATTTATTCTAACACCAAAGACGATGAGCCAAATTCAACTGTTCTATTTAATTGATTGAAGAGATATTTAAAACATGCCCTTTCTAGGCTGGAGATTATTATATAAAACATTAGCTCTTGAATTTGCTTCTCCATCACTGTTCTAAGCCACAGAGGGCAAAAATATTTTAAAAATAGTATACATTTAACCACAGCAATTTAGCAATTAATCTTACATTATAACTATAATAGCATAATGAAAGAGATCATTTTAAAATAGTTATAAATAATACATAGTAAAAAAAATTAATGCATTATTGAAGTAGCTACGTTTATACTATATTAGCTTGCAAAAATACAATCTGTCTACTCTAGAAATGATACTGTTGATAAAAATAGGGCCCAAGCAAATTAATATGTTTTTAATCCAAAAGGTTCAATAACATCTGACTTTGGAAAGCAATTTGTCCAAAAAAGATAACAAATGATCAATTAATGCTTTATGATTGTTGTTATACATTAATTGAAGTTATAAGTGAATAAAGTCTAAAGATTTTAATTGTAATAATAAACTATAATATATATAAATTATGTGTATCTGTGTATTTAAAAATTTGTGTACAAACTTATTAATAATGGTTTTAAATATAATATTTAATGTAATAATATCTAACCTTTTATTTTAACTTATTTAATTTTATAATACAGATTACATAAATGCACATGTTTGTTAATAAATATCATTTTCTTCCTTGTATCATTTAGTTTGGTTTTTGAAGAAACTTTCTTTCTAATACAACTAAAATGTTGGAAGTGTTTGGAAGATATCTATAAATCCATTTAACTGATAGATAGTTATCAGGTTTCACTTATGAGTTGTAGAGAATATATAAGGATTAATTTAATCAAAACTTTTGAGTTATTTTTTAATATCTCCAGAAGATACCTTCTATCCTTATGCATCTAATTGTATATATGGAGACACGTGCATAATTTAATGTTATATTATTGATTATAATACAGTATATATTTTTAACTGTATGTAAATGTGTTCACACATTGAAGATAAATAAGATCACTTTAAGATACTTACACTTTAATATATTTACATAAAAAAACATAAGTGAATATTCTAGCATAATTGATGGATATTCAAAATCTTTAGAACACTGATAATATGTTGATCTGAAATATGCATAGAGCATGAAAGTATTGGTCTTTATTTTACATTAGATGACAATTTGTGAGTTTATAAGTTTTTTTATATATATAAAATTATCTTCGTATTCTTATAAACTGTCAAAACAGAATTTGTATATATTTATTGGCATTAATCAAACCAAGTATACTTTCGATGCTTGTGCATCATAATCATAGCTATTCTGATGAAAAGACCTATTTTTACTAATTTGAATATTGTTTGATCTTTGATTCATTATGTATTCATTTTGTGTAATGTACCCTCCTCTTTAATCTTGCACTTCCTGACATTCCTTTTCTCTCACATTATTTTAATAAAACTTTGATCAAAACTGTTTCTGTGTTCTTTCTCATGGTTCTAAGATAATGATGTGCTAATAGAATTTGGCTTTGCTTTTGCTTTTTTATATATTGAAGTGTATTGTGTTATTTTTGTTTTTAAATTAGCCTTTGTCTCCCCATATTTTGTGTATGGACAGCCCTTTTGGCTGTATCTTATGGCATAAAAATGACATTATCCCAATTCACCTAGGGTATTTTGACTTTTGTATTATTAATAAGTTTATTTAGATGAATGGGTGTTGTAAAACTGACATTAAATTTGTTGGAGCATATATTTAAGACTTTGTTTTCTACGTAGAGCGTTCCAGCTTTTATTATTTTTTATATTCATTGTTTTGTTTAAAATATTTCTTTTGAACTGTTTTATATGTTTGTGAATGTGTGTTATATTATATCCAGATTTTATCTTCAGCAACATAAATCTTATCAGACTCAAATTGACACAAGTAATTAGAACTATTCACTAAAACTAATGGTAGATTTTGGATGAGTGTACTATTATAAAACTTCTAAATACATGGCCCAAATTTTAAAAAAAGAATTAGACTTTGGCTAACATTCAGTCATGTCATCATTAGAACCACTTTCAATGAACATAGAATAGCCTCTTTTGATGTTATAGAATTGTATGGATCAATAATCAAAATTATTAACAAACTATTAATAAATAAGAAAATAAACATATATAAAAGAAAATTTATTGTTGATTTTCTAACTTGGATAGACCATGGTATTGTGACAACATTCAGAAGTAATGAATACAAAATAGCAGATTCATGGCAATGGGGTTATCGATCAGCACAGTTATATGTTAGCCTTCAAGAAAACTAACACAGTCCTCCCTATATTAAACACATGTACAAACTGCACATATATACATTAGGCAGGCATCTTTATATATGCACCACAAGACATCATCAATCACATAATTAATGACTTAAACACAAATTTAGGTCTAAGTTGGACCATTGAAGAGGAAAAAGACAACGATATCCTATACCTTGATTTAAAACTAAAATGAAACCACAATACTATACACTAAAAAATGATTATTAAACTTTCCTACTCTAGGGGAAGACATGAAATCACAAGTGCCATCACACAAATTTATAGTTTTAAAACCCTTCTTGTATCACAATAAATAATTCTGTCAATTTGAGTCTAATAAGATCAAGAATATAGACTTACATTGCTGATTTGATAAAAGCTGAATACAATATAACATGTACACAAATGTAAAAAATAGTTCAAAATAAATATTTTAAACAAAGCAGTGAATATAAGGAATATTAAAAGCAGGATTACTCTGCCATACTTATCACATATGGGAAACAAATTCATTAAGATATGTTCCAACAAATTTAATGTGGGTTTTAGAATGCCCATTAAGCTAAGTAAACTCATTAATAATAATAAAAAAAAAACAAATACACAAACTGGACTAGCTAATGTCATTTATGCCATAGAATTCAGCCAAAAAGGTTGTTCATACAATACTGCAGGAAGACGAAGCCTAATCTAAAAGTAAGCAAAAGCAAAGTCTGATTCTATCAGAACATCAATCTTTTACAATCGTAAGATAGATTACAGACACGGTTTTGATCCAAATATTATTAAAGTAATTTGTTAGGAAAGAAATAACAGAAAGCACAAGATTAAAGAGGCATGGTTCTTTGCACAAAATGAATACATAATGAATCAAAGATTGAACAGCATTCAAATTAGAAAAAAAAAGAAGGTTTTCTCAACAGAATAACCATGATGATGGTGCTCAATTTAAAAGTGGTTTTAATACAGTAGATCATATCCAGGTATTGAGAGAAGTTATAGAAAGGACAAATAAATATGTGTTACCATTATGCTTTGGATTTGTAGATTATGAAAAGGCATTTGATTCTATAAACATTTCTTCAGTGATTAAAGCATTGGATCATCAAGGTATGGATCCAGGATATCATCATATTTTAAAGAATATTTATAAAAATGCAACAGCAACAATTAGATTAACTAATGATACTAGGAATGTCAACATTGATAAGAGTGTGACTCCATATCTCCAAAATCTTTTACAACAGTGCTGCAAGAAGTATTTTTGTGGATTAAAATGGGAAGCTAAAGGAGGGAAAGTAAATGGAGATTATTTAAGTCATTTAGATTTTGCAGATGATGTAGTGGTTTTTTACAAATAATGCTTTAGAGCTGCAGGAAATGTTGCAGGAGTTATCAGATGAATGTAGGAAATTAGGACTAAAGATAAATGTTAAAAAGACTAAAGTAATGTTTAATGGATTTTCTCAAAATAGAAAATAAAGATTGATTATGATGAGTTAGAAGAAGTTAACAGCTACAAATACCTTGGTCAAATTATTAATACAGATGGAAACATGATGGATGAAATTAATCATAGAATTAATCTAGTTTGGAGTGTTTTTGATAGAAATAACTTGATACTAAAAGGAAATATGCCTATGTGTTTGAAAAGAAAGGTTTTTAATAAATGTGTTTTACCAGTTTTTTACTTATGGATCTGAGACTTGGACACTTAATAGAAGAGCAATACAGAGACTTCAGACCACTCAAAGAAGTATGGAGAGATGCATGTTGGGAGTAACAAGAAGAGATCAAAAATGCAAGATATGGGTAAGAGAACAAACAGGTGTTACTGACCTCATTGAAAAAATTAAAAGACTGAAGTGGAGTTGGGCTGGACATGTTTCTAGAAGGGATGATAATAGATGAACAATTGAAATCTTAAACTGGATTCCAAGAGATTGTAAAAGGCCCAGAAAGAGACTACATGCAAGATGGATGGATGAAATAAGAAAGTGTGCAGGGGTGATTTAGAGAAGAGAAGCTAAAGATCAGTGAAAATGGATTGAACTTGGAGAGACCTTCATCCTGCAGTGGATTGATAATGGTTGATGATGATGATAATGCACAAGCATTGAAAGTATACTCGAATTAATTTCAATAAAATATATACAAACTCTGTTTTGGCACTTTCTATTAATATATATTGTAACCAAGTAAATGAAGAACTAATAAAGTCACCATCAGAAAATAATATGATTTAACTCAAATAATATGACTTAGGCTAATGATAATAATAACAACATGATATATTAGGCTAAGCTCAAAGTTATCATATATGATGTATTCTGTAATAAAAAGAGCCATATGGGCAAGAATAATAATAATTGAGCATTGTACATATATTAATTAATGTTTAATAAATTTTAAAAGGAGACTGCTCAACTCACTGTTACAAACTACATACACTCTTAATATTGAAAGCATATACCAAAGAGTAGTTAGGTTATAATATATTTTTTCTCATACATTTTTATTATCTACCCCCCCCTTCCCCAATATAATTACACATCTTATAACCATATTCTCAACATTTCATTCAATACTCTTGATAAACGATAATAATGTTTCTAAGTTTTATTTGTGCCACTATTCAAAATAATTTCTTTTGTCAAAAACTTTTTTTTGATCATCGATTATAATTGTAAGATCTCAGGATTTTTCATTAAATATTTCTAATATTAAAATTTTCACTCTTTTATTTTATTTGTGAAATATTAAACAATGAATGGCATCCTAGTGAAAATATAAGGAGACACATTTTTACCCCTAAGATGATGTCTACCTAATTTACAATAATAATAATAAAAATTTAAAGAAAATATTTTAATTAAAATAAAATACATAGAAACTCTTAATTTAGAATAAAATAATAATCTACTAGGATAGCATTCTAATACTAAGAGTGGATAAGAGATTTTTTGGCTACTTAGGATATCCTATTAACAACTTATACCAAATCTTTCTTATTATTTTAAGATAAATAATTTAAGCATTAAATTTATGATGGATAATTAACTATGATCTTATGAGTAACCAGATAATAATTTTATCACAAAAGCAGTCTTCTTTTTTTAATAATTCCACATGGATTAAAATGATCATCTATGATTAAAAAATACATGAATACCTTATTTCTTAGATTCATTTTTAACATCTATAGACCATTTTAACAAAGTGATTATTATCATGAATTTTGTGTGCATGTACTTTTAATAACTAACATAAAATATAATTGTATCATTGATTATATAATGTTAAGATTTCTGGATATGTAGTATGTAATTGAGATGATATTAAAGCTATACACAAATTTAACAATAAAATCTAACATTTATTTAAACAATAAAGACAATCAAATAAACCTCAGTTTTGAAAATCTACAATTTTGAAAATAAGCTATTTAAACATTATGCCATAAAACTTTATTGCAGAAGAGCAATAAATTTTAGAAGTTTACAGCTTATGATAATAAATAAATAAATTTACAAATTAAATGGTCATTGACTATTGTGAATTTGTCGGAATGATAAAAGCTTTTTATTAAACTTGGTCATCATTACAAGAAGTTCTACATTTTTACATAAATGCTATAGTCCCAATAATGAGTACATTTAAATACTAAACATATCTTACTAATCCAGTGATAAATCAATGCTAGAAGTGATGTATATCAGGGGTGGCCAACTTTTGTGTTCATAAGATCTACTTTTTATTTTAAAAATATGTTGCAATCGACTTGATGTCATAAGCAATCGACTTGTTGTCATAGGCATAGTCTGAGTGGAGGAAGGTGTAAAATACTTCCTATTTTTATATATCTACCTAGTAAAAAATAATTATTTAATGGGCCAAAAAACTCATGTCCAGTGGGAATTAAAGCAATATGAGTAATTATTAACAATATTTATTAACTCAAATTAGTTACATTAAATCAAGATTAAAAATATTATTTTCATTAATGATATGGCTTAGTGGACTTCACTTATCTAGAATTGAAAAAAAATTTAGAACAAAAATAAAAATAACATTGAAAATCTTGACTTAATTTGTTTCACGCATTACCCGACAGCTCTTGCCAGATTGGCCTTGTGATCGGCCACAAACGGCTTTGTGATTGACCGGTGAATCACGATTGACTTGTTGGACATCCTTGATGTATATTACTTATTTAGGCCTATAAATACAATTTTAAAATTTTAAATAAAATAACTATCAGTTTTATGTTTTGAAAAACTGGCAAAGCACAGCAAGACAGACCTACACTCATAGTACTCAAGAGTGCAACTGAAGAAAAAATAATGTTCTTTACAAAGAAATAATATCAATTGCTAAGATAATTAAAACATATCCATATATCACACATGGCTTCATACAAAATATACATAATATAATAAATCTGAGATGAAAAGATACATAAGGCACTGACACTAATGATGATATGAACTGAAAAGTAGATCTATATTTTGAGGGCAAATAAATATGCTAGGATTTTTGTGTCTGAACATATGTGAAAATGACAAAACTACCATCTTTTGGGAAATATAATGGCAAGATAAGTATAAACAGTAAAACAAGAGAAACTAATGCAAAATCTCCTAGACAAATATCATAATTAACTGATATATAAAACTGATAACAAAATTATTTGCTAAGTCTGGCCTAATAAAACATGGTCTGAAATAAACAAAATAAAAATATACAACACCTTCACTGGTTATGTGTAAACATATCTATTTAAATGGATAAATTATTCACAATAGGAGACAAAGTAATATTTTAAAGTAATAAAAAATTTTAAATCAAAAATATTCTGTGAATTTCTGGATATAGTTGATAAATAATGCATTAAAATATATCAGACAAAATGCATAAATAAATAAAATACATGGTGAATTACAAAAGCATAAAATTATAATTAAAAATTATACCCAGTTTACCAAACTTAAATAATTAAGTGTCCATCCTGGAGATTTCACCATTCAACAGAATATAGTTCTGAAAACAGAAAATTTTCTCCCTTTGTTGAAAATACAGCAAATTTAAAACTAGATGTACAGCATTCAAAAATATAAACATGCAAACATTAATGGCCATTCAGTTTCACAAAAATACTTTTAAATATATTGCTGACAATTTCTGGTATAACAAAATGTTCATCATAATTTAATATTGAGATCTAGGAGCAAATATTTAAAGACAAACAGGTTTCTCTGGAAAGCAAGGTTTGAAATTTATAACAGTCACACTAATAATAGCAAAACATACAATAAAGTAGGTTTATAATCAAAAGTTAATTGTATAATAACTTGAATGATAATTCATTAAAGTATTTTGTATTTCTTTTATAACACATATATGGATGTTCCAATTATTTTGTCCAAACATAGTTAAATATTGGTAGCAGTGAATTTTTAAGTAATGAGTCCATTACAATGATATAATATTTTTTTCAAACATACTAAGTATTCAAGCAATAATTTTCCAATGAAAGAGTAAGTTAGTAATTTTCATTTGACAGACTTGGGGGAATATTTTTTCTATCTCTAGCCTGTATTAAACATAAGTTAAAGTACTCATGAATGAACATCTTTCATTCTGCAGCAAAGGTAATAAATAATTAATTATGATAAGTAATTAAAATATTTCAAAATTAATACAGAGGTTCTTCAACCTAGAATTAAAATAATTCATTTATTAAAAGTGAGTTATCCTGGAGAAAAACCATTGTTAAAATATGATAATATTGAAATAAATATATTACAAAGAGATATTGCTGGTGACAAAACATTTCAAAGCTTTTTGATAAATTTATTACTTTCAGCAATTTTTTTAATTTTTAAGCAGTCATTGAGAATATTAAGAATCACTACAAGTATTGAATAAGTCTTTAACAGGCTTAATATTGTGGCCCAAAAATATTAAATCGATAATAAAGATTACTGTAAATAAAAAATTGGTAATCAATAAAAATTCTTACATTAGTGAAGTAAGCTATAAAAAATTCCCATGATGTGTTTAATTCTTCATAAAAGTAATTCAGTAGTTATAGAAAAATAATAATTTAAACTTCCCATCATGTTTTTCTTTCATAATGTAGATTTCTGTCTTTTCATTAGACTTAGCTTAAAGCTTGGGCATCTGGATTAAAACTTATTTAAGGATACATATTACTTTAACAAAAATGAAATTGATTAAAAATAATTAAACTTATAATTATTAGAAATGATTAAGTTTGCAAACAAATAATAAAAATTAGTTAGAAAATAAAATAAGCAAGATTTTTTTTTTCTCATGTGTGTGCTAATTTGTCCTATGTGCTTTTATATCCCTGATCATGTGATTGATTTCACTGATTGAAATTGACATTTTAAAATCACTTCCTTTTGACCTATTAAAATTTAAAAATTGATTTGGTATCTGGGAAACAAAGTTAAAAATATAAACTCATTTACATATTGTCTAGACTTTTTAATTAAAATATTTTCATTAAAACAATTATTGATCAAATTAAAATTATAATACAATAAAACAGAATATTACAGAATAAATCACTTTATTTTGAAAAGAATATTAATTTACATTATCCTCTTATAATAATTTATATATCTTATTAATTAAATGAGAAGTTCTCTGAAATACCTTTTATTATCTTAAATATATTTAAGAATAATATTTAAATATTATGAAGAAAGGGAGTGAAAGGCAGCATTAAATTGCAAAAAACACTGGGATATATTCTCTAAAGTTTCTTTTAATTGAAAACTAATAACTTTTAATAATAATAAATTAACTCATTATCTCCCTATAATTAACATAGCTTAACTATATTTTCACTAACTTAATCTTTATGAATAATTAGCATGAATAAAAACATACTTTTATTAATAAATAACTAAAATATAAATGCTTTCTTGTAAGCAAGCCAATTAAATAACAATATTTAACATTAAAGATTTAAACTTAGCTATTATTACAGTTTAATTTGAACATAGATTTTTTAATATACTAGAAATTATATGAAAATAACGTTTGCTTTTAATAGCTCTCAACATGAACTTATTATTATACAGGGAAATATATTTTTAATTTAAATGAAAGTTACTTGGTTCAAACCAATATAATAAAAATATTTAAAATGATTTTTATAATAATTAAGACTTATAAAAGTTCTTAGATTGACTTATAAAATGAATTAGTATTTAACTATAAAGACTTTTTAAAATTAATTTGCAATAAAAATTAACTTATTGGAAAAAAATTTCCTTTTTTTATACTTAGACAAATTGGATGGCTGAAAGCTTAGCTTTATTGACAAAGCTAAAGGTTACAATAATATATTTGATGATATGTTATCAGTATAATGCATTTTCACTGCAGTGCACTATAATCATAGCTGTCTTACTCGAATCTTATGTTGTTTTATATTGGCTGTTATTAATATGTAAATGAACTGAAGTGCATATTCCAGTGATTTAATAATTGGATGCTATTAGTTTTTATATTTATCACATTGTTATTCTTTGTGATGAACCAAGCCACTTTTATCTTTTTATCATCTCTCTGTATACATATCAGTTTGACATTCAGCTGATCAAAACAGTGCCTGTGTTTTTTGTTTTTTTTGCATGATCTAAGAACACTGTCATATATGTTGCATTTTTTAGCCTTAATATATTGGGTATTTACGTTGTGTTATCCCTGTAGTAATGTTAGTTTGAGATTTTCTATAGTATACTACTATACATCCTGGACTATTGTATCCAATTATCAAATTGTTAGCAACTCATGTAAATTATTAATAACAGTCACTATAAAACAGCATACACACAAGTAAGGCAATTATGATTATGGTGCACTGCATTGGAAATACTTTAGCTGAACAGAAAACCAAAACATAAAAAAGAAAAACCCCACACTTCATAAAGCATACCAACATATGTATGCAAAATTTATTACTTATAATTAACAAAGTTTGAAACAATATTATATATGTGTGTGTGCAATACAATGCTTTAAAATGTATGTATCATTTAATTTAATATACTCCAATTACAGTTTATTTATTATATATATGTGTGAATTATTTAGCCTTATTATAGCCTTCAGGATATTCTAAAACTATAAAAAAAAGCTTTTTACTCAGCAATTGTGTTGCATGAGTTTTATTCCAAGGCAGATTTAGATATCATAACTGTACGTATTGCAATCATTGCTCTTTTTAACAAACCTAGCATTCATATATTATCAGGAAGAAATTTTTTTGTTCTTTTCTTTTACTTTCTCTATTTCTTTATTTTGTAATCTAAAATTATAAAAAAAATCATAGCATCTTCATGACTGGCATGTTTACTTATTGTTTTTTATATATAGCTTCTTCATCCTCTTGGAGATAAAAGTCCAATTAAAGGTTTCTTAGAAAAAAATAAAAATGGTGGCATGCATCATATATGTATAGAGGTAAGAGATTAAATTAAGATATAACTTTTTTTTTATTCAATTTGTGTTATTTGAATGCATTAATAAATAACTCCATTTATAATATTTTCACTTCTAAAATTATTTTTAAATGCTTTTATTTTGTCAAATTAACCATGACCATTTTTTTTTTAATTTGTTACAACTGCAGATAAAATAATTATATAACACAAAATTTTGATTAATGAGTTACTATAATATCTACATCTAGGTCAATATAGTATTATATATATTTAATTTTATTGAAATCGTGTATTTTGGGTGAGGATTACTTTATATTAATATGAAAAAATAAAGTTGATGTATATATACTAAATACACATAATAATTATGATGTATAATTTTGCATCATTTTCTTTAATCCTATATTATTTTACAAGCACTATAGCTTCTCATTTATAGGAGTCAGGAATCTCTCAGCCACTATGCCCAGAGAAACCCTTTAGCCATCTTACCTTCCCTTTTCATTCCTCACTCTAAGTATTCCTCATATTCTTCTCTATCCTGCTCCATCCCCATTTCCACAATATCATATTTGTCCACTCTATGGCCTTCATATCTAGATCTTTCTTTTTTTTTTTCAAACCCAGCATAAAAACCAAGAACCGATTTTCTGTATAATCACTTTGTTATATTTATTCTCCAACAACTTCATTATTTGTACCCTTTCTACTTGTGAGCATTTACATTTAATTAACAGCTGCCTAATGCTTTTCATGCATTCCTTACAGAACTTGCAAATTAAATTATCCACATTCCTCCATTTATGTGTATACTTCCTTGTTGCTAATGATCCTCTGCGAACCTTAAACAGGAAACTATTTTCCTTACTATTATCATAAATTAACTCACACCTAATATTCTGTTTACTTTTATATATATTTTAACTCTTTTTACTCTCCATACTAGATCTTCATCTCTTTAACTCCCTGTTTATTATTAATGCATCTATTCTTCAATCCCATTCTTCGCCACTATAACAGTCAACAATTCTCCTAACACAATCACCCCATCTTTTATACAAGTATACTGATATATAAAGTCTTCATTCAAATCTTATGCATACCATACTATCTTTTTCACCCATCTTGTTATCTGCCCTTTACTCATAACCCAATTAAATACTATTTTGGCTATTCTTTTACTATGATAAATTGCAATCTACTGAACATTTTCATTTTGCTTTTTGAATCTCTCATATAAAAATTTGATCATCCTATTTCTTCTTGAATTGCCTCTTTTGCCATCTACACATCTGCATCTAAAGTATCTCTTCCTACTTCTCTTTGTACTTTTTTATGAAATCTAACACCTTTTATTAACACATAATGCATCATTATCATAAGTTAATCCTGCTACTACCACTCCCTTCCATACAATTCTTGCTACATCACATGGATTATATGAAAACACTGTTAATTTCTTTATCAGTCCCTTTTTTTTCTTTGCTTCATTTATCAATTTTTTCTCTCATTCATCTAAACAATTTATCTGATTACTTAAGACAATTTCCAAATGGTTATACCTATTCACCACATTTAACTTTATATCCCCCAATAAAAGTTCTTTTTTCTTTCCCCAGGATGTATCATCATTACTTTTAATTTTTCTTCGCTAAATTTAATCTCTATCTCTTTACTCACCCTTGGACATGTTTCAGCATAACTTCCATTTCTTCACTACTTTCTGTGCACAAGGAAATATCATCAGCAAATAAAAGACCTGATAATTGATAATAGATGCACTCCATTGTCATCTATTAACAGTATCTCTACCCTCTTCTTAGTTTTTCTATTGCTCTCTCCATTTCTCTCAAATGTAACAAAAACAAAATAAGTGACATCGTGCATCCTTGTCTTAGTCCCACCCCAATTTCTACTCTGATTCCATATTTTCTAATTGATACATATAATAATTATTTTCATACAATCTCTTAATAAGATCCACTAAAGCTCCATTCGTTTCTAAATTACTAAACTTATCATAATCTTTTTCTGTTTTCTCTATCATACACTGTTTATATATCTATAAAGACCATATATAACTGTTTACCTGTATTCCTACTCATATCTTTCCATTGTGCAACTACAAATAAACTATCTCCTATATGCCTATCTGATTTAAAATCTCCTTGCTTTTCTTCCATTATATTATTTTTTTCCATCCATTTTGTCACTCTTCTAGCCGCCATATATTCAAAAACTTTATATAATACTGATGTTATGGCTATCAGTCTATAAGTATGTAAGTTTCTATGATTCTACTCTTTCCTTTAAATAATAGACTTACTCTTGTATTATTCTAGGTATCTGGAAATTCTGTCTTCTGTGCCATCTTATTAAAACATGATAATAGAGATAATTTTGCTCTGTTTCCCAAATTCATCACTATCTCTGCTGCCTATCCATATAAATTTGCCTTTCCACTTGCCAATTTTTCCCTACCTCATTCAATTAATTTCTGTAAAACTAATACTTCCATTACTATGTGCTTTTATATTTGTTATTACTCAGTCCTTCACATCTAATATCTTTTCTATATCCATTACAACTTATTTAAAATTGTCTCCAATTCGTCTCTAGAGCTACACTCTTTTTCCTCATTATTTAGTAATATTATTTTTCTCTCCCTCTACATTCCTTTTTTAAATATATTTCCAATTTTTTTTTACTCCCATCTCTTCCACTTCTATTAATATCCTCCAATAATTTATTATATAATTTCATTCTATATAATTATTTGTTTTAGCCATCTTTTTTTAAAATAGTTTTTTCATTTAATATTAACTCCTTTTTCACTTTCTTTGTTTTTAATAGCACATTTATATTCTCTGCATGCTTTTTTCTTCTCTTTTACACTTTTTATGAATTCTCACTTTTCTATTACTTTTATTCTTCTGAAAATTCTTACCTAAAACCCTATTTGCCACTTTTTCTATTTCATAACACCAGTCCTTATATTTCTCCCCAAAAAACTCTTCCATGATTTCTTCTACTTTTATTTTATGTTATTTTAACTTATTCTTATCATTCATTCTCCATCCACATATTTCACTGTTTTTTCTACTTTTATTACTATTTTTTATCACATTACTAACCAGTTTTATTATAAAGAAATTATGGTCACTATTACATACTCTCTCTTCATTATCAAACACTTAAATTTTCTGTATTTTTTCATTTCCTCTTTCTCTACCAATACATAATCTATTGTGTGAAATATATTATTTCTAGACCATGTGTATTGCCTCTCATAAATATTTGATAAATTTCTAATGCTCAAATTCATTCTCTGACAAAAAAAATTCAAAAATTGTCTATTCTTTTTATCCACATCATCAATTTTTTTAATATGCCCATTCATATCCACTATTTTTTCCCCTCTTTTTTTGAAACTCTTTATATTCTTAACTAAGCATTAATATATGCTAATGTTCTACTCCATTATAATTTAACTATATCCAATGGCTATGCGCCCTATAGCCACCATCCAAACCACAAATTTTCTTCACACTTTATGGTATTTAAATATTTTTTTGACACAACTCATATTATCATCCCTTTTTTCTTTTTCTTTTTATTTATATCCTGCCATACCAAATCTTCTAGTGTTAGTTCTTCTTTTAGATGTGTTTCCACTACTGCTAATATCTCAATCCCTTCATTTTTTACTGCTTTGTTTAATTCCAGCCACTTTTCTGATCTTCTACCACCTTGCATATTCAAATATCCAATTTTAACAAATGTCTTCTACTTTTTTATAAATTCTTTTGACTCATTCTTTTCTTATTATATTTGTAATTAGCTTGTTTATCATTTACAGACCCATTTCCATTCCACATCTACATTTATATCTAAATCAGCTATCCTTTTTGATAATACTATAATTTAAAACCCTACTTTCCTTTATAAGTTTCTCAAACTATAATATTTTTCATAAATCAAACTCCACAATGCTTCACTACCTTGTTTTGCTAAGCACAAACCATCTTTACTACATAACTCTTTCTTATTAATAAAAAAATTCCACATATACACAAACATAATATTATTTCTCTCACATATTTTTTTCAATATTTTATTTATAGAACATGCCTTATCTAATGTATACCTATTGTCAAATCTTAGTAGAGCTCCAACTACTCCTACTCTTCTTTTAATCTTATTCAAATTACTATTCAATTCTTTATACTTATCCATTACTCTCTCCGATGGGCATTGACACATTATTTGTCTTTACTATAACATAAACATCTCTTCTCTTGGTTCTTAACTTATCTGTAACATCCCTAATTCTAACTCTAGGCAAACATACTCTTATATACCTATTTCTATTTTTCCTTGCAATTACATCTCCACATTCTCTTATAAGTGAGTTCACTATCAAGACTGTTTCATAGTTTACTTTTCCTACTTCATTCATAACATTCTCTTCCACTTTCTGGACTTTCTTATCTACTTTTTCCTTATTATTTCTATTCTTTAATTCCTTGATTTGCTCATTCATCATGTTTAACACTTTTAATTTTACTTCTACATACTTTACCTTTTCCTCCATCTTACTTATTGCATTACTTATTTTGTCATACATATTTCTTATCATTCTACTAAATATTTACTCTATTTTATCTTTTTTATCTATATTTTCCTTCATTTCTCATTTTTCTTTAAACTATCTATACTTAGAAACCATTTTTTCTCCTCTTTTATCACATTTATATATGATCTGCACAACTATACATCTTTTATATCCTTCCTAGTTTTATTTAATCATTTCAAATGGAAAACCTTATCACATATGGTACATACCAAAGCATACCTAATTTTCTTCTAACCATCATTCATGCATTATGGCATACAAATGCAATCCATATTTTCTTATTTTTCAATCTACTCTATATTTAAATTTATGATTTTTCTCACCTCTTTATTCAAAGGGGAAAACTTTTTTTTTTAAATGGCAGTCAATAAACACAAGCTCCCCTAACCTTACACCTTAAACATTATCCTCTTTCTCAAATAAATTACTCTCTTACTCGAATTAAAAATGTTTTTAATAGCCAACCTCCTAAAATCCAACTAATCTTATGTATGCCTTTGTTTTAAAGCCTCTTTGTAGTAAACACACACAAAAATATTTTTTTCCTTTTATATTTAAAATGGTATATCAAATCACTTTCCAAACAATGCAATATGTTTTTTGATCTTTCCAAATTTAATCAAATCTATCTCTCTTCATTTTCCAACTTCCTTTTCTCATCTACTCACTAAGCAAATATTCACCAGCAACAAAATTTTTCCATGTAATATTAATAATATATAAAACCTTAACTTATCTTGTGGAACAAATCAGCCACATCAGCATAACAAGGCAATGCTACTCCTAATCTCTAGTGAATAATTAAATCAATACAGTAATTTATCCAAAAACAATAATAGAAATGATTTTTTTTAAGAAAATTAAAAGAAAGTATGTGTTATACTGTAAAATGTATATAATATTTTTTGCTGTTAGATAGAGTAGTCATTCTTTTCATTTTTATCATGCAAGATGATAAGATAGATGTAATCTTATTTGTAGAATATATGCTGATTTGTGATATGTAATTTGAAAAAAAAACTGCACAAATAGACATGAAGATGAATGATGAAAAGTAAAACAAAAACATAACAAACATAAAAAATAACAACATTAACAAAGAAATCTTTATAAAAAAACTATTCTGGCATCTCATATTAAGAATTTTGCTGAATTGGCTGTTTTTTTTTATTATAAGTGAATTGTTAACAGATACTCAGTGTGGTTTTAGAGATTTAAAAACATTATAGACATAGTTTTTTGTTTGTCAACAAATTCTAAAAATATATATAGGGAACAAAAGTGTGATTTATAAATTGCTTTTATTGATATGATCATGGCATTTCATTCAAGTAATAAAGATTTGTGGCTTAATATTTAAAATTAGTTGTTTGACTAGAAAACTTCATTCATATACCACAACTTCTACATGTTTCACTGAAAGGAAGTGTTACTTTTGATTCAAAAATCTGATGTATTTGAAATGAAAAATATATCTCTTTAGCAGAATTTGTATTAATTTCAAGTTTGTTTTCATTTTTGTTATCTTTTAAAAAATGTATAAGTCATTTTATGAAATACAGGCATAATTCTTAATTTATTCAAATTAAAAGTGCATAAACAAGAACTTCATTTTCTTGGCTTCTGAATTTAAGACATGCTGATGATTGTCCTTTGAGAGATGATTTACAGAAAATACTTAATATTTTGAATGCTAACAATAAAAAATTTTGTTTAGTGATTAATGTTCAAGAAAAACTTAAATTTTTTATTTGACAGTGGAAAATTTTTTTAGCAAATTTTAGCCTGTCTAGTAATCAATTTAAAAATATAAAACATTTAAATATCTTAGTAGCTTTTTAAAGACAGGCTTGAATATAAAGATATAAAATCAAATGTGTTATTGTTATATTTAATAACTCAATATAAGATAGTTCGTCATAGCAATATATCTATTGCAATTAAATACAAAGTACATAGACCCATTATTTTTGTACAATTTATTGTTTGAAGATGAGATATGGACTCTCTATTGATACAACCAACATTCAAAAAATTTAATTTAAGAATACTATGTAAGATTTTGTAAAATGCAATAACAAGATCAAAAACCTACTTAGTATGTTTTTATTAAATCTTCTAGATTTTCTGTTATTCATTCTACTACTGTAAGGTCACTTAGATGGCGCATGTGAACAGACTTCCTAAAAAGTATTTTATGGTAAAGTTGTACAAGGTTTTCAGGAAAATGCAGGTCTGGTTATGTTATAAAATTTATTTTAAAGATTTTAATATGGATTGTTTTCATTGAGAAAATACAGCTGTAAACATGAGTAGAAGTTGTCTATTAGTTTATTTAGTACTAAAAATGATAAAAACATTTACCTCACAAGTGGATTGCATTTTAATTACAGTGAATACCATATCATTAAATCATTATCTTTAATCATTCTTAAGATAATTAAGAAATAAGATATTAGTGAATAATGCAAAATAATAATCTATAATGTCATAAAAACTATTCAAATGACCAATTACAGATTTTTGGTCTTGTCCATTAGTGAACCCAATTAATGATTTTATACATATCTTAGGCAATGTGAAACAATTATCTGATAGAATGTAGATATTATACATCATTATTTTTATGTATCAGTTTAGTACCTTAAAACTAATAAAAACCTTAATACTTTTAACAAGTAGATCTTCACACAGATTGGTTCTTATATTTGTTTTGACTGAAGAAAATAAGTTATTGCAAGATGGCTACTTCTAGTAAATTCATCTTAAGAAAGAAATAAAATAACTATTACTGATAAATGTAAGAAATGGATTTTACAAAACTATTTCTTATTACAATTTGTTTGGTTTTCTTAAATATTTATATATTGTAAATTTTATATAAAAAAATAATAATAATATACACTGTAGTCTTATTATTTGTCTGTTGAAGTTGATTGTCTCCAGTATGATGATTATTTTGTTGTGTGATTATTAATTAATTAATTAAACATTAATGTTCATTAGTAAGGCTCATTATAGTTTATGTTATATTGATATTCTAAATAAACTGTATTAAAGGGTACTGTTATTCTTTTTTTAAATCTAATTACAAGCTATATATTCTGTTGAACAAATATGATTTTACATTTTTATTTTGAAATTATTTTTTGTTCTTAATGTATATGTAATTACATTTTACATTCAAAATATTTAGGCAACTATGCAATGGGATACTACACTAAATAGTAAATTAGTTTTATGTTGCTTGCAACCACTTTAATGCAGTTTATGTGAGCTTCTCTATATTTAGAACCACATTATTGACTTTAATAAGCCTTTTAAGTTATTAATGAATTAAACTATATATCTTTTTAATATAAAAGCATTTTGTGAATGTAGATAAATTTATAATTTTTTAGTAATAAATGTTTATTTTTTTCTGAAAAGATTTTGATAGATCTTTGCCTTCTTTCATTTGTTATTGATAGTATTATACATATTGTATGTAAACATATACAATATTTTTATAACATTCTCTTAGCATAATGTATAACACAACCCCTTAATTTAGATCAATCTTGAATTATTTTTTTTAAGATCACAAGCGGTATTATGATTTGTTTTCTTTTTTAAAAAATAATAAATTTATCTGTTCATTCAGTATTGGTTGGTAAATTAATGTCTAGTTATTCTTAAGTCCCAAGGTAACTTAAATTAGTCAAAGAAGTATCAACATGCAAACTGTAAAATTAAGATCTCATTTTCTATTGTTGAGAGCATTATATTACTATTATGAATCCATAGTTTAACTTTAATAAATGTATTAAATATATATATATTAAACAAATAATTTTTGTTAATATATATCCATATAATCTACTAACATTATTCATCGAATTGTTATAAAAATTAATGAATAATTGAATAAGGAATAAAACATTTTTTTTTGTTAGTATTTAAATTTTTTGTTTGACATAAATATGACTCCATGCTTAAGAAATTATGTAAATGAGGCAAAACTACATACACAAATGAGTAATAGAGACTTCTCACATAAAGATTAATGTAATTATCACACTTTCAAATTGTGATTCACATCTAGATAAAACTTTTAAACTTTTTTGGAAGCAATCTTAGGATATATTTTTTAAATAGATGACCTATTATTAGTCCCCTAGTCATCCAATTATTGATCAATAAATGAATAACTGACATATAATTAGACATTAATACAAGGTAGATATAGGAACTATTGACAAAAAATATTGGAGAAAAGATTTTAATAATATAGCTATTATGAAAATTTATATTGTTAGACAGGAAGTTTCATTTTTCATTCAAAATTTTATAGGTGATAGTGTTAACTTGAGATTTCAATAAATAGCATGGAATATGATTTTTTTTGTCAGGTTTAGGAAGAATTTACCAGTTGAAATAATACTTTAAAAATTGGCCTTTGTGCATTCAACATTGAAACCCATTATGAAGTAATAAGTCAATTATCTCCTATAAGTTCCTTTTTTTCTCCTAACATTTTAATCATGCTGATTCATTGAAGTCATGGAAAATAGTGAGCTCAATTACAATTAACACATCTTATAGCATAGACAGCATTTTCTTGCTGATTTTACTTAATCATATTTTCATAAGCTTAATAGATAATCATTATTCATCATAGCTTTTAACTCTGAATTCAGTCACAATTCTATAAGATCAAGTTTGAGACTATAACCCTGAATTTTTGATATCAATTTTTTTTTACTTATGTCAACCTATAAGTTTGCATTATTAACAACACTCTACAAGAGTTATTTATAAGCATGATTAATCTTTGTACACCATAAGATAGTGTAAATAGATCCCCAAACCAGGTTCTCTCTATTGATGTTTATCATTGAGGAACACCGAGTTCTATACATCCATTCAATACACATTTTTACTATTAGTCTACAAAAGTAAAATGCCTTGATGTAGGTTTGCATGCAATCAGTTATATAAAATGTAAGTTAGGAAAATCACATAATAATTTATGTAGTTATTTATTTCCAACCAGGAGATAGATTCACTAGCAGTTTTATTAAATCCTTCACTTCTGCAAGCTTAGCTGTGGATTTGGCTGTTATTTATTATATAGTTCATTGTTTGTGTGTGTACATATCTGCATAGATCAATAAGTGTTAAATTTCAATTATTAAGGAGATGAGCGTAGTGACCATGGATTGTCCTAAATCTATTGGTGAGAGTCCAGTTGCATTTAGAAAAATTAAATCTATCTGTTTTTATTTTTGAATGTGGAAAAAGAAATGTGTTTGAAATCTCATAAGTTTCATCTTAATGTGATAATTTTCTTTTGTAGATTGTTTGTTGAAAGTCCAGAAGGAGATCATAGTTTGAAATGATTTTCAGATGAAGAAATTATGTCTTGAATTATTGAAAAGCATAATCTAATTAATGATTTTTATACATTTGCTGTGAGGCAACTTCTTTCTGATAATTGTAAAGGGATATGTGAAAGAATAAAAAACATCTTCAATGAAGTAGAATGTGCCAATCATATTTCTCATGGTACTACTTAATTGAGAATTCAGAAATTAATGTGGGAACTTTTTTTCCATAGGACACCATATTCTCCAATAGAATGTGCTAGTGCTAAGAAAGTTACCTGTAAAGAACTTGCATCACACCTCTAAATAATGTCAGACAATTTTCCAAGGAGATTAATCCTAAAATTAATGTAGATCTAATATTAAATAAATATGATTCAAGACTACTTCTAAATAATGTTACATAGGATTGCAATAATAGACTGAAATGTGATGATTTGTTTTGATATATTTTATGGAGTCTTACACTATTAAAATTGATTCTAACTACCTGAAGCTTTTTCATTTTAATTTCCTCTTAGATGTAGTCAAACAAATAATTAAAGACTTTTGGAAAACTAGAACATGGTACTTAAATAATGAAATTGATTCATTATATTTTCTGCATATAGTCAAGCATGCATTTTTTTCCACTTTATGACTTCAAACAATATAGAATACTATTTAAGAGTCAAAAAAAAACTACATAGAGAATCAGATTGAAAATATGCAAAGCCAATTTAATCCATATATTTGCAGATTTTGATAAAACATTTTCTAATATTACTGATATACTTAAACAATGAATATTTTTTTTAAAAAATTTTTAAATTATTGGAATGCCAAGCTTGAAACCACAAAGATTCAGACTATCAATGGCATTTCTCAATCTTTGCCTCAACAACAAATACTGATTGCAATTGTTGAATAAAGAAGATATTCTACATGCTTTTCATGTTATACTTGGGACTCATTAGCAGCTCTGTAGAAGATCATATTCATATTTTAACTCCACTATAAAAGATTATGTTACTATACCATTTTATTATCAAAATTGGAAACATTGGTAAACATGTATCAGCATAGCCTTAGCTACTCAAAACACATATTGATTCTTTTGCAACATACATCACTTCTTTTTTAAAGCAGTTTTATGAAAGTAGTTAATCTATATCAATTCAAAATATTAATATAATTCTTAAAGCCAAGAAAAAACTTTATTATTGAAACCCAAACTTCAAATGCTTTCTCTTTTTCAAATCAACTCTTTATCAGTATAGGTTATCTTTTATTTCCAGATGAATTGCTTATGAACTCTTTTTCTGTTTCAGTGAAATCATTAAATTGTTCATCAGCATTAAGTAAATTTCTGCTACATTTACTTCAGAAATTCATAAGAAAGAAAAAAGATATCTCAGAAATCTTAAATGCTATTTTATGCATAAGTCACATATAACATTGCAGATTATTTATTTGGTGACTTCCACAAATATATAGCTTTTTAAAATATATATTACATATCACATATAAGAAAATTGATCACATAGTTCATTTGCTCTCAACCCATCAATCTGAATACTGTCAGTAATTTTATTGCATTTTTTGTAATCTCTCAGCTTTAATAAAATTCTATTTAATTTTCCAGATTGTTTTTGTTGTCTTGTCTGCATTATTTACCATATGAATCTTTACTATCTTGAAATTTCTTTTAACACCGAAGCAATATTAATCAGTAGTATTAACAGTCACATTTTATTTTTATTGTTAATGCACTAATACTTATTTGACCAACCTAGATTAACCTAGGACCTTTATGTTTTAACTGAGAATAGCTTAAATCCATTTGCTAATCATCATTGAATGGCTTGTTGGATTAACTATGGGATGCCAATCTGAAAAAAATCCCAAAACTGCTTATGATCATGAAATATATAGTTATTTAAAGTTATAGATTATAAAAGATTAAGAATGTCAATTGGGAATTAAAATTTTAAAACATAATAATGGATTTTAAATATTTAGAAAGATAGTTGTCTGATTAATAATTAATATTTTAGTGGCTAAGATAATAGTGTGAGAATTTCATTGGCTGAATTAGATTTGAATAGGAATAGAATGCTATTGTTTGACTTACTAAAACAATAATTGAAAAGAGATATATTAATTATTTATCTATAACTTAATATAAGAGCTGAGACTTGGCTAGTTTAAAAAAGAGGAAGACAAAAATTGTGAGATGTTAAACATATTGTTAGTAATATTGTGATGCTGAAGAAAGTAAATGAAAAGATATTATTTATTGAAAACATTTTAATATTAAAATACTTTGAATTATTATTTATATATAGGGGAGAGAGATAGAGGAATTATAGAGAAATTGTTAATAGGATCAAGAATAGAGTGAAACTGGCTGTGATTTAAGTGAAGTCGGTAGTTAGGAATCTTTGAAGATTAGAACAAATGTATAAAAGTAGGCTCAAAGAGTATTACCAGATTAGTGCGCATGAATGTCCCATTTTAAAACTAACCGCTGATGATGACAATAAAAATGCGGATATATATATAGCAAACATCTTTTAAATATTTCATTAAAGGTCAAAGATCTTTCCAGCAGCTTTTCAAACAAAAGCAGTGAAGTGGAAGGCATTACTCACTATGCTAGTCAATTGTTGGACGGTGATATTTTAAGATTTTTTTGTGTTGTTGTTATTCTATTTTTTGTTTTTCTAGTTCATATTCAACGCACAAATCATAGATGTGCATTATGCTACTAGATCCTTCTAGCTATTCTATTATGTAAATGTGTGTGTGTGTGCAGAAAACGAAATATAAATGTAAACGTGATATTATTTTATTAAATTGTGATTTATGTTATCATAGTTTAGATTGAGTATGTTCTCTGCCCTAAAGCAAGCTTTGGTAGCTAAAGAACGGCATACAGCTATCCACAGATATTGAGCACTCATCATTTTACTACTTTAGCACAATTTACTACAGCTTCTCAGGATCTATTCAAGGAAAAAGAGAAAGATATTGGATGTTTAATTTAATATTATTAAAGTATATGTAAATATTTTGTCTATTGAGACTTAATGTAAAGAAATTTCTTTTTAAAAGTAACTAATTTTGTCTTATTCTTAATCGTAATATAAAGTAAAAACTTGCAGCTTATGGCCTATTTAAACTTCTATTCAAAGCTTAATTTCATGTCAGTGTGAAATATCTAGAAAGGTGAGAAGGATCTACGTGCCTAAAGCTTTGCATGTCACTCAAGTTCTTAAACACCAAGCATTCACCTTTCAGTAGACTGATGGATGTCAGGAATTTTCTTTAACTTTGGGAGGCAACAAGGAAAAAAGTATTCTTGAATAAAACCTTCATTAAAATTGAATTTTCTTTTATGTTTGACACTGCTAATTTATTTTCGAAAAAAAATGTATAAAGTATTTCAAAAGAGTTTTGAAAATTATTTTAATTTTTAGTTATTGTAAAACTAGTTATTATTATTATTATTTTTATTAACATAGTTAACAAACTAAAGGTAAAGGATTGGCCAAAATAATTGGAATATTTGCGATAGCTGTATGTGTAGCGTAGGTCAATACTTTCTGCAATAACAATTGCTTAAAATTACATATTGAATGGAAAAACAAATAGTAATAATAATTGGATGGCTATTTTTTTTTGTAAAATAAGATTATAATGAAATTTAAGCAATACAAATGGCAAGGATAAAACCACAATTAGTGGACCTTGAGCTCTAGGGTCTGTCACTGCCCTAAACCATGCAAATTTCATTATGTTTTGTAATGAATTTTGTCAGTACATACTGTAATAATTTTGTCAATGGTCAGTGAATAACAGTGTACTACTCCTGTCACGATCGTGCTTTTTAGAGATAAATCTCAGATTTTAACTATGGAAGATATATAATATTATTTTAGTTTATTTCATATTTGTGTGTGATGGAAGAGGGCTGTTGGAGGACTATTATCTATAAATATGACATTATTGCCAAGCAATATTTGCTTCTTAGAATGAATCTGATCTTTCTATATGTTCATGTCTATTGGAGACATGGTGCAGAGTCATGATTGAACCAATTAGTAAAAACCATTCATAGTGGTAGACTTATTTTGGCAAACACCGAAAATAATCTTTTCCATTAGTTGTGAAAAATGTTTAAAAAGTAAAATACATCATGACTTGCTTTCAGTCATTCACTGACCAGTTAAGTGTTTGATAACACAATTTTTATATAATAACTTTAACATCTGGTCAGTAACTTTGAAATAGTACTATGATCAAAAAATATTCTGTTAGTAAAACTCTTGACAGATTTATAAAAAGGAGTGTTTATATGAGTTAATTTATAGTGATTTATTACTCTGCAACTTTGGGCTCTAATTCCTTTTTAATGTCTGCTAATCATTCTGATTTAACATACTTTAGTCGATTCTGAACAGAGTTCATTATTCTGCCTTCGGTGATTGCAGCCATCATTCTTGAAACTGTCAGTCTTAAAATATTAAACAATTATGAACACCCAAGCTTCAATTAATTATGCATCAATAATTTGACTTATTTTAAACTTAGACCTAATATTTCTTCTCAAAGACTTAACAAAACCAACATCCATCAGCTATTTCCTTACTACTTCCTTAGAATTCTATATATAATGAAGAAAAAAATATTATATTACAATATATTTATATTTTTGCACAAAAGCTCACAATGTGTCAAAATTCTAACTTTTCTAAATTAGTCAAAATGATAGAAACTCATACTATTAATTAATTAGGTTAGTAAATCTAGCAATACAAATACAAATAAATATTCTATTATCCAAACAAAATTTAGTTTCAATAATAATTTATTATTTCTAATGTATACAGTGATGTGTAATCATACAATTGGGGTTTACATTGTTGTTCTAACTATCTTGTTATTTCCATTTGGGTTCTGATGAGTCTATGTTGCCCAATATGGTGTGAACATTAGATCTTTCACATATTTGTTATCTGATTGTTAGCCCCCCCCCCCTTTTGCCTTGTCATTAGTTTGGTATATTGTATAATGTCCAAGTGTCTTTAAATGTTTTCGACGATGCCATGAGTTGGTCTCTCTTCTGGATTTTAATCATTGTTTTGGAAAAAACCTGTTTTATATTAGGTTGTGGGTGTTCCATGATTAGTTTACAATGTGTAACCCATATGGCATAGTTCAAAAACACCGAGAGACGTATTATTGGATAGGTTTTAGTATTGATACTATCTTTCAGAGATGAGATCAGTTGGAAATCTATCTTTGGTGTTGGAGAGTATGATTTCTCGGATCACTCTGAATCTCATACATTGTGAGAAAAGGTGTTCCAATGTCTCATCGCCGTTCATGCAAATGCTGCAAGTAGGGTCTAGGTTGTGACCACATTTGTAAAAGAGGAAGTGATTAGTAGGTAGTCCATTAATGTTGTATTTAATGAGGAAATCTAGGTATTTGGCCTCTAGACTCCATCTTTTAAAGTTGGATACCAGTTTCTGATTATTGTAATAAAATGTGTTGATTATAGGATGTAAGATTGGATGGAGGATTGTGTATGCTTGCCATAATGATATTTTAGAATTGAATGTGGAGTCATTTATTGGGCAGTGCTGTTTGATAAAGCTTGTGTTTCTAGTGATCCATGTTTGTCTGTCTGGTGGGGGTCGGTCAGTGGGTGTTACCTTTTGAAGGAAAGTTTTTTGGAGAATTGTGTTAAAACCATATGATGCTACCAAGTTGTGTATGACATTGTGGGTTTTTTGGTAAATCAATGCCTGAATGGAGTGGAGAGCAAGACCATTTAGCTTTCTTGGTTGCTGAGTGCCTTTGAGGCTGATCGCGACCATTTTACCTTTCCAGAAAAGCCTTGAGCACAAGCCATTTATTTTATTTATGAAGCTTTTGTTGCATTTGATAAATGGAAGGAAGTATGCTATTTTTGGCATCACATTTATGTTAATTAGTGCTACCTTGCCAGGGAGGGAAAGGTAGACTTGTGACAAGGAAGTGATGAATTTGTTTGTTGTTTCTAGGATGTTATCCTGAATCTCTTTGGTCACTGCTGTGGTAGATTTGAATATGGAAAACCCAAGATATCTCTGTGGCTTGGCAGAGAAGAGGGTGTTAATTTTCTTTCCTTCCTGAAACAATTTGCCAGGAGGCAGACTTGCTGGGGTTGAATTGCAGCCTGTATTTCTCAGTATAGCGGCTTAATATTGTTTGTAGCAAAGGAATATGTTTTCTTGATGGTAGGATGATCATTACATCATCCATGTAGGCAAACATGTTGAATTCTCTGCTTAAGTTGGGTATAAAAAGACCTGGTAGATTTTTTTCCAAATCCATCAGGAGAGGATTTATATATGCGATGAAGCATAGGGCACTGAGGGGAGAACCCTGAGGGAGAGTTTGTGTCGGTTTAAATCCGGAGGTGATATTACCATCCATAGTGATAAAAATTTCCCTGTTGTATAGTAAGTTGCTTATGATCTGGATAGCAGCTGCAGGAACATCATACTCAGCCAAAATATTTAAGAGTATGTCTATATGTACCGAGTCAAAGGCTGTAGCAATGTCCAGTTGAATAGCTATCGGCCCTGACTTCCGGTGGATTCTGACATAGTCAGTGATGGAGATTATATTGCCCATTGCATGTGCAGTAGAGGATCCCTTCTTGGCATATTGGTTGTTAGATATGTGCTTTAAGACATTTGGTTGGATGAGGTCTTTGATCACAGACTCTACAATTTTAATTAGCAGGGGTGTCATGGAAATATGTCTGATGTTTGAGAGATCCATAACCTGATTTTTTTTTTTATAAATGGAACTAGCACCACTGGGTAAAGGTTAGGTATCACTCTATTACCAGTTGCTAGGTAATCCACCATCTTCCTCATTATGGGAATTGCAAATTGATTGAGGTGTAGGATTAGGAATCTGGGAATCCCATGTAATCCAGGATGTACACCATCTGGAAGGGAAGATATTTTCTGTTGGAGTAAGTTTTCTGTGATCCCATGTGGTGCCTGTGGATCAACTTCAGACCAGGATTGTGTGCCATTGAAGATTGCGGTTTGCATTCTTTGCCGGAAGTGTTCTTTTATTGTGTTCATCATAGGTGTTCCCAGTAAAGGTTTTCCCATCTGCAATGATGGAGGTGGGAGTGGTTTTGTTATTTTTCCCTCCAAGTGCCCATCTCAAGTAGCCTTTTGTCCAGTGATGTTGTTGTGATAAATAACATTTGGCTCTCCTAATGGATAGGTATTCTGCCAGGGATTTTTGTCTTGATCGGTATAGGTTTTTAAGACTATATATATCTTGTGTTTTGATAGGTTGACTTTGGAGCATCTGAAGCTGATTCTCTATTTGTAGAAGATCTCTGAAGAGGCCATTAGGGCCTTTGACTTTCATGGTGTGGTGTTTTAATATTGTCTGTAGGATGCCTATAAATGAAAACCAGGCTTCTTCAGCTGGTCTTGAAAGGATGTTGATTTTGTGAAAATATATATAAGATTCGGACACTATGGCCTCTGTCATGTTTGATTTTGTTACCATCCGCATGGTTTTGTGAAGAGCCTCTGGGGTTGGGAGGCCAGCCATGGTTTCAAGAGTAATGACAAGGGCCATATGGTCCGAAAACGACACCGGTAAAAGTTTTGCATTTAGATGAAAATGTAAATCTGGTGAATAATATAATAGGTCTATTAGGGTTTGGTGGGATTTGGTGTAAAAGGAGTAGGATCTGGGAGGAAGGAATCCTTCCCCACACATCAAGTTTCTATTTATCAGTGGAAGAAATTTTAGGTTAAAGCGACCATATGTGGTGTTAAAATCTCCCAATATAAGTAAAGAGCCTGATTTGTTACTAAGGATAGCATTTAAAATCTGAATTATTTTGTGATAGATAATAGGATTGTTTGAAGTGTATATATAAGCTAGATTTATGCTGTAGCCCCAATAGTCTATTTCTAATAAGATTAAGTTGTTATCCAAATAGAGAATACAGAATTTGTTTGGAGGAAATTTTTTGTTAATTAATACTCCAACCCCTCCAGCTGCTGAGTGTCCAACTGAAAATTTAGTGAAGCCCATAGTGGCAATTAATGTTTCTATTTTAGTGTTAGTGTTATTATGGAATTTGGTTTTCCCCATTAGAAGGATGTGGGGAGAGTTAATGCTTATCCAATTTCTAATTGCGTGAGCACGGGCCAATGAATTGAGGCCACGGGCATTAATCCCTGCAATTTTATAGTTCATAATATAGTGTCCCTGCCCCTTCAGCTGGCCCCTGGTCTCGGGGAGAATTTGGAAGTAAATGACTATAATTCGTTTCTTGATCTGATGCTTCTTCCAATGAGAGTTGATGTAGATTTGATTCCATGAGTACTGGAAGGTCCTCATTTTCCATAGAATCTGGTAATTCCAAATAGGGATCATCTTCCATTGGTGCTGAATTTGTATCAGAGTGCTCAGAGGTTTTTCTTTTCTTTTTTTCCCATGACACTTTGTGTTTACTTTGTGATTCTTGTGTATCTGGTTTTAATGTAGGTAGTTGTGTTATAAACCCAGAATTCATATCGTCATCTGAGCTTGATTTTTCTGGAACAATCTGATTTTCTGTTTATTAATATTTGGTATAGCTTGTCGTGTTAGCTCTACTTCTTGTGAAAGATCCTGATTCCAATGTCCAGATAAACCATCCTTTTCCCCCAGGTTTGGAGTTTTGGTGTGTGCTGGATTGAATTTTTTCCTTGATTTATTGGTTTTGCTACTTTCTTTTTGAGGATGTGGAGTTATTGTATTTTGTTTACTTTGTGACTTTCTAGGTGATTGGGTGTTATTTTTGTCTATTTTGATTCTGGTGTCTGTTTCTTCTGTTGGAAGTGATTTCAAGTCTGAAGGATTGTCAAGCATTGATTCATAGCCCTTTTTTCCCATGTTGTACTGTTTATTGACTGAATATTATCTGTGTATTGGTTTGAAATGAGATGAGGTGTACTTGATGTAGTTGTTTGTTTATCATTTCTATTTTTGGTTGTATTGTTGTGGAATTCCATTTCAGTTTTTTGGGAAAGATTTTCATCTTGATCTTCATCTCTAGATATTATGTGGTCTGGTGTTACATCTGTGGGAGTTATGTCTATAGATTCGGTATAGTTTGATGTTGAAGCCCTGTGTTTATCAGTGTAGTTTTCAATATTATTGTCTGTTTTAGGTGACTGTTTGGTGTCTGTAGTGGTTGTTTCTATATTCTTTCCATTGCAGCAGTGGAACTTGCCTTTCTTTTGATTGCAGGTAGTGCAGATACGTGCCAAACAGTCTTTTATAAAGTGTGTCCTTTGTAAACAGTGAAAGCACTGAGGTCGCACCCCCCTGAATGTTAAGACCATTGGTGAACCTCTTGCATTAATTACAGTAGGGATGTCAGTGGGAGAAACATTTTTTTTCATGGCTAGTGAGAAGATTACTGCGTTTGATATTATGTTTCCATTCAAGATGGGGTCTGGAAGAAATTTAAATTTTGATATAGTGCCATAGGGATTGAGGATATTTTGGAGCTCTTGTTCAGTGAATCTTGTTAGGCAGTTTTTGATTTTCCCTTGTAGTATCATAGGTCTGTTCATTTCTACAGTGCAAAGTATTTTATTTCCCAGTATTTTAATATTGTTTTTAAATTGGAGCCTGTCTGCCCAGGTCTTAAATTCTATTGCCACATATCTGTCATTAGGATGTGTTAGTATTTGATAAATCCCCAATTCTGAATCATGTTGTTTAATTATGGAATATAAATGCTCCATGGGGAATTTGTATAATAAGTTTTCATTCGTTACTGCTAGGATTAGAGTTTTGTCATTGTAATAATTTTGGAAAGATTTATAGAGCATGTTTGGAATAGTTTTGTTGAAATTATAGTTTATGTTTTGATGCATTTCGTCGGTAATATTATTATAATTTAATATCTTAATTGATTGGGGGTGTTGATTGTTTTCTGTTGTGATTTCTCTTTCATATTCCGATATGCCTATAAGCATTTCATTAATATTGCTGACCGAGTTAGTCTCCGCGGTTTTAATGTCTTTGTTGATACTTAAAGCGTTAGCGTAGGATATAGATTTTTTTGGAAGGGTTTGTATTTGTGAGTCTGTTTTGAAATGTGCGAACGATGTAGATATTAAAGGTTCATCTAGTTTGAAATTTTCATTTGTTTGTGAATGGGTTTTGTTGATTTTTTTTTTATCTGTTATTTCGTTTTTTTCTCCCGAAATACTGTTGACAGTCTCTGGTGTTACAGCAGCAAATTTGGTGACCTCTGGTGATTTAAAAAAATTTTTTTCCCTTTCTTCAGATAGATTTTGCTGATATTTTATTTTTTGTTCCAAATTATTCTGAGTGTGTTTCGCGGTTGTGGATGAATTGTGTTTATTTACTTCTCCTAAAGGAGTTTGGGAAATACGGTGAGTGTTGTTACTGTTTTCGTATGTATTATTAATATTGGCTGTTATTTCGCCCGATGGGAAACCAACGCTATTGCATATAACTGACGAAGTTTGTATAATTTCTTGCATTTTAATGTTGTCAGTAATTATTTGGTGCTTAGCATTGCTAATGGTGAAACAGTAAGATTCGTATTCGAATCTTAAGTTTCACCTTTTTCTGTCGTCTCTAACTGACCGGTCTATCCCGCCCAAATTTAAACTTTTTGGTATCGAATTGTGTGTGTAGCAATATTAAAAATGTATAAATATATGTAGAATTCAGCATAAACATGCACACATTTCGATCTCAAATTAAACGCAATAAATAGGGATAAAATAATATAATTTAGATTTCTTTTAGTTATATAATTTTGTATAATTTTAATCATTTATTTTGCATTATAAGGTTCGTATTTATTGCTTTGTTTAAATTTCATTTAATAATAATTCTAAAAAAATCTGATGTAATATTTAATTAAAAGTTAAAATAATCTTATGTTCCCTTTTTGTTTTTGAAATTTAAAAGCATCGGTCAGTGACAGATAATAGATTAATTAAAGAAAAATTCCCCAAAATGTAATTAGTAAATGTAAAATGTAAACAATAGAACGGCAGCTTTCTTTAATTAAAAAAACCAACTAAATGCATTGATTATCCTCAGGGCAGATTAAATAGAACCTAAAAATATCTTAACAAAAATGTGAAAGAGCAAGATAAAAAAAAGAGGCCATCTTAGACTTGCTGGAGACATTCACTTAAACTTTAGCTTTGTTCTCGAACACGAAGAGTCTCCAAAAATAATAAAATAATTTGTTCCTGCCAAGGTATGACCGAGTAAAGCACCTAGATTATTCTCCATCGGGAGATGGCCTATCGGATGCTGAACTTTCCATTGCCCGTCATAAATTCACCATGAAGATCTGCTGCCTGAAATGAATGAGAAAGCTGCTGCTGCCATGAAATTAAATGAACGTCTAAATACCAGAAAGAATTGCCACTCATGAACTATTTTCTACTTAACCAATGGACTCGGAAAACTTCTTATAAAACAGGTACCTGTCTGTGTTCAAACTCTAGAGTACTCTAATAATAATATGCTATAGCTCTTCTTCATAATACTTATCTAAATTGTAAAATGTAAAAACTACCATTTGTATAACTAAATTGAATAATTAATGTAATGTGTAAATTTCTCTACTAATCTAGCTTACCTCATTCTATCTTGGGTGCGTATTTCTATAATCTACATTTCTATCTATAGTTATTATTTAATTATTGCATGCTCATAATTATTTCAATTTTCAAAGTTCAAATCTATGATCGCTTAAAACAATGAATGTGTGTCAAATTTTCATTAATATTTACTTTCTTTAATAACTTTACTTTCATATAAATCGACACGCATTCAATGCTTCATTTATTGTAATGCAGGGTCTACTACTTCGCAAATGGCTGACGTATTAGTTATAATAATTCCCAATTTATATATGTTTGGTATTTATTAAATCTAATGAATAATTCTAGAAAATCCCATTTCTTTGAGAGTCGCCAGAGTTCTTGAGTAAATGTTGGTAATGTAGGGCCAAGTCAGAAATCTACTTAAATCTCATCATAACCGTTTATACAGTATACATGTGTTACGTTTTAGAGACGCGATGACCCATTCCGCCGTGAAATTTCCGGATTCTTCAGGGTTGAAATTAACCCCAGTCATCCTACACAAGCGGGCATAATGGGTGCTCCCGTAGGACTTGACAACGTCATGCAGCCAGCCGGCAAAAATGCGACATGGACCGCTTGTCCCTGGTTATGCTTATGTGACACCTTACTTCGTCGGGTCGGGGCAGAGACCAGCCTGACATTCTTATAAACCCATTCGCGGCATTGCAGTTTCAATATACTGCCATTCCATATCGCCTTTTTAAAGCGTACCACGTGTTCCTTTGCTCAATTCTATTATTCTATATATCACTCCACCTCTGCATTATCTTCATCATTCACTCTCAAATAAATGTTTGCTCTTAGTCATAAAATAAATAGTTTAATTAAATAAATATATGTCTGCCGCTACTCTTAAATCTTACTTTAGACTCTTGCATTGCAAAGGTATAAATCCCTCCAGGCATGCATTAGAAATACTCACTCGAGAATTTTAGGTAGCTAGATTACGCCTTCAAATAAATGTATTCCTTTTGTAAACATTTCAGTATCGGAAATACCGCTACTGAAATCCTCAATATAAAATAATGTCTAAATAAATAAATGTATTCTTTAAAATATAATCATGTCACAAATTCCGCTACTGAAGCTTTGAATCCCTAAATATTATTAATAAATGTTTTATTAAAATGTATTAATAAATAATTTTAAACTATATATCTGCAGTTATGTTTCATTTATTCGATACCCATTCTATATAATATTTCCTCGATTATGTAAATATGAATGTTTAATTAATATTAGTTTGATTATTGGCTAACTCGAGAATAAAATCATGAGTCTCTTGCATATCCCTGACCACCGTGCCTAAGGAAATATTTACTAATGTCGCATCAGATGCGTTGTTTCGTGGATTGTATTGTGGAACCAATAAACTATGTTCAAACTCAGTACCACGGGTGGCTTCGCTACTCGATGGTGCTGCTGTACTGTATGGTGGTCGAATTCTGCACTATGTTTACGAGTCACACGTTTTCTGACCGTTACAATGGGAAGGTTTTTGATCTCAGATGGAGCCTGAGATTTGTTATTATAGCTATGAAGATTTCGGCTATCGTTTCTGTTGAACGACTGAGTGTGACAATTTAAGCTTGAATTGCTATGTATATTATCTATATCATTATCACATTCCATTTTTAAATATATAAAACTTCTCTTACCTTGTATTTAGGGGTTTGGAATGGGGTTTGATACCCCCTTTCCTGCTGATTTCAATTTTGAGGCAAGATAATTAGTTTGTACACAAATTTACAAAAAAAAATAAAAGGCACTTACAATAAATATTTATAAATTAATGTCTAGTTGCAGTGAGTTGTTTTTTGTTGTTGTTGTTGTTGTTTTTTAAGCAGAGTTTGGGTTTACAATGAGCAGCTTGAAAGATTGCTTATTGAAATCTGAAAAATTCATAGAACTGGAAAAAAAAAACTGGTGCAGGTGTTTTAACTGCTTATTAAAATAAGAATTTTCAGTTCTTGACTAAATTTTATATTGGTTGATTTTTTTGTCAGGAGTTTTTCTTAGATTATACTTTATATAGCCTTTATGAAAAGTGAAAGATATAAGATTATATTTACTAAGTATACTTTGTATTACATATTCCAAGATAAATCTCACCAAATTCTTGAAGTTATTTTCAAGATTGTATTTTTCAACAGAAACATTTCTGCATACACAAGTATACATAAACCTTCTTCATCATAAAATTACTATAATGATTAGTATTTGTGACAAGCATTTACAAAAAGATAGTATGCAACATTTTGTCTGACAAAATAAAATTTATTGTTACTTTATATCACAATTTTATTTTTTCTAAAGGCAAAATTATTACTAAGTGATAATTTAATCAAAATAGTTGACCTGTAGGCTCAGATGATTACATCACTAAATAAAAAATAAAAACCTGTGAAAATCAATCATGGACAAATATCAGTACTTAATGTGAGAATAAACCATATGAAATACTGTAGCTAGAATCTCCCAAAATTATATCATAGATCAACATACATAGTCCATTGCCTTACATATCAAAATAACCTCAAGCTAAAAGAAAAACATTGGTAGTAGTTAAAAAACTTGTTTGCATTCTTTTACAATTTTATCTCCATTCTACAATCATTTATACCTCTTATTAAATATTTACTTATTAAAATCAAATATTATTTTTGGATTTAAAATATTTAGTTAATTGAAGACTCATTACTATTATAAAAAATATGCATGAGGAAGAATTTACACATAATTTTATAGTAATGAAGAACAAGAAAGTAATGCAACTTTTACTATTATGATATCTTTTTAATTTTCAATAAATATTTAAATGAAGAGTTAATGTATGCAATCTATGAAGAATAGAAAAGTTTTTCAGGAAATGATAGAATTACAGATATTTTAAAAAATGCAAATGAATAAATAGAAAGATTGCACAAAGCTATGTATCAAATATCCAAATAATAAAAGTATATTTGGTGAGTGTAGGTATACAGTAATGATATTGATGTTTAAGAAGGATGAAAATGAAGATAGTAGAAATTTCAAACCAAATTATCTTTTGTCAGTTTTACATAAAATCTTTACTAAAATTATTACAACTTGACTACAGAAAACTTTGGACTCATAATATACCAAAGAACAAGCTGATTTTAAATATGATTATACCACAATAGATATATAAAAATGTTAAGATAAGTTGTATAAAGAAATAATAAGTGTGAGTTGCTGCTATGCTTTGAATTTATAAATTATAGAAAGGCTTTTAATTCTGTAAGCATTTCTATGGTTATTGAAACTTTGAAACATCAATGCATTGACCCAAGATATCATTTCTGAAAAATATTTATTAAAATGCAATATCAGCAATTAAACTATATGATGATATTAACAAGATTAACATTGATGTGGTTGATTTCTTTCTTCAAAAAACTGTATTCTAGTTTTATAAGAAATAAGAAATTAAATAAATCAAAATATATGGAAATTAAAATTAATTCATCTAGATTTTACTGATGAAGTGATTATTTTTGCAAATAATGTTTGAAAAACTTCAATAAATATTACAGATCTATCAGATGAAAATAAGAAAATAAAACTGAAGATGAATGCCGAAAAGAAAGGAAATAGAGATTGATAATATTGAATTAAAATAGAATAAAACATAATGATTGAAATTAATAATAGAATTAAACTTGGAGTGCTTTTGATAGAAATAACTTAAGAATTAAAAGAAAATATGTTTACATGCTGCAAATTTTTAATAAATGTATTTTATCAATACTTACTGAATCTGAAACTTGTATATGTATTAGAAAACAATAGAGAGACTTCAGATTACACAATGAAGTATATTAAGATATCTTATGGAAGATATAAGAATAGATTGAATATGAACTACACAAATGAAAAAATAAATATATATCACTGAAAAAAATAGATAAAATAGAATTGCATTAGACATATGGCTAGATAACAATAGCTGGACAATTTAATTCTTAAACTGAATTCCATGAGATTGTAAAAGAGCTAGAAAGAAACGGTGAGTAAGGTAAATAGAAGTGAAGTGAAGAAGAGGAGTTATGGATCAGAGAAAGTGAATTAAATGTAGAGAGATCTTCATCTGTAGTAGTGTGAGAATAGTTGATGATCCAATTCATTAGCGATTTATTCACACTCAAAATTAATTAACTTATGAGATCAATTTTAATAAAAAGCATATTCTGGCAAAAAGTGAACAATACCAGAGATTGCTAAGAGAAGCTGTAGAGATTTTTAAAAGGTGCAAAAATATAAATGGGAAGTGTGAATTGAAAAAAATAAACAATATTTGGAAAAAACTATTGGAGGATAACGTATTTTTTAAAAAATTTCAACCAATAGAACTTGGATATGAAGAGGAAATAATAAAAGAAAAAATAATGATTTTAAATCTCTCACACAATTATGATTTGGGAAAGAAGAAGCTCTGAGGAAAGTACTGAAACATCAGATATTTAGCTGTTTTAATTATTATGTGGAATCTTCCAAAAATAATAATATAAAATCATAATTTATTCATGAGAATATAAGAATTAGCATTATATGTATGTACATCCATATATATAATATAACACAAATTAGATGTAATATTTATTAAACTGTTGTTACAACCATAAAAAATAGTTTATAAATGTCACTTACTTTGCAAATGCCATAACTATATCTATCTCACAGCAAGCCTGTCATTTTTAATAACTTCAAATATCACAACAATTTTTCTATAGCTATTGCATTTGTAAGATAAGTTATATATATTGTAATAATTATTTTGTATGACTAAATTAATAATAATAAATATGAAAAAAAATTATTGATTTGTTATTATTACTATATTATTATTCAAAACTACCCCAAATCTAAAATTAAACCAGACCAGCATAAAAATAATATTAAAACACAACCTAAGGTTTCACTGCTACAAGCAGACTTCTCAAGTGTAAAGAACTACAAAAAAACCACACATTATATATACTATTAAAAACTACCCACAAATCCATTCACTTCCCATCCACCCTTAATATTAAAAGAACTCTTAAATAAGTTAATTGCTTCAGAATAATAAATTTTCAATAATAAAGACTCTTTAATTCTTCTTTTGATTTCATTTCTCTCAAAGAAGACAACCTTAGCTTCATCAAAATCAATAGTGTGGCCAGTATCTTTTTCATGGACATACAAAGCAGAACTAAGATATCTATTTTTAACTCTACTTTTATGAACCTTTATTCTTTCATTTAAACTCAAACTACTCTGACCTATGTAAACCTTCTTACAAAATAAACAAGGAATAAAATATACCACACCAGGAACAGTCTTTCTATCAAAAACTTCTTTTGTATTATTTAATAAATTATTCAATGTAACACCCCTTTTCCACGAAATTTTCTTATTTCCAAACAATTTACTATTTCTTTACACTTGAGAAGTCTGCTTGTAGCAGTGAAACCTTAGGTTGTGTTTTACTATTATTTTTATGCTGGTCTGGTTTAATTTTAGATTTGGGGTAGTTTTGATCTTATATTGACTAGTTTAGCTTTATGCTTGTAATGTTTATATTATTATTATAAATCATTACCTTATGAAGCAAAGTCTTAAAAGAATCCATGATGTCTGACTGTATATATATTTTATATAGCATTTTAAAATACTTGTAACAATTTTTAAAAAGTATTGTTTTATATTTTATTATAAACACGCACACTCACACAAAGTTAGCTTTTAAAAGAATAATACATTGATAAAATAAGTTCAATTAATAGTGATATAAACTTTTAATGTAATATTTGAATATGTATGTACAAGTACAAATTTTTATTATTTTGACATATTTAAAGAAGTGTTATTTAAAATATTTAAATAAAATTATTATTCGTAATAAAATGTAATTTACAATGAGAACAATAAATAAATCAAAATGATTTATTTTAGTGTCTGTAATGTAAATATTTATTTAAATATATTTTAAAATATTATTTATAATTTTAAAATCGTTTCACTGGACTGGCATTAAAATTTCTTCAAAACATCATCTACCAAATATCAGCTCTTAGCAATATCTTGACAACAGGATCAAGATTTGACATAAAATACTAATAGAGTAAGAAAATTTGAGCAAAAATAATGATCAAACTAGTCATATGACTATAACTTGTAAATATACCTACCTGAAAAGAATCTTTCTCTTTCACTATTCATTATCTACGAGGAAAACTGCACAAAGCCTGAATTTAAATTTAGCCATCTTGGCATTTGCCCTATTTTGGCAAAGGTACCTCTCTAAACTGTATAAATGAATAATCAGAACATCTGAATATAATCATCTTCTTAAAATGCACAAAAAACAAAATGAAACTTAAAAATTTTATTGAAATGAAAATTTTAAAAACTACTTCAGAACACTATTCTTTGTAAGCTATTTTGGAATGCTAAGACTTCAGTTACTTGTTAAAGTCATTCTGTTGCATGCTAGATACTTATTGTTAAACCAAATTTTAAACTAATGGACTTCCTCTTCTTAAATATATTTTTTAAATGCTATAATTGATGAATTTCACTTCCCAGGAGATTACTAATTAGTTGTTCCATACCTCCAGGAATGAAGTAAATTAACTTGTGTGATTATCTTATGTATTTTAAAAATTTGCCATTAATAGATTTTACTTAAAGATAAAAATGTCATCCTCCTACAAAGATAAATTTTTCATTGCCTAAGGATTTTAATCATTTTAAAACATTTGAAAAGATTGCACCAGGATAAAATATTAAACTTTTAAATAACAAATAAAAATCTTCCACCATTCTTTTTTAAAAATATATAGTCAATACATATCATTCATTAATCAATAAATCTTCACCATAATCTTTTTTAAAACTTTTATTTTCATCATATATATTTAAAATCCTTTCAAATTCTTCATATTCCAACGTTTCGATTGTTTTTAATTACAATCATTTTCAAGGCAAAACTACAAAATACACAGAAATAATTGAATAAATAAAAATACAAATACATCTTATAACTCTACATAAATACCAAAAATTGTATTATAATAATTTAAAAATAAATAATCATACAAATTATACCATTAAATAATACATTTACATTCTATTATCTTATCCAATTTTTTAAAATAACTCCTATTACAAATCAATACTATAAACAATAATAAAAATAACCAATAAAACAATTTAAACATTACCTATAAACTTCTATTTTATTTATATCACATTATTTTATTTTTTGCCAATGCCATTTTACCAATTCCATTCCAAATAAATACCTTAAATCATTTAAATATACCCTTATTTAAATACTTTCATAGTACTTTTAAACACATTGTTTAATACATTCCTTTTAACACCTCTATATACCATTTATTTTATTTAACACTGGATTTAATTTTTTTATATAATTACATTCTTTAATTATTCTTTCTTTATAATTCCTAACCTTTTCTATCATTTTAATGTTAAAATTCCTATGGCTATATTTTTCTCTATGAATAAAAACACTAGAATTCTTATCTTTTAAATGTTGTTTAAATCTAGTTCTTAATGTATTCTTAGTTGTTCCCACATATGATACATTATTTCCTTCTTTTTTACAATTTTCACAGACAATAATATATATCCCATTCATTTTATCTAGTTCACTCTTTATACCATTATTATTTATTAAATTCCCCAAACTACATTTTTTCTAATATACAGGTTTAACTAATAAATCAATCTTATATTTATATTTTAAATTAATATTTTTCATAATTTTTTTAATTTCTTTAAAAACCTCTTTTGATACATTATAACTATTATAAATTACTTTATTATCTATATTATGACTAATATTTTTATTATAATTATTTTTTCCTATTATATAATGATTATTACAATTTTTCCTTATTATTTTACTAATATTTTTCTTATTAAATAAATTATAAATAATTTTTTCCGGATATTTATTTAATGAATTAAATAAAATTAAAATAGAATTTTTAAAGAATGAATATCCGGAAAAAATTATTTATAATTTATTTAATAAGAAAAATATTAGTAAAATAATAAGGAAAAATTGTAATAATCATTATATAATAGGAAAAAATAATTATAATAAAAATATTAGTCATAATATAGATAATAAAGTAATTTATAATAGTTATAATGTATCAAAAGAGGTTTTTAAAGAAATTAAAAAAATTATGAAAAATATTAATTTAAAATATAAATATAAAATTGATTTATTAGTTAAACCTGTATAGATTAGAAAAAATGTAGGTTGGGGAATTTAATAAATAATAATGGTATAAAGAGTGAACTAGATAAAATGAATGGGATATATATTATTGTCTGTGAAAATTGTAAAAAGAAGGAAATAATGTATCATATGTGGGAACAACTAAGAATACATTAAGAACTAGATTTAAACAACATTTAAAAGATAAGAATTCTAGTGTTTTTATTCATAGAGAAAAATATAGCCATAGGGATTTTAGTATTAAAATGATAGAAAAGGTTAGGAATTATAAAGAAAGAATAATTAAAGAATGTAATTATATAAAAAAATTAAATCCAGTGTTAAATAAAATAAATGGTATATAGAGGTGTTAAAAGGAATATATTAAACAATGTGTTTAAAAGTACTATGAAAGTATTTAAATAAGGGTATATTTAAATGATTTAAGGTATTATTTGGAATGGAATTGGTAAAATGGCATTGGTAAAAAATAAAAATAATGTGATATAAATAAAATAGAAGTTTATAGGTAATGTTTAAATTGTTTTATTGGTTATTTTTATTATTGTTTATAGTATTGATTTGTAATAGGAGTTATTTTAAAAAATTGGATAAGATAATAGAATGTAAATGTATTATTTAATGGTATAATTTGTATGATTATTTATTTTTAAATTATTATAATACAATTTTTGAGTATTTATGTATTTGTATTTTTATTTATTCAATTATTTCTGTGTATTTTGTAGTTTTGCCTTGAAAATGATTGTAATTAAAAACAATCGAAACATTGGAATATGAAGAATTTGAAAGGATTTTAAATATATATGATGAAAATAAAAGTTTTTAAAAAGATTATGGTGAAGATTTATTGATTAATGAATGATAAACTTTTAAAAGGACTTTTAAGTGAACTTTAAAATTATTAGAGATATACACTTATTTATTATATAGGTTTGTCTATCATTATATATAGTTGTCTTAGTTAATGAGTAAATGTAGAAGAATTACTCTTTGTTTACTAACATAAGTACATTAAAATTTATATGAAGAATATTTTGTATAATAAATTGTTTGGCAATAAGACTTACAGAAATAATATTGTTGTTTAGTAAAAAAAGCTCCTAACAACACATTATAGTCTCTTTATTATTAATGTTAGCTTAGATAGGCATCTGATATAGTGCTACCTGTATCTATATAGGTTAGATAAGATACTGCCATATCTTTAGAGAATTATATTGCAGTAGGGTAAATATTTCCAATATTTTAAGGGTATATCAGCCATACCTAAAGAGAAAATGGATTAAACTATTTTACTTAAGAGATCTAGTAAACATCATTCCACTTTATTTATTAATGATTATTACAATGCTTAAGTTTCTTGTTCTTCAATAACTTATTTTGTCCTACACACATGTGGAGAAACACCTCTACAGTTTTTAATATAAAGGAAATCAAGATCAAACTTACCTAAATAACATTGCTAGAAATTATTTAACTTAAGTGCTGAGAACTTAAATTATTATTACATTTTTTTTGTTTGTTTGTTTGTTAATAAACTGATTTTATCTTTGTTAAAATTATCTGGATTTCATCTTTCATTATCTTAATATTCATCATTTATTATACTATTATGTGTTTATTTAAGGGTATACTGTTTTTAGTAGCAACATTATTTATATTTATTTCTAATACTCGCACCCAATCTAAACATTAATGCTTAGTTACTTAAGATGTAGATTAAATACAATAAAACAGCCTTTGTTTTTTAGCCATATCAATAATAAAAATTTAGAGAAAAAGGTCAAATTTTTAAGATTCTTATTTAATATATGTAAGTATTTTAAATCTTGAGTTAACTTCAAATTTGATTTACGTAATATGAAAACTCCGATTGAAAATACTAGCTAAATATAAATATTATTAGACTTACTTATTCTTATTTACAAGTACACACTTATACTTTAAGTTCATCATAGTCTGATATATCATTAATATTTATTAATACACATTTATGGTGTTTTTTAGATATTATAAATATTCTATGTACAGTAAAGAGTCTCATTACAGTGACTTTTAGCCTAGTAACATGTAAGCTAACATTATGTCTGACACTAGTGGGTTACCTTTAAGTGTATTTTTGATTTTATCTGTTTCAATATATATCAGAATCTGTGTGTACACAATATATGTTTGATCCTTATTACTGTGTATTTTATGAAATTGGCTACATAGACTTACAATAATGTACAATTGTATATTTTAAATCTATATATCAATCAGAGAAATTGAATTATATATTATATATAATAAAGATGTTGGGCACCATTTGTAATGGAATGGATGAGGTGTACATGGATGTATGGCAAACCACCATTCCCATGAGTAATCAAAACCAATTATCATAGGGAGTGGGACACCAACCATCCCTATCGAATAATCAAAAACAATGAATAATGAGCATGTGATTCAGCATGAGAATGAAACATAGGTAGATGTACCAATCATAAGTTTTAAACTACAAACTAACCAGCATTAGATAAAAGTAATCAATGAGGAGATGATAAATTATTGTCATCCCCATATAATACAAATATTAAAGAAAATATATACAAATATAAAATGTGGAAGGAGCATGATATCCAGCAAGGACAAATAACAAAATAAAACTATAAGTAGTTAGTTAATAATAAGGTATGAACTACAATTTACCCAGCTTTATACAAGAAAATCAATCTATTAATCACCAGCAATCAATATTATTCATGGAATCAACAGTCAATCAGAATTTTGTGACTGGATTTAAAAGTCATACACTACAAAATGGGCTACTTATTAGGCCACTGCCAAACCTAGGGCATTATATACAAACAACTATTTGGATGCACATATTAAAGTGCTAATTTATCACTCAATAATAAAAATAAATAATGTTGTGATGTTGGTGCATGTTGATCTTCATCAATGCTCTGGTCACATGATACCATTATTGTATCATCCAACTATAGATTAAACTTTTAATAAGACAATACAAAATGCAGTGAATAGACTTTAAAGATTATGTGTCATCCAGAATTATGTCCAAACAAACATAAATCCCTATATCTATATAAACTAACTATTATGCTCTAGAGCTAGTTCAAGATCATAAGATTCTAGGAATTGTGACTGTGAACATGATAAATACATATAACAGCTTACTCTATTTTGTTTTAAATTATTTTACTGTAATAATGAAAAATTCCTAAAACACTAAGCTGTAATGAAACTGAGTCAAGATGCAAAAATGAAGACATTATCACTAGAATTTTTTTAAACAATTATTTAATACACTAACTGAGTAATAAGTAAAAAAAATTAAAAGACATGATAATATAATAATTCAAATATACATTTTATCAAAAAATATAATTTCATATTTTTAAAAAAAAACTAGCCAACTGATTTTATTCCTTAAATTAACTTTTCCTTTCATTATTTTTTTTTTAAATAAAAGTTGGAAAACAATTTTTTGTACAATCAAAGATAAGGAATTTGAAATTAGCTTAATTAACTCTTTTTGTAATTTTGGAGAGAAAATAAATCAAATGAATGAAAAATCATCTCTCAAAAGAAAATGTTAAATGTAACTTATAAAAATTAAATTACCTAAAAACTCTTTATAATTTTGAAAGGAAAAATCAAAATGAAATTTTAAAAATGTTTCACATAAAATGTTACCTTACTAAAATTATTAATTCTTATCAATTATTATTTTTATAAAAAATAATTTATCGGTAAATGAAAGAATAATGTGTAAAATAAATAAATTACTAACACCATGGTTTTCATTTTTTTTTTGCAACCTTTCTTTCCACTGTAATTTATAGTTTTTCCATGTAGTTTTTTTTCTTGAAGGCTTTTCCATTCCATGTTAATTTATACAATCAAATTTTTTCCATTTTGCAATAGAATATTTCAAGCTAACATACGGAAAGAATTTATCCATTTTTCTTTTTAGTAAGTTTTTCAGATCAAGCTAACACATAGAGACACTCATATTCTTGATTGGAGACAAGGTTTGTTTCAGATTACTTCAGGATATTTTCTTTTTTTAAATTTTTCCAGTGAATCATGTTACATGGAAATAGATGTTGTTTAGCTTTTAGCTAAATTTAGAACATAATTGTCATTTTAGAAAACATTTTTACAGCTAAACTTATAGTGTGGTTTACACAGCTAAATTCTCATACTGTCTTTTTTGGCAGCTTGATCAGGATTGACTGCTTTTTCTCAGCAGCTTGATTAAGACTGACCTCTTTTTATGAGATCCTGGGGTCAACTAATTTACCCACATCCCTATTTTTGGAACAATCATGTGTCCAACTAATCACAATCTTGTCTCCTACATGACAAAATTTATACTAACCAATTTGATCACTTTTTACAAAAACAATTGTTCAGCTATTTCCTTTTTTTTACTGCAAAACAAGTCAAAAATTCTTGTCCTTCTGTTTCACTTATACCAAAATAGGTTAATTTTTTAATTATCTTTAATTTAAAAAGAGAGATAAAGAAAAAAGACAACTCTAACTAATTAAAATAAAATTTAACAAAAATTATAGAACTTTATTATTATTTATCTCATTTCTTTTTTAAATATTATTAAACATAAAACTTTATCTCTCTTAAAAAGTTAAAATTAAAAATTACTAAACAATTTACTTAAGAGAATTTTTTTTTCTCTCAGTACTTTTAATAATTAAATTTTAAACTGGTAATTAGTTAAAATTATTGAAGAGAGAGAACAAAAGAAATTATTTATCTGATTTTATACTTTTTTCTTTCTTTTACAAATATTTATACCACATATTAAAATAATTATATTATTAAAAAAATTAATGTTTAATAATTTTTATATCATTTTAATAAAATGTAAACTATAATGTTTGATATTATAATAAAAATAACACATATGGGAAAATTAAATATTATTTTCCCCTTAATTAATGTATTCTAAATTTGAGAAGTTTGTACTATTGGCATAGCCAGAATTGGCTACTGCTTACAGTATTGCATTAAGAATCTGGGTGTACACATAATAATTTGTTCTTTATAACTGTGTAATTTATGAAATTAGCTGTATGGACTTACAATAATGTATAATTGTATATTTTAAATCCATATGTCAATCAGAGAAATTGATTATGTATTATTATATATAATAACGATGTTTATGTGTAATAATGCAACAGTAATAATAATATGAATATTCATTACATTTTAAAATGAATATCTCTGTATATTATATATGTGTATGAGTATAAAAAATATGTTAAAAATGTATAATGAAATAATCTTATGCAGATACATGCAGACATGTGAAAAACAATATACAGTGATAATTTAGATTAATTAGTTATCAAAGTAAGCTTAATTGGCTGAGCTTACTGATTTCAGACTCAATTTATTTTTGTCCTTTATTAAGCTAATTAGTTTGAAAATCTATGAAAATATCTTTAGCACTTTGGAAAACATCCTAATGTTTTCTTAATAATTAAAAGGTCATACTTAAGAAATAAAAGAAAGAAAGAAAAGATAAAAAGACTAGTTTACATTTTCGAAATAAAGATGAAGTAATGAGAAAGAGATGTTTGATTGTTGGTATAATTAATATACTGTTTAAAATTTGAATTATAAAGGAATATTTGTGTTTGATTTTTATGATTTGTCCTAAGTTCAAATTAATAAAACAATTAACAGAGTAGTTTTGTTTGCAGTTGAAAGCTAAGGCTTGATAAGGAAAAAAATCTGTAGCAAAATATTATAATAAGAAAATGTTTAATCTTTGCATCTGAATTCAGAAAACTAAATTTCCAAAAATTAGAATCGAAACTCAATTAAGAAATGATAGTTGAGAATCTAGAGCTCAAAGGTAGTAAGAAATTTTATGTGAAATGGCCAAAATATGTAGCAATATAACAGTTCTCTCAAGGGAAAAAATATATAACAAACCTTTGTCTATTCCATGTAGTAATTGTCATAATTTAACTCACATATGGTATTAACCTGCTCTTACATTTCAATACTTTTTGTACATTTTAGTATAATAGTATATTGGTTGACTTAAAAATTAGCCTGAGATTTCTTGTGATTTGTTGAGCAAGTAACCATTTAGTCACATATACTTTGCTATTGTTAAATGAAAAAAATAATACATATGTAAATTAGTTTAACTTCATTTATATTTTTGTGTCATTTGATAATAGTAGTCGAAATTTATTTAACTTTGGTTATGTTCCTTATTAGAAAATATTCACTATTATTTAATCTATATTTATTTTAATGCAATAAATCCAGACCTACACTTATTATTCATGAAAAAATCTAGAAACTAATTTAGGAATATGGATTGAATAACACTGGATACATATTTAATAAGCATTACCATTTAATGTGAAAGGTTTAGTAGAAAACCCTTTATACAAGGTAGTAAAGATAAGCTAGGAAAAGCTAGAAGAAATATAAAAATTAAAAGTAGGAATACATATTATTATTAGATGATTTTTTTAATTAGAAGTTTTAGAAATACGATAATGAGAAAAGATGAGAAAAAAATAGTTAATAATGATTCCAACACAATTGAAATAAAACAACTATATAAATAATAAAGAAAGTATTTATATTTATATAGTTGTTTTATTTCAGTTGTGTTGGAATCATTATTAATTATTTGAAAACAACATTATGGACAAATTCATGTTTGGCGATTGTCAAGGATTAAGAGAAAAATAGTGTATTTACCAGGAAATTGACATTATAGATGTTATAAGAATATTACATAGAGCAAATAAAAGAATTGTCTTATTGTGTTGGTTGTGACTGAATGAATGATAGGGAATTCTAAAAATATGATAATAAGTTTGAAAAAATAAGCAGGCAGGGTAGTAGAATTACTACTATTAAGGATCAATAGTTAAATAAAATTAAACAATATTTAATTTAAATGTTTCTGTGATAAAAGAGATATTGACTCTTTAGATGTTGTAATGTAGTAGAAATAGGGATTGAATTAAGAGGAATGAGATATATTTACAAGAGATAAAATGAAACACTAAATGCATTACTTTACAATAAATTTTGTTATAAATTAAAGAGAGGGAGGAGTATTATGTAAACACAAGGATAAAATATTGAAAATGGTTATTAAACAGAAAGATGTGTAAATACTTAGAGAAGACAATAAGATAGACTGAAATGTAAATAAGGAGATGGCAATATATGAGATAAAGATAGAAATGAAAGTTTTAAAGATGATATTAGGGAATAAGTTTAAGAAAATAATAATTTAAACAAAACTCATATCATATTAATAGAAAAATTGGTTTTATGAATATGTAAGGAAGTAGAATTATGAATAAATGAAGAAAGTTGCAAGAGATTTTTTTTATATAAAAGAAAAGTTAGCTTTTTTTGATAGCAGAAGAAAATTGTTTGAGACATAAAAAATACTGTATTTTCAAAAACGTAGATAATAAGAAAGAATATGGGATATAAGAGTTATTATTAGGAATGATATTTTAAAACAAAATTGTAAGAAACATGTTGGTAGAGAGAAATGATGTATGTAACAGTATATTTAAGTACTGACAATGGGATAATGTGAAAGTATGAAGTAGCAATATTTGTGAATGTTTACAGAGGAATAAAAATATGTTCAGAAAGGGTAAATGTAAAATATTGATTGTGATATAAATGGTTATATTAATGGATATAAATTGGAGAGTTTTTCATGGTTGAGACAGAATTTGAAATACACTATTGATTAGGTATTGATAGATGAACTCCAAAACAAAAAGAATTAATGTTTTTGATGAAGAAGCATAAGGATGCAATAGTGATTATAATTTTATGTTGATAGATTTAGGTTTGACTAAAAGATTTGCACAAAACTTTATAGAATGTTTGAAGGGTTGGTTAGAAAAAAAAGAAGTTGAATTATAGTAAATGAGTATGAGTAAAAAATTATTTAGAGCTAAATAAGAATAAAATGTGTATGAGATATGAAAGGATATATGATAACAGAGAAGAAGCTAATTGTTATTTAATGAAAAAACCATGACTTTGGATATCAAAGAAAGGAAGCATTAATTATTATTGAAATGAACTTTTCTGAAAAAGTATCCAGATAATTTGTATGAAGAATGAGTGAAGGTAATGAAAAAAATGAAGATTTTGTTTTATTTTTATGCATATATTTTTAATGGGAATAGAGAATATGAGAACAGGATATTGGAACTTTCAGAATAATTTTTAATAAAATGGAATATAATGAAAAATATAACACTGCAATGCTGAGAGAATAATTTGGTGATTATAGACTACAAGAAATAGGTGGGTTTTGCAATGGTATAAAAAATTTTTGTTAGAGGGTTTACTCAGATAACAGAGTCTTTGAGCATATGGTCTATCACAGTAATTTCTGAGTTCATCTAAGAAGTTTATTTTTCTTGTCATATGATTTATAGCTATCTTTTTTTTTATGGTTGTTGATGCCATATCATAATATAATCAGTCTTTTTATTATGATTTTCAAGATAAAAATTTAAGATTAAATATATGACTGACTATATGATCATTGTTATCTGATTAAATTATTCCAGATACTAAAATGATTTCATTTGTCTCCAGTTTTTTTCTGATAAAATTTATTGAATATACTTATACATTATTATTTTTGAGCTACTTATAACATTGATCTTATATAACAACAAAAAAATACATATTAAGATGGAAATTAATTACAAAGAAATATTTTTCTTTATTCTTCAACATTCACTTTTTTATAACAAATTATTTATTTGGGAGAGATACTTGTTTTTATGCATAGGATGTCTTTAAAAAGCCTTCAAGATTAAATGTTTGATATTTAAAAAAAAAAAAAAATGGATGATTAATAATATTTTTACATTCGTTGTTAATAGTAATTTACCATTGCTTTCAGTCCATTTAGCCCTATTTATACTAGCATTTCAAATTATAAATTTTAATAAGTCCTTACATTAATACAACACATACATACATAAATACATTACTGCAATTAACAATGCTACTACCGATATGTATAGTAATGTTTTATTTGTTTAAAATGGATTAATTAATTTTCATTTCATTTTAGTAATCTACTTTAGAATGATTCTAAACACTGGTTTTGTTTAAAAATCCCCAATATATATGCTAGATATGAGACTATCAATTTTAATTCCACATTTCAACAGACAAAAAAAAAATGTTATTGATTGAATAACCCATTTAACATATAAAATAAAAATTAATAATTCAATAGTTTTATTGCTTAGAATTTCATAAGAAGTTTGAACACCAAAACTGTAATCCTTTCTAAAATTTTATACTCCAGAATCTGACACTCTGTCAAAATGCAATAAACATTGCTGGATTTAAAGTATCACATGATCACCATCTCTTATACTAGCACAGTTGGCACAGGGTGACACTACTGTATGGAAAGTTTTGCCTTGGATTTAAAGTACTTAAATAAATTTCAGCTTATTGGACCCATTGAAAGTTAAGAATAGCTAACTTTTTTTTATACTCTAAAAACATTATTAGTGTTATATAATATAGTCATATTAATATAATCTTTTGAAAGTAAGATTTTATCTGTGATTCATTTGTATAAGTATTTAGTTATTTAATGTTATATTTTTACAAAAGCATGTAAGATTTTAACTGGATGCCATATTTAAGAGTAATTATATATTACTGCAATCAGTAACTTTTTAAATAAATATATTTAAATAAAATATTTTTTTCTTATATGTATTGTGAAATAGAGAATAATAAATAATTTTTAATATAATTTTAACTTGATGAAATCCCTACATCCACAAAAATATTTTGCTTATATACTTTATTGATCATATATTTTGTCAAAAAGATTATTAAATACATTTTCATTGATGCAAACAGACATTGTTTTATTTAATACACAGACAAATAGTAATAATTCATTTTAACACTTGTGTAACTACAAGCAATCCATGGACATAATATATGTAAACATAAAACTAATGGCAATTTTAACAAGTGCTAATAGAAAAGATAGTAACTGCAATTGAAATTTTATAATATTAGGAATGACAACAATCAAGCCAGTATAAGATTCTTTATATAGGTGGCATTGATATTTCATTGATATTAAATTGTTTATGATCTTCTCATTGACATTTGTCTGACCAATTATTGAATTAAAACAAATTAGTTCTGATATGGAAAACCAAGATCTTTTATGACCACTTTCCTGGAAATGTGCTTTTCATTTTTAAATCTAATAATAAACAGGCAAAACTCTCCATACAGTATTGCCACTCAGTGCAAGCCAGAGTAATCAATGGATGCCAGAAGGCTTGTGCATAAAATCCCCATCTAATTCCTTCTGGCATCCATTGATTACTCTAGCATGCACTGAGTGGCAGTACTGTATGGAGAGTTTTGCCTGTTTTAATAACAGTTATAAACAAGCATAAGAAAATGGTGATCATGTGATGTTTATTGGCTTAAATCTAATAATAGTTGTTGAGAACGATTCATGTATCTTTTTTCATATTAGGATTATAAATTCTCTTCTACCTTCAGAGCCATTTATTTATATTTCACTATTTTTCGCATCTGTCTGACAATCATTAGAATGGCCTTAAGAAACAAACTGAACAAAAATAGAAAAAATAAGATAAAAGCAATAAAAAAAAATTTTAAACTACAGACCTTCTTTTGAGAAGGGTTGTTAGAAGGAGTATGGAGTGAATATGAAAATCAGTTTTAAGTGAGAGGCATAATCAATCCATAAAAAAAAATATTCATAAAAACATATTCCACAAATGCACAAGTCTACTATCATAATCATGGCAAAAGAATGGTCAATAGAATGAATGGTTAATGATGACTGAACTCTTCATCAACTTAAGTCATAAGACAGTAAAAGAAAATTAGTTAATGAGACAAATCGAAAATGCTGTTTTATATAAGATCCAGTGCCTAGCCTTTGATTAACCAACATTTTTCCATACTATGAAGCAAATAATACTTTGTTTGAGCATAACTTATTGACTATTGTCCATCTGCTAAATTCGGCTTTCTGTATCCATTGAAAACAGATGGTTTTCATTGTACACAAAAAATTATTTAAAACAAAATAAATTTTGCTTCACATTTAAAGCACACTTTTGTGTAAATGAAAAGCATGTATTAAAATCTATGTTAAAGTGGAATATTTTTTATCATTTACTATTCTTTTTTATAATAGCTGATTTATACTTTATATAGAAATTTGTTGTTTTACTAGAAAGTTGCATTTTTCCTAGTTGGTATTATTTTATGTTTAAGTCTACAATTTAAACTTAACACCCACGTCTATATATATATGGGGGAAATTATATTAGGAAGAAGTTAATATTTAAAATTATCCATTTATAGAAGAGATGTTTTGTTATGCGTAAGGAATCTCAGAACAAACAAAAAAATCTTGTTTAATGAAATTGATAACTTGATAAATCAGGAAATTACAACTACTTAGAACTACTGCCAAGGTCAGTTCAAGGTATAGTAAAGAAATAAATTTAAATGCAATAAAATCTGAACTTAATAGAAACCAAGTCTTCTAGTAACTCGTTAAATTTATCACAAATCTAAAATTGAGAAGCGTATGTCAAATTTTAGAATTTTCATTAAAGATTTAAATTATAAAAGGGAGAGAGTATCTTCAGTCTACTATAATTTCATTATAATTGTCAATAAGCACTGTAAATATTAAAAGCATGAGAACCTCCCTCCCTCTCAGAAGTTTGTTTTTATTGTTTCCATGCTTTTTAATAATGTAAGGTGCTTCATTGTATTATGATGTAACTCTGGATTTGAGATGGTAGAATAAATTAATGAGATGCCAGTAGAAATGAAAATCATGTTTTATTATTACATCTTAGTAAACTATCTTCCACAATCGATTTCAGATAGGAAACTTCTATGCTTACAAAAAAAAAAATCTAAAGTGTTTATAATTTAAACAATGACCAAGTTACATGATAATATCTTTAGAAAAATGTTTTCTAGGGACTAACAGTATATTCATAGATTGCAACTATTTCAGCCAATGTCTTATATTTGTTAAATGATATAATATGTTAATCATATATAATTATAGAAGTTTTACAGTAATTTTCATGTTAATTGGAAATTGCACGTGAGCTATTTAGAGTGGACATTTTAAGAACAGTTTTTAATTTAAAATATATACTGATGAGAAATTATCATTAGACTATAAGAAAATTGTTTAAAGTGTTAAAAATTCTGAATAACATACTGCTTTTTAAAATTTTATTGTAATCGGTTTTAGGGTTTTGAATATATTAATAGCAGTCTTATGTGCCATCTATTCAAACTTTCATATATCTTTAAAGTAGGATGAAGAGAATTACTCTTAGTGAATAAATTTTAAATATAAATCTTTCAAAATAATGATTTAATGCTTTATAATTTAAACAGATTTAATTTGAAAACAAGTTGGAATTGATCAGAGTAAAGTGAATTCTTTACACAATTTTATCAGTAGATAAATGAATCACTTTATAACTATCACAATTGAAATCAAATTTAAACTCTACCATGATGATAACTATTGGGGAAAAAAACTATTACTGAAGGTTATCATTTTATAATATCAATATTGAAACCTATATTTGATAAACAATTACTAACTAATCACCGATAAAATTTTAAAACTTGCATTATCAATAATTTTCTTTAACCAATCATTTTATCGGCTTAAATTACAATAACTGATCATATTTTTAACTAACCATAATAAAATATATCATTTTAGTTGGTTTATACTTTTAATTTAAACAGAAAGATAAAATCAGAACAATTCTTTGTCACCTTGGATGATTATTATTATCAACACGAGTAATCACTCCCAATCAGCACTGCCATAATTACAAAATGGTAATGCTATTAGGCTATACTATAGTTTGCAAGAAATTTAAACCTATTCACTTCCTGGAAAATAATAATACCATCAGTATGGTTCAAACAGAAGAGTCTGCTTGTAATTATACATTGAACTGTTTCAATTTAGTTTAAATGTAAAATGTTTTTTTTTTTTTAAATTTAAATATTATTTACACTTTTCCAAGTATGTTCAACTGTTAGTAATAATAATTAGATTAATACATAATACCATATTTTGGGTGATATTGTCTTCTTCGACTATTGATGACTTGACCAATTATAGTATTAGTATGCAACACAATATTTCAAGTATTATTTTTCTCTCTTCCTCAGATATTTCTGGATGGACCAGTAACAGTATAGTGGCATTTAGATTCATGAGTAATGAACTTTAGATAACTCTCTAATCAATTAGCTATTTTTTCATATACACCAGTGAATAGAAATTTTATACACTATTTTATGAAGATCCTTTTGTTTTTCCATTTTTTGGTTAAGGATAAGGTTAGTTTCAAACATTATGGATTAACAAAATAGGGTGCCTTAGATCACATATCAGCCACATCAAAATGCTACTAAGTACTTTTTTAGGCAATGATAACTAGCATTTATTGATTAAGATTTAAATATAGTAATCTTGCTCTCTCTAAATTATTTGATGTATAATTTAAAATGAGAAAATGTTAATTTTTCATATTTTGGCGGGTTTTTCCAAGTCATGTGACCAAAGTTGTAAATTTTTCCTGTTTTCGCATAGTTTTTTATCACTTAGATGTGTCAGACGATGTTTTTGGCTATTTTTGAAATTCAAAATGGCAGAGATCACATACTAAATTTGCACCCAAAATAGGTTAACTTACAGAGGTATTTGCCATTTCCATGCGAGTATTTTTTTCTTTTAATTTCTCTGTCTAATATTCTTATTTTTCCCCAATTGACCTATGTTCATTGGTGCATGCAAAGTCTGCTACTTTAGACATACCTGTTTTTTTTTGTCTAATCATTATTTTGTATTGTTTTAATTGTTTATTGATTGGGGCAACTGCTTTACTAATATATGTATTTTAACATTCATATGATATTTCATAGATGTAGTTTTTATTTATCAGCATTTCAAGTTTAGATTTTATTCAGGTTAGCATCTTCATAATGTGATATGACTTCTGAAAGTTGTTCTCATGTTATAATTACTATTTTCCTTACATCAAATATCTGGATTTACTATGCCAATTGTACATTCATTCATTACTCAAATAAATAAGTACTGTTATAAATAATTTGTTCATATATCAGTAACATATATCCTTCAAAAGATTTACAGAAGAATTAGAATAACAATAAAATTGGTATTTTTAGATGTTCTTGTGAGAAATCTTTGTATAGCATAATTAAAGTTACAGTTTACCAGAAACCCACATGTAATGGAGAAGCCATTGACTTGGAAAAAGAAATATTCAACAAAAAATAAACTTTCATGAAGAATACTAATCCTTCAGCTATCATTAACAAAACTGTGGACAACAAAAAAAATGTCAAAAGGACAACTGATTATATATATATATTGAATTGTATTCATGCATACAAGGGAGAGCAGACAAACAAAGAAAATTTGTAATCAATATAATTTACAAATAGCTTTCCAATATTATAAAACACTTTGAGGAATTTCTACAAAATCTAAACTTTAAATGCTAAAAAATAATCTCTGCTTTTATGAAATAATATGTAAATGTAGATGGACATATTCAATTAAACTAGCTTTACCATTGAAAAACATTTAAAAGAACATAAATTAATTATTAGAGGGAGAAAACAGTTACATCTAAAGTAGCAGATTGCACATGAACCAATAATTATATTTTCAATTAGAAAAGGGCAAGAATACTGGACAAAGAAGAAAAGTAAAAAGAAGAAAATTAGAAGAAATAATTCATATGACAGCAGCAAATTATCCCATAAGTTAACATTAATGTTTAGAAGTTTTTTTTATTAATCTTGTTCTTAAGAAAAGATAATGTAATCAGAATGACCCTCATAGAGAAGTATACAAAATTTCTACTGGCAGTTGTCTTTGATATATTGGTTTAGTTAGAGCATAAACTTAAATTAATTAACTCTTAATCTAAAGATCATTGGTTCCATTCCTGTACTAGTGACACTTGTTTACAAGAGGAGAATAATACTTTTTAAAATATTGTGTTATATACTAACCCTTTGTTGAATGTATTTTTAAAAAGTATAAACCATTTGAATTTTTCTAAAAACATTTAATAATTAAACTACATAATGGAAATAGTCTAACATATAATTACAAACAAATCCCATTATCACAAATCTTTAAAAAATTGCTAACTATTCAGTATAGACCCAATATTGTATCTCTTTAAACGTTTTGAAAAACTATGTCTATGACTGTTCAAAGTAGAAAATCATTCAACTTTACTATGCAAATGTAAACCTGAAAAAATTGACCATAAAAGGTTTGCAATTAAAAATCTCACTCAGAAAGCAAGTGAAATTCTGTTAGGAGAAAAAATATATACTAATCAGTTTTTCAAATGTCAAATCTTGTATTTCACTTGCCATGTAGAACTTTTATTAAAAATTAGAAGAGACTTTATAAAAGTTTTTCATTCAACAAGAAAATCATATCCTAAATTACATGTAAAAGAAACTCATTAACTTACATAGACATATAAAACTTTATACTGCAAAACATAAATTGGTACTGACATCAAATTAAAATCTTAGTTGTAAATATCTAACAATTGCTAAAACTTCTGTTATGAAAAGGATTAAACTTGCCATCACATCACCAACTTGTCTCTAGAAGAAGTATTAAAATTATGTTGAAGAGTAAAAGGATTACTTGACAGTTACCAGCAAAGCAAAATGAATGTTATCTATGTTGAAAGGAAGGCTATTAAATCTGTCAAATTAAACAAGTCTATAATCATTTTCTTTGCCAACAAGGCAGTATTGCAGTTGTGGTAATATATTGATTTTGACAATAGAATAAAAAAACAGATCATACATTTCAGGAAAAAATGAATTAAGGTATTTCAGAAAAAATTCTATATCCCTATAGTCTATCTAAAATTCATAAGGGTGATGTTCCATTAAGACTTATTGTTAGTTCTATAAATTTTGCCATGTTAGTATTTGTTGATTTCATTTTAGTATTTTTAGTTTTTTTTTTTTTTTTTGGCATATAAGACAGAGTCATCTGCAAGAAATTCTGTGTATTTTATCAAATTAATTAAAAACTTGAAAATAGAACAAATATATTGATAAACATTGATGTGAAAAGTTTATTCACAAATATCTCCAGTAATTATTCACTATCTATTATAACAAAGGGATTAAATGAGGATAATAGCTTGCAAACTAGAACAACTTTCCCTGTTATTAATATAATGAAACTCATAACATTCTGCATAACAATGCCCTTTCAGTACAACATAGAATTCTTACAGCAAAATCAAGAAATGATTATGGATTCACCTTTGTCACTCTTAATTAGTAGCATTCATATTGAAGAATTTGAAATCACAGCTAATTTCTATAAGTATAGTATAAACATTTTGGGTATACATAATTTATACATTCAATCAAGTGGAAATATACTATCAGTTTGAATAAAGAAATAGAAGTGTGCACAGAAGCCAGTGACATGATAAAAGAAAAGTTTTGCATGGAACAGACTCTCATGAAGAATGTTTTTCCATTAACGATCATTGAGAAAATTTTAAATAGATTGCAAAATGAAACTTCAAAAGAAAAACCAGAGTTAGGTACTGTAGTTTATCCAAATACAATAGGGATAGCAAATAAACTAAAAAAAGTCTGCAATCAATAAAATATCACAACAGCTTTCTAAGCCATAGCAAAATGCAAGAGGTCCTATTATCTGCAAAATCTAAACTGAAAAACAAGGACTATATACATGATATACCATGTTAATGTGGAAGTATATCTATCAGTGAAATCAGTCATTAGATTAAAAGAATGTAATAATGATTAGAGAGGAGACATCAAGTATATTTACGATAGCAGAACATATGTATACAAATGAACTTATGTTCTCTTGAGAAAAAAAAAAGAATATTAGGCAGTTTGATAATATTTGGAAGCAAGCCATTTATTAACTTTGCTCTTAAGAAAAAAATTGAGAACTCAGGATGACCATCTTAATTACTTATATAAAATTTCTAATTGCCATTTTTGATAAAATAACCTTGGTGGTATATTCAGAAATCCAAAAGCCACCAGTTCAATACCTAAGCTACTATTAGCACTTGTCAAACCAACAGTATGTGAAAAAGAGAAATAACACCACTCAAAATCTTGTTTTATAATATTGTGCCTTGAATGCATTTGAAAAAGCAAAACAAATCTTGACTTTTGGCAAAAACATTTGTAAAATTAAATGATGGAAGCCATTGTTTAAATTGTAACTTGAGTCTTACTTGGGTTACTAACTTTTATTTTTAGCTAAGCATCAGCTATATCATGCATGTATTCTCTTGTGGGTAATACTTTAATATTTATTGCTAAAAATTTATAATTTTAACTATATTACCTCTATATTACTTGTAAACACATCAATAATCAAGGTTTGATTTGATGAAAGATGTTATGCTTGAAAACAGTGTTGTTATTGTTTTGTTTTGTTTGAGGTTTGGGGGGGGGGGTCAAAAAAAGAAAAGAAAGTGAAGTGGGCATTTTATTCAGCAATGAAAAATTCCATAGAATTCGTATTTTAATTTATTTATTATTTGACTCAAATGATTGAAAAAGTCCGACTACTCTCTTTTCAAATGCGATTCAATCCTGAAACTTTGTGGACACTTTCAAATCTAAAGAAATTTCTTAGGGCAAATATGCTAAATAAAAAATATGTTTTATTTTGTTTTATATGTATGTATTAGTGTTTAGATTCTCAAATATGTTTTTAATAAATCATTGGATGGTGTCTCTATCAAATTGCAGATTCTTCTTTTGTCTCATTAGTAAATGATTATCTCTTAACTGTATTTTTTTATACCAGAGCATTCAGTTTTTAAGATGTTCTTTTTGTATTTTATTCTAATGTTTGCAACATATAGGCTAAAGATTTATTTAGCAAGCATCATAACATATTAGTCTTGTCTGACATTCTTACTACTTTCATTAATGGTCAGAAACCAATATAGAAAATATACAGTCATCAACAAATAAATTTTATATATGTATTATCTTTTTCTTAGAGAATTACAATAACACTCACAAGAAGTTTTGTACTGTATCAAGGTCTGTTATTGTTACAGTATATGGGAATATGAATTTTTAAGATGATATTGTATGCAATCTGAATAAAAATTTAAAGCTGGGTAAGAGCAAACTACTGCAAATATAAAGAATGAAAATTAATATCTATTTTTAGATTCTATGCTCTTTCCAAAGATTCAGATCTATTTACTCATTATTTTAAATTAGAAGACACTTAAAATATTTATATCCATAGCACATATACAAAATTCATGAAGTTAATATTGTTGTTAATTATGAAGATACATTTTTGTGTATGTGTATGTCTATATTTGGGTAATAAAAATTAAAAACTATTTCATCTGCTTGGTATTACATTTACAGTATGCTGATAATTGTGCTACTTTTTTTGAATATCCATAATGTTTTGAATGAGGTTTAAAAATATGTTGGTTTAATAATTAATATTTTAAAAAATGGCTAGTCAGGTACTTTATTAGTCAGTGATTGAAAAAAATTCTTCACAACTTTTTAACTTGGATGATTATCAGCTTGAGAACATAATTCAGTTTAAGTATTCTTAGAGTATTTAAATATCTTTAGCTTTTTAATTAGAAAAACAGAATCGAATATTAAGCTACAGTATGCACTTCATTATCATGTTGCTGTGTTTAACAAGCCAAGAGATAAAATATTTGATTAAATTGATGAAACTTCTTCAACTAAATTAATTGTTTTAAAAACTGTTATTGCCAAAATTTGTTCTATGGAAGTAAGACATGTACCCATTATTGGCATAGCATAAGGTTTTTTTTATTTATTTAAGAATGTACCATCCTTTTCTAAAAATATTATTACCAGATCTTAATATCAATTAATATGTTCTTCAGCCAGCTCTATATATCGATATTGAATCTATTATTATAAAGATACAGCATTGACAAATTGAGTATATGAATTAATAAGTAAAAACAGACACTCTAAAAAATATATTATGTGATCTTTAATATAGTTTTTATAAAGGAGCAGAATATGTATTGTAGATAATTTTTAAAGATATTCTAAAAATATGAAATTATTTGCTTTCATGAAGAGGATATGAATGAGAGAATAGATTACATTGTGAACTACAATTAGGCAAGGAATTAAAGTCTTTGAGGAAAAAATATTTAATTTACAAGAAATTATAATACTGTGTTGAAAGGATGTCAGATAAACAGCTTGCCATTTATGAGAATATGTTTGCGATTAGCTGATTTTCATAGACATGGAGAAAGTAATCTTTAATTTTTATATTATTTATCTTTTTATCTACCTGTATTTTTTTTTTCGAAAGTTATAATAAATATACTAAATGGCTTTCTATTAATGAATAAATAATACTAGAATTGAGATATTATATAATACTGCTTATATTAGTTAATTTATACTGCTCTTTTGAATTTTTACATGTAATTATTTTAATTTCATACTTTAACAAGAGTTTTCACTATATTTTATTTTTTCTATTTTAGGTTAATGACATTCATAAAGCCGTGGATGATATGAAAAAAAATAAAATTCGTCTTTTAAGTGATGAACCTAGAATTGGAGCTCATGGTAAACCAGTAATCTTTTTGCATCCTAAAGATTGTGATGGTGTTTTGATTGAACTTGAACAAGCTTAAAAATTTTTTATACTTGTGCGCCCTCGTGCGATAGATTTTAGAAATTGAATTATTTTGTATGTAAATAAAAATAATAATAATAATAAAATATATATTTGTATATAAAAATTGTTTTATATTTAGTTATACATAAGTTACAGATGTGTATATATAATATTAGTAAAATGTTATGTAGAATATAGATAATTTGTTAATATTATTTTATCTATAGTTTTATACTTAGTTATTCGAGAGAATTTATTGCTGTAAAAATGGATCATGCATTTATCAAGGTCACATTTCCAGTCACACATATCAAAACCAGTTTGGGAAGCTATGACCTATGCTTCAATTAATAACTTTTTCATATTTGATTTCTATTATTAATTACGATCATAAAGCAATTATTGTTCCGTTTTGATAAAACTATATATAACTTAAATTTTATTTGATAAAATGAAAGATATTTGTATGTAAAACTCTTCCACATTCATTCATTTACATTATTAAAATAATTTAATCATTACAATTGTTAAGCTAAATGTTAGCAGCCTTTACATGTATACACATATATTAATCAGCCTATATAAATTATCACATCTAGTATTACACCGTGTTAGAGTGCATTTTTTAAAAATAAATCTACATATCATTCACAGATCAAAGTTTGTAGATATATCAATATCTATCAGTAGTCTACATTAATTATTCAGTTTGTTTTAAATTGTATTTTTTCGGTAGATATATATCATTTATCTATTAATAAGCAATGGCTAACTACCATTGATGGTGATCAAATGATATTATTGATTATAATAGTACCTTATTGTCTACACAGTCAGCCTTTAACACATATAAAGAGCATTGGGTGCACCGGGCATTGTATTGCAAGATATAATAATTGGATAAAAGAGAGAGTTTTTAATACTCATTTTTAATAATTATTCATCATATGTTAAAAAAAAAGAAACTGGTACACTATTTTAAATAGATTAAATTATCAACAAAGAATAGAATAGAACTAATAAGCGATCTTGTATAATATTTCTCTTTAGACAGAGGACAGATGATATTGAAATAATATCTTATAAACTGGGATAAAAAGATTTTGTGCTTAATAATTGGTGTGTGTGGTTCGGGATGTTGGCGAAGTGACAAATTCAAAAACAAAAATCTCTTGTATCAGATCTTAGCTAAGAAAATAAAAAACAATTTGATTAATCAAATGGAACGGAAATCCTTAACCTGTATTCTATAAATCTAATCTATAAAAAAGATATATTATGGGTTTGTTCTTCTTAAATGCAGTTATAATGACAAAAAATAATCCCTATTATATATGACCTATTATCCTTAGCAATTTTCTTTGTAATTTCTGAATCACTATTTCTATTTAATAATTTTCTCAATATTTAAAGCATACATCAGCTGGATTACTTATATATATATATTTAAGTTTGTTTATGATTGTATTTATGGTTGAGGAAAATTGATAACATTCTGTAGTCATTAGTTTATCTTTTATTTGATTTTGGTGAAAAATAGATGCATATCTGATACATCTTTGTAAAAAATTTAACAGATTACATTCAGGTCGCAAATACTTTGTTACAAGTCTGCTAATACATGATCTATATGTGATAAACTGTATTGAGGAGTAAATCAGTAGAATCCTGAAAACACTTTTTGCCAATTCCACGAATATTATAAAGACACCATCTATTTGAAGAACTTAAAAGATGATCTTGTCTGATTTGTTGAATATATAAATACATGCAGAAAAATCTTGACCATATTTGTCAATACATTATGTGATTCCATTAGTTTTAAAATCATTTTCTCTGTATTTGTTGCATAAACTATTGTGCTATGCAACTAAAGTTTTCATTTTTTTTTAATGACCTGGGTACTTGGTAGTTTGCATGGTATATTATTTAAAAAGTATTTTATTAATTAAAATATACAATAATAATAATAATAATAAATTATATGACATCTTTAAATTTTCTTATACTGTGGTAGCATTTTCATTCTTGAAAACAAGTTTTAAACATGGAAAAATCAAAATTGTATTGCATCTAGACTTAACTAATTATTACTAATTTATTGGTCTTTATTTTTAGAACATTCTGATATTTCACTATACTTACTTAATTATTGGCTAATTTTCACTTCATCATCAATGATTATCAATGCACTGCAGGATGAAGGTCTCTCCAAGTTCAATCCATCTTCTCCGATGTTTAGTTTCTTTTCTCCACATCACCCCTGAACATTTTCTTATTTCACCCATCCCTCTCACATGTGGTCTGTTTCTGGGTCTTTTACAATCTCTTGGAATCCCATTTAAGATTTCAATTGTCCATCTATTATCATCTCTTCTAACAATACATCCAGCCCAATTCCACTTCAGTCTTTTAATTTTTTCATTAAGGTTAGTAACACCTGTTTGTTCTCTTAACCATATATTGCGCTTTCAATCTCTTCTTGTTACTCCCAACATGCATTTCTCCATACTTCTTTGAGTGGTCTGAAATCTCTGTATTGCTCTTCTATTAAGTGTCCAAGTCTCAGATCCATAAGTAAGAACTGGTAAAACACATTTATTAAAAACTTTTCTTTTCAAACATATAAGCATATTTTCTTTTAGTATTAAGTTATTTCTACCAAAAGCACTCCAACCAAGTTTAATTCTATGATTAATTTCATCCATTATGTTTCCATCTGTATTAATAATCTGACCAAGGTATTTGTAAATGGTAACTTCTTCTAACTCATCATAATCAATCTTTATTTTCATATTTTGAGAAAATCCATTAAACATTACTGTAGTCTTTTTAACATTTATCTTTAGTCCTACTTTCATCTGATAACTTTTGCAACATTTCCTGTAGCTCTAAAGCATTATTTGCAAAAACAATTACATCATCTGCAAAATCTAAATGACTTAAATAATCTCCATTTACTTTCACTCCTTTAGCTTCCCATTTTAATCACAAAATACTTCTTGCAGCATTGCTGTAAAACGTTTTGGAGATATGGAGTCACCCTATCTTACACCCTTCCAATGTTGACTTTCCCAGTATCATTATGTAATTTAATTGTTGCTGTTGCATTTTTATAAATATTCTTTAAAATATGACAATATCCCAGATCTATACCTTGATGATTCAATGCTTTAATCACTGAAGAAATGTTTATAGAATCAAATGCCTTTTCATAATCTACAAATCCAAAACATAATGGCAACTCATATTCATTTGCTTTTTCTATAACTTCTCTCAATATCTGGATATGATCTACTGTACTAAAACCATTTTTAAATCCAGCTTGTTCTCTTGGTTGGTGGAAGTCCAATGTTCTCTGAAGATGAGATGTAATTATCTTGGTAAAAATTTTGTATAAAACTGATAAAAGGCTGATACATCTGTAATTTCTAATATCTTCTTTATCACCTTTTTTAAATATTAATATTAATACTGCATTCTTCCAATCATCTGGTACATCTTTATCATTTAGACATTTGGTATATAATTTTGCTAAAAAAAATTATATTTCTTCACCTGCTTTTTTTAATATATCAATTATAATTCCATTATTACCTGGAGCCTTTTTTTTCTTCATACATTAAATTGCATATCTCACTTCTTCATTTAAAATTCTGAGCAATTTGTAAGATGTAATAGATATAGGAGGTACTTGTTCTTTATTATGATATAATTCTTGATAAAAATCTTCTACCTATTTCATGATGTCATCTCTCTTTTTAGTAATAATTCCATCTTTTTTTTCTTATTGCAAATATAAATTTCCTACCAATACCAAAATGTTGTTTTACAGTCTTGAGACTTTTATTCTCTTCTACAGATTTCCTTGCTATTTCACAGTTATACTTTCTTATATCATTTTCAACTCTTTTCTTCATCATTTTACAAAATTTGAGATATTCAATCATTTTTAATGCATCATTTTTGTATATCTTCATATTCTTCTTTTTCTTCCTCAATTCTTTAGTCTCAATAGAAATTTTATTGGTCAATTGCTGCTTTTTTTTACCAGCTATCTTTGTTGCAGTTTTTAAAAGTGTATCAGTTATTTTTATATTAATTTCATTCAAATCTGAATCATGTTCAAAATCTACTAATACTTGAAACTGATTTGTAAGTTCTCATTTAAATTCATTAGAATGTTTTTGAAGATTAGGAATATCAACTGTAAATAATGTTTTTCTTAATAATTTTTGTCTTTCTAGTTTTGCATTAACATGTATCTTACATCTTACTAATTGATGATCACTTTCTGTGTTAAATTTATTAAAAATATTACAATCTTGAAATATATATTTTCTGTTAGTCAAAATATAATCCAATTCTGCTATACCTTCATTTGGATGCTTCCATGTCCATTTCCTTTTAACATTTTTTTTTCAAAAAATGAATTCATAATATAAAGTTTTTCTTTTTCTGCAAACTCCACAAGTCTATGTCCTCTCTCATTTCTATTACCATAACCAAAATTACCTGCAGCATTTTCATCTTTCATTTGTTTACCAATTCTAGCATTAAAGTCTCCCATAACAATTTTAAAATGTTGCTTACTCTGATCAAAAGCCTTTTGTACATCCATATAAAAATCTTCTATAACTTCATCACTATGAGAACTTGTTGGGGCATAAACCTGAATTATCTGCATTTGGTATCTGCTATTAAGTTGTATAACTAACTAATCTTGCCACTCTGTCCAAAACACCATCAATCTCCACAATGTTGTTCTCCCACTTTTTATTTCTAATGAATCCTACTCCACTTGTATTTCCAATATTTGTGCCTTTATAATAGAGTACATTTTCACTTTTTAAATCAATTGTCTCTTCACCTTTTTTTCTAACTCCATAAAGTCCAATAATATTCCATTTAATATAAGACAGTTTTTCTTCTAATTCTTGCAATCTTCTTTCACTTGTAAGTGATCTGCAGTTGTAAGTACCTAAATAAAAAGTCATCATCAAATGGCAGCCTGGGTCCACAATCAGGATTTTTAGCACCCTCCACCTTTGGTTGGTCACTTTACAGCCTCCTGAGAATAAGGGCCATGATTTTTTTTGTCTGTCATAATTGTATATATCTATTCGAAAAATATTTATCATTTACACAAACATTTATTCTGTTTTACCAGGCAACTGAGAAGAAAGACCATGGTGTTCCTTGATTTTTAAACTCAGAGGTAAAAAGCCAATAAACTCATCATGCTGGCTAATGTGTGTTGGTAAGCAGCCCATCCATGTTCATATACTATATGAATAATCACATAGTAATAACAGCTGCAATGACAAGAATGTATGGAGTGGACATTAGAAATTTGCCCTGCTTGGTTCCTTTAAGGCCTCCAAGAGGAATCACATGGTCTTTCAGTTAATGGCAAACTCCTTTCTGCATCCACATATATATATATATAAACATTACAAGCATAAAGATAAACTAGTCAATATATAATTAAAATTACCCCAAATCCAAAATTCAACTAGACCAGCACAAAAATAATATTAAAACACAACCAAAGGTTTCACTGCTACAAGCAGACTTCTCAAGTGTAAAGAACTACAAAAACTATACAATATATATAATATTAACCATTACCCACAAATTCTTAAATAAGTTAATTGCTTCAGAATAATAAATTTTCAATAATAAAGATTCTTTAATTCTTCTTTTGATTTCATTTCTTTCAAAGAAGACAACCTTAGTTTCATCAAAATTAATAGTGTGGCCTGTATCTTTTTTATGGACCTACAAAGCAGAACTAAGATATCTATTTTTAACTCTACTTTTATGAATCTATCCTTTCATTTAAACTCAAACTACTCTGACCTATGTAGACCTTCTTACAAAATAAACAAGGGATAAAATATACTACACCAGGAAAGTCTATCAAAAATTTCTTTTGTATTATTTAATAAATTATTCAATGTAACACCCCTTTTCCAAGCAATTTTCTTATTTCCTAACAATTTACTATTTCTACATACAATTTTATAAGAAGACAATTTAAATGGCAAAGAAATAAAATCTTTTTTTTATCTTTTAGTATTTTATTTAATAGTAATATTTGTAAGGATGTAAAGGATAAAGAAAAATATGATTTTATTTTTTGCCATTTAAATTGTCTTCTTATAAAATTGTATATAGAAATAGTAAATTGTTTGGAAATAAGAAAATTGCTTGGAAAAGATGTGTTACATTGAATAATTTATTAAATAATACAAAAGAAATTTTTGATAGAAAGACTATTCCTGGTGTAGTATATTTTATCCCTTGTTTATTTTGTAAGAAGGTTGACATAGGTCAGAGTAGTTTGAGTTTAAATGAAAGGATAAAGGTTCATAAAAGTAGAGTTAAAAATAGATATCTTAGTTCTGCTTTGTATGTCCATGAAAAAGATACAGGCCACACTATTAATTTTGATGAAGCTAAGGTTGTCTTCTTTGAGAGAAATGAAATCAAAAGAAGAATTAAAGAATCTTTATTATTGAAAATTAATTATTCTGAAGCAATTAACTTATTTAAGAGTTCTTTTAGTATTAAGGGTGGATGGGAAGTGAATGGATTTGTGGGTAATGGTTAATATTATATATATATATATTGTATAGTTTTTGTAGTTCTTTACACTTGAGAAGTCTGCTTGTAGCAGTGAAACCTTGGTTGTATTTTAATATTATTTTTATGCTGGTCTAGCTGAATTTTGGTTTTGGGGTAATTTTATATATATATACATCTGGGTCTCTTTTTACGTGGATTTATTTAATGCGATTTTGAAGTTATGTGATTAACGTTTCTCCGGAAGTCGAACTCCGATAATGCGCTATTACTTTAAATAATAAATTTTGCGCACTTACGTCATATTGAAAGTAATAGCACATTATTGGAATTCGACTTTCATCTTAGTAATTTCAATATTTTCAGTGCTTTATAATAGTAAGATTTTATGCAATAATGAAATTAAAATCATGATTTCCACATTTTATGTATACACACATTAAATTTTACAAGATTATAATGTAAATTTGTTCAAACATTGTGCATGTTAATTTTGCATTTTAAATCACATTCTGTTTTTGCTTTTTAAAAAAGAACGTAATCAATTATTAATCATTTAGTGTCCGCAAGTTTATTTTTAAAAGGTGAGTAATAGCAGTGGGCACAATTAAAATTGAAAATTAAAGACAAAAATAAGAATTTAATTTTTAGTTGTTAGATTAATTATGGTATCACCAGAAAACCATTAACACAACATGAGAGTGACGTTGGCGCTAGTTGTATTTCCTCTTGTGAAGAATCTGATTTTTTACCAGTTTGCAAACGAACCTGTTTAACGGCAAATAGCGATAATAATTAAAACGTGTATAAAAAATGTAAATTACTGTAAATTATGCATAAAAATATATTGTTTTGAGTAAAATTAAATATTATAGTTAAAAAAAGTTTGTCTTGTATCAATTTTTTTCAAATTTGAAATTTTTTATTAGTCATATTTTATTTCATTTTTTTTGCGCGAATTTTAAAGTAATTTTACGTTGGTGCTTTGCTTTTATGCGATCTTTGAAAAATCACAGTCCGTATCCCCCCTTTTTCAAGGTAAGTTATGTCTATTTTTACACGATTTCGTTTGCGCGTGTTTTCTGAGGAACCTATCTATCACATAAAACGAGACCCAGGTGTAATTTAAGATATCTAATTCTGTGTTTTTTTATACTTCTGCATGTTAAAAACTATCTATCAATGACATAAAAACTTATGAAATTATATTTTAATATATATTAGGTATTGTGGCATCCATTTTCAAAGCTATTGCTGGTTTCCCATTGTTGTTCTGAGGACTCTAATACCAACTATGTATCTCTGCTAAGTGATGTCAATGAAGATGAAAGTTCAAATGATAAGGAATAATTCAGAAGCAGTGAAGATTAATCATATGATTTAATAGGAGAGGCTAGATCTTGGGAAGCAGCAAATATGAATAGAATTCCTGCACCATCCCAAGATTTCCCTTTTTTGCCACACCAGGTATGACTATACCAATGACATCAGATACCACAGAATTACATTTTTCTCAATTGTTTTTTGATGAGAAAATGCTGGAAATTTTTGCAAGAGAAACAAATCTGTATGCTGAGGAATATATTCAAGAGAGTATATAGAGAAGATTGTCCAGAGCTAAAAATGGACATCCTGTCAATCAAAGAGACAAGATTATATTTTGCAATGATGTTCCTTCAGGGCCTCATCAAACTGCCACATCAGGAATAGTCATGGACAAAAAAAATATTTTATGTACCCATAGGTGATGACAGATTCTAGTATTACAATGCTTATAAAATTTCTAAACTTTTCTAATAATGAAACTATTGATGTGAATACCCATGCAAACCTAAAAATAAGTAATGGAGCATTTGAGATGATTATTTAATAAATTATATATCCCAGATCAAAATATTAGCATAGATGAGAGCTTGATGCTCTACAAAGGACAGCTATTATGGAAAATGTATAACATCAAAAAGAGAGGCTGCTTTGGTTTGAAATTTTTCATAATTTGCAAATCAGATAGTGAATATATCTGTGAATGTCTCTTATATATTAGGAAAAACACAGAATACAATCAAAAATATGAATTCCATTCTGTAATTACTAAAAGTGTTCTTCATCTTATGAATAATTATTTGGGAAAAAAGTACTGTGTGACTGCTGACAATTGATACATGTCAATAAGACTAGTAGATATACTCATAAAAGAAAAGACAGATATTTATTGTACTGTCAATATCAAAAAAAAAAAAAAATTGGCCAGTTGGAATGACTAAACATAAGCTGAAAAAAGTATCATCCATGCATTTCAATGTAAAAAGATTATCACCATGAAATGGCAAGACAAAAAAACATTTTACCCTTTTAAGGACTATTTTATTATGTATTCTCACAAATTGTCAAAACAAAAGTTGAGAAAAATGTGATGAAACCAACTGTTATATGTCATTATAACAACAGTATGGGTGATGGTAATTGGTGTAATCAAAGATTTTATCAAATAACCAAGTCTCAATAAAAAAAATATTTAGACACTTCAATACTGACTGGAGAGTCTTGCCTCTGTGTATTCTTTATAATAAAAGTAATGGTATTGTGATTGATCTTTTGAAATTCAGACTGTAGATCATTGAAGAATTGTTTGAATTATACACTAAATCTTATTTTAGAAATTCACAACAAAGACCTGGACTTGACCCTCCATCTATCAGGCTCACAGCCCATCACTTTCAGTTCTTTTTCACCAAATCCCATGAAAATGTTTCCTGACAGAATCTTCTATGTTTCTAGTTCAAAAAATGGTGCGAATGGCAAGCATATCAGAAGAAAATTGAAATACTGGTGTGAGGATTGTAATGTGTGGATCCTTGCTTTAAAATTTTTTATACACAAAATTACTGATGGTATTTACTGTTTTCATTTGTGTGAATTATATATATATAGTAATACAAGTATATTGTATATATTGTAACCATTTATGAGGGAAGATTATAAATCATATTCAAACCCTATATGTGTAAGCAAAACCTATAAGCACATATGTACAGTCTAGTTCAGTCCTACTACTATTAACAAATGTACTAATACAAATTCTTTATAATAACATCTCTGTAATATTCTTGATTAATATTTTTCTTTATTTATTTACTTATCAAATAAATAAGTATAGAGGATTTGAACTCAGATTATCAAGCACCCTTCAACTATCCACACTATCTCATACAACCGATACACATGACCACACACATGTAGAAAAGATTAATAATCACCAATATCCGTATTTCGTGCTAAACCAGCACTCATCAGTTGGTCCAGACTATCATCTCTCACACATATATATAATCAATGCTCAGTTTATATTAAGATAGCAAATCTTCATACTTTAATAGACAGGCTTCAATCCACTACAACCTCCAACTTTTCAGCCATCCATATCATTGAAAATCTGATGAGGAAAACTCAAATCCCATTTACATATTAAGCTTGTATCCAGTCCATCCCTCATATGTATTTAATGGATACTTTCCTATACATGAGGGGTCAGAGTGACTTCAGGTCAACATGGGCATGGCAATAATATTAGCATCAGCATGGGATTTGAGTTTTCATCATCAAATTTTCAATGATATGTATGGCTGAAAAGTTGGAGGTTGTAGTGGATTGAAGCCTGTCCATTAAAGTATGAAGATTTGTTATCTTAATATAAACTGAGCATTGATTATATATATGTGTGAGAGATGATAGTCTGGACCAACTGATGAGTGCTGGTTTTGCATGAAATATGTATATTGGTGATTATTAATCTTTTCTACATGTGTGTGGTCATGTGTATCGGTTGTATGAGATAGTGTGGATAGTTGAAGGGTGGTTGAAAATCTGAGTTCAAATCCTCTATACTTACAATTAAGCTCCCAGGTTTGTGAAGAGTGCCTGGTTTCAAACATTTACATATTAAGCTTGTATCCTGTCCATCCCTCTTATATGTATTTAATGGATACTGTCCTATACCTGAGGGGTCTATACTTACAATTAAGCTCCCAGGTTTGTGAAGAGTGCCTGGTTTCAAACATTTATCAAATAAATAATTATATCATGAGACTGATTATCCCATCATCAGGACAGTTAGCTTTTTATTTAAACATTGAATATACTAATATATATATAATCAATAAAGCAACTTATATATTGTGTGACTTGTTTTAAGCTTGTATTACAAATATGTAATATAGGGAGCATACCAATAGCTCTAACAAGCTTTTATTGATAAGTGCTGCAAGAGAAAGCATTCAAAATCTCTATCTAGAATAATTCCTGTTTTCAGACCAGTTTCGAGCTTTCGGCTCACCTCAGTATCTCTAAGGCAAAAGCTCAAAACCAGTCTGATAGGGATTAGTTCAGATAGAGATTTAAAATGCTTTCTTTTGTGGCACTTATCAATAAAGCTTGTTAGAGCCATCGGTATGCTTCCTATATATATATCCAATGACATAAGAATATCGCATGACTTTTAATCTCCTTAAAATATAAAAGATATTCCAATGACTAACAAATGAAATAATTTAAATTTATTATATAGTAAAATATTATCATATTAAAACTAACTATAATGTTTCAACTATAACAATCATTATTATCAATATTCTCAACTCAATCTTTAATAAATAACTCGGGGAAAATATTGTCTCCCAACTGGATCGATTCAGTTACATAATTAAATGTACAGAGGGATTTTATTAACACACCGCTAGTATTAAAAATAATGAAGAAATAATAATAATAATCACTTCACTAACACTACTTTAATTTATTAATGTCTTCATTAATTGGATTTATTATTTAACTGATCGATAATATTTATTAATACTTTTAATAACACAATACTTCTCAATAAATTAATTTTAACTAACACTTTATCATCAAAACATATTGTATTTCAAATATTTCTCTTCTTATATGGCATATGACTTTATAAAACACTTTCATATATGTTTGATTGATTGACTCTAATATGAAAATTTAGATTGACATCAAATTTCAAATTAATTAACATTCGATAATGCAATATCAAATATCATTAATAATTATGTTTTTTTTTTTTAAAAAAAAGATATATTAAATAATCTGCACCACTTCCAATTACATACATTTATTCATATTTATGTGTGACCATGGTGATAAACAATGATTTGGAAACTAGAAGTGAGACTATTGACACTGTGTCAATTTTAACAAAACATTCACAGTTATTACAATAAGATTATACAAATATTAAAATAATTTTAACATATGTTAATAATAATATAAAATATAGTAATAAACATTTATATTAAACAACTTTACAAAATTAAAAAAAAAAATCAACGAAGATCATTACTACAAATTCAAAATAATAAGTCCTTCTAAATTTAAAATATCACGGAAAAGATATAATATATTATTGAATTTTAATCTCCTACAACAAAGTTAATTTTTTATTATTTCCTACTAATTCTAAATCAATGAAGTAATTTATTTATTTTAAATACGAATATTTACAATCATATTTATTTACTGTTAATATGTCTTTATTTTGCATTTATATTATATAATTAAAATTCTATAATTTGTATTCCCTTTGCAATTCTCTATATACTAACATTATAAATATCTTATCATTGTTATACGTTTAGAAAGATGTAGCACTTATTAATATGAATTAATCAAAACGATAATAATGCATATCAGGTATTTTTTCCATATCATTTATACTTAATTTCTTCACTTTTCATCTTTGATCTCATAAAACAATAAAGCATTCATAAATATTACTCTTTATATTATATCATTTCATATTTGTTCATTTTCTGTCATTCTTTCAAAAAATTATACTATCTTCAATTTATTTGAAAGTCTAGCTATGCTTTTTACTTATATTCTTTAAATCATTATTATGATGTCTAACCTGTGAGAGTTTTATGTGATAACAAGTGTGGGATAGATATCCTATTTAGAACATATTTATAATTTCATGGGCTAAGTATAACATAAGGTCATGTTTCAAACTGTGTTTACCTTAATTTCAATCATGGATCCTATCTTCAAGCACTTGCTGATTAATATTGTTACTATCCATTAAATATAAGTACTATTATTAAAACAGGCAAAACTCTATACGTATTGGCACTCAGTGCAAGCCAGAGTAATCGATTGCCAGAAGACTTGTTCATAAAATCCCCATCTAGTGCCTACTCATCCAATATCCCCAAATTAGTTTTTGGCTTGTGGCCTTCATCAGTGAGGAGCCACAAGCCAGAAAGTAGTCTGGGGATAGTGGATGAGTAGGCACTAGATGGGGACTTTATGCACAAGCCTTCTGGCATCCATTGATTACTCTGGATTGCACTGAGTGGTAATATGTATAGAGAGTTTTACCTGTTTTAATAGCAATTATAAGCAAGCATAAGAAATGGTGATCATGTGAAGTATAAGTACTCTGACTTACAAAATATTTCAACATTTTTGACTTAAATAAACACATCTTCAACACTATATGATTTCTAATTTACTCCCGAACCATTACTCATTAAAGCACTCCTCAGAAATCCCTCCATTGCATTATAATTATTACATCATTACTCTCATCATTATAATCCTCTCAATATTCTCAAGATCAAGAATAAACAAATAGTCTTTTATGACAAAACTATCATATATACAATAAATTTTGATATTTATCTATAAAGAGATCAAATTATACATCCAATTTCACAAATATACTAACATTCAAATAAATGAAATCGATTCTCGGTTATCATCTCATTTATTTCAAATTATAAACATTATAATTATCGTATTTATTTATTTTACCTGATTAAAATTAAATACCCCTTTTTTTTTTTCTATTTTAAAAGTATTACCGTAATTATATTGATTTATAATTAGTACTGTACACTTCCTTGTAGCCACAACTTCATCATTATAAAATCAAAATCCATATTTTTTTTTATTATACATAACAAAAAACATATATTCTAAAACAAAAACAAAAAAATATAGTTTACAAAACAAATACAATATTAACGATAAAAGTTGTCAACACTAAGTTGAGAGAGAGTGATCTATATTACAACGAAATGACCAAGTGTTAATTGATTGAAGATAATTTTTTTTCATTTTTCTCTACTCTGCACTCTTCTTCACCTCATTTCTAATAACTCAAAAATCACATTTAAAAAATGAAATGTTCTACATCATAAACAAACACATATAGAGTATTACCAGCAATAGTTAATTAATTTTGAACTCACCCTTTAAGTAATTTTTAATTAGTTCAATAAAGTACTTGTACAAGGTTTCCATAAATTTCTCCAAAATAAATTTCATTTATTCCTAAGATTTGCTCAATATTTATATCATTTATCTTTATTAGCATCCTTTATAAAGGAAGAGGTTATTCTCTTCATCCAGTACTCTAAGTATATGTTTATATCTTACACTGAAAATGAATATTTAATAAGAAATATCTATCTATATCTTCTTTCTATTTATACCCTCATAATATTTATTAATTCTCCTTCACAATTCTTAAGTATTTATATTATAATCCTTTATCAATAACAATAATGTTTCATCATAAAAGTCCATATTTCCTTCAGCTATCAGTCTTAATACTATTTCATAAAATTTATAAATATTCTGTTATATTTTTTTGTCCAGAGTTTTATTTATCTTTATTAACATTTATATATAAGTGTAGAAATCGATAAATATAATGATAAATTTTAGATTAATTAACAGTTCAATTAATTCAATTGTTATAAATATTTAATTTAATATTTTTTAACAACTATCAGTCCTTCTCTCTTAAGCTTAAACAGCATCATTTTTCTTTTTTCTTCCTTTACTATCATCTTGGCAATAATTTAAATAACTTTACATTCTTAACATTTGTAATTTTAATAGATTTAAGTAACTGTCATTATTAACTCTGAATATAACATTTAACATAAAATCTTTTCTATTATACAGACTATAAAAATAACTAAGAAATATTTTTGTTACATATTCCTTCTGCTCAACATATATTTCCACATTCTCTTTTATTGAAATACATTTTCTAGGTAAATGCAGTTCTTTCCAATTATCATTAACAAGTTTATAATCAGCACTTGTAAATTTCCAAAGAGAATATGTTACTTTTTTTTTTTTTTTTGAGAATATGTTACTTTACTCTATATCGAAATTAAATATACCAACTTCTTACAATTTATTCCCCATTGTTTTAACGCTATAGCTTAACTTTTTACTAATTGAAATAAGGTTTTCAGAAAATTATAACTTTATAATTTAAGAAAATAAAAGTATAGTTTCTTCCCTAATGATTTTTCCCAATTTTTTTCATTTTTTCCCCTTCTTCTTCTCCTACTACTTTTTTCTTCTTAATTAGTATCTGCAAATTCTCTTTTTATAGGCAACTTGTTGCCACTTCTGATTGGCTAATTACTTCTAGAAATATGTTTAAAATGAATATTAATTACTGTCTGGGATTTGGAAATAGAATTAAAATAATATTATTACAATATTTATCTAGTTAATTATTTTAAATTTAAATTAAATTCTAATTAATAAGAATACTTTGTTTAGATTAACAATTTAAACATTTAAATGTTATATGTTATAAAATAATTTTATTATCACTTTTATCTATTTTTATAATATATAAAACATTAAAATCAATGTTTATTACTTATTTATTAACAAATTCAATACTTTAATTAGGAAAGAAATTTCTTTTATGACTAATGCAATATATATGCATACCAATTCGCACACACACCATTAATATTTATTGCATTTTTATTAAATGAAATTACAAATAGACACTAGTAATATTTTTAATTATTATTAACTTATTAGGAATACATTAACTTTAATTATTATATTTATTAAGCAAATACGATTTATTTTTATGTCAATTATTATTCACTCTTTTATTTTAAAACATATTAAGCTTGTATCCTGTCCATCCCTTTTATATGTATTTAATGGATACTGTCCTATACATGAGGAGTCAGAGTGACTTCAGGTCAACATGGGCATGGCAGTAATATTAGCATCAGCATGGGATTTGAGTTTTCATCATCAGATTTTCAATGATATGAATGGCTGAAAAGTTGGAGGCTGTAGTGGTTTAAAGCCTGTCCATTAAAGTATGAAGATTTGCTATCTTAATACACACTGAGCATTGATTATATATATGTGTGAGAGATGATAGCCTGGACCAACTGATGAGTGCTGGTCTAGTACGAAATACGTATATTGGTGATTATTAATCTTTTCTACATGTGTGTGGTCATGTGTATCGGTTGTATGAGATAGTGTGGATAGTTGAAGGGTGCTTGAAAATCTAAGTTCAAATCCTCTATACTTATATTTAAAACAGACAGTAAATTTATAATTTAGATAGCTTTTAGCTCTTTAAAGAAAAGAAACTTAACTTTTAACACTGATTTAATACACATTTTAGTTGTCTATACTAATTCAAATATTAAACGTTTATTATAGATTATATAAAATTTAAAATTTCTTTTTTTTTTTTTTATTAAACTAGCTATTAACCCTAGTTTATAGAATGATAGACCAAACAGAAAGTTACAATATACATATATATATATTATTATTATTATTTACGGAAGCCCCCATGTAATAAAAATATAATAGCTAAATACTTATTATTGTACTGAAATGTCAGCAATTTAGTTTATTATATGGAAGCTGAAATAATACTATAAATTCATTTATCTGCAGAATATTAAAATTAATATATATATATATATGTTCTAATTGTTTGATGAATTATTTCAGGGTAAGGTGGACAAATGAATGCATTGGATAGTATACCATCAAACAACCGCATTTTTTATAATAAAAAAAAATATGTATTGCATACACTTTGGTAAATTTTATAGAAATTTATTTTGATTATTGCAACTGTCAGACTATTTTTCATTTCAGGTATCACTTGTAAAAGATCAACCAACCTAGTGAGCAATTGCTTCAACACCCATTTTGTTATGTTTTGTATGTTAGCAGGTAGTATTTAGTTGTTCCACTTCATTGTAAAATTCATAAAAACAATTGTTTTTATAACTATTAGAACCTTTTAGATATGTATAGTAAAAAAAATGAACATTTTCGTGTTTGAATCCTTATAATGTTTTTAATTATATATATAAATTGATAAACTTTTTTAAAACAAATTGTAATTAAATTCTAAGCACTAGGAATGCTATATAAAAAAAAACTTTAGTGTAGACGTATCTTAAAACTTGAACTAAGTGCTTTTGATATCTTAGTTATCATATCATATTCATAGCAATGACTGGAGAACTGGAGAGTAATGGGTATAAAGAGAATGTACATTTATGTAAATGTGTCCAAATGAATTAGACAACCAACTTTTTAGAGAGGGGGGAAACAGGATTTTTATTTCATTTATGGAATTTAGAGTTATTGGCAATGTGCTATGCCTCCTTTATTTTGCGCTTGCTGGCATTTCATTCGATGCCCATGATGCTGGCTGAAGTGGATTCAAATGTAACTGAGTGTATTTTTATGGTCCAAAAATGTGGATTTGTGTTCTGGGTTGTTTTTGGCTCTTTTGTAAAAGTATTGATGTTGGAACAATGTTGTCACAAGGCTGGCATGTCATTCTCTGTAGAAGACTGCATTACAGCTGGTTTGAGTACAGGCAAATGTTTGCAAATGTCAAATTACATAATCTCAACATTCCACTCAAGCTAATGATAGATTTTGATGGAGTATACTATTACAGCACTGCAAAAAACAACAAATCAGTGACTCATTGAATATGGTTTATTTATTGTCAATCCCCATTTAAGATTATCGATAAAATTAAAAATTCAGCTGTTGATTACCAATGCAGGTTAGTGTCTCTCTAGATATTACTGAGATATATGGATCAATAAACAGAAAACCATCAATCATCATCATAAAACACACACAACATCAAATTATTCACACAAGGGAAATGGATTGACCAAATCATCACCAATCTTTTTAATCGACAACACTGCAATATGAAAAATGGTTAGCCAATGGGACTATCAACAAATGGAATTATAACCAGTATAGTAACAGCATTGAAATGGGTGTACTCACTAAATATTTTGAATGTATACCAGGTATAATGTATTCACAATACATCAATGATATTATCTGTGCTCCAGAGCTCCAAATTAACAATACCAAATAGAAGTTCACAGAGAAATCTGCATTAACATGGATGTTAGAACATGAAGACCCTCACAAAGGAATAAAATATCTCAACATATACATCCAAAAAGAGAGTACTCACATAAATTATAAAATGTTAATTAAACCCATCAAAATCAAAGGCTACATACATCCTGGATCCATCACCCTCAACTCACATAAATACACCAGTCTGACAACTTTTTTATACAGAAATTTAAACTTATGCAAACTACAATCAGTCTAGAAGTGCAACATTAATAAATACATCAATGAGTTATGTCTCATTGTTTTCAAATGCATCAACAAATTCTACCACAAAATCAGAACTAAACCACCTCCATCAGATTCCAAGCCATGGATATTGCTCCCTTATATATCTAAAGTCTCCAGGAACATAAAATAATATGCTTGGAGTTATACAGTCAGCTTACACATTTCATCTTTATAAATAGGTTGATAAACAACTTAAAGATAAACTCCCCACTGACCAAAGCCCCTGCACGAACTCAAGCCATCTCTAATGCAGTCCCATCATTAAAGCTTCTACAAAAGGGCAAAAAAACAATCCAGAACACAAAAACACATTTCTGGAGTATCAAAACACACTCAGCTTGAACCCACATCAGCCAGAAGTGTGTGTATTAAATGCAATGAATCCAAGTGCAAAATAAAGTGCATAGGCAACAGCTCAAACTCCATAAATAAAAAGAAATCCTGCTTTCCCCTCTCTAAAATGTTGGCTATCTAATTAATTTGGATACATTTACATCCTATTTATACCCACCATCCTCCTGTCAAGCAGTTATTGCTATAAATGTATCATAACATAGATACTAAAAGTGCTTAGCTGATGTTTTATGATACATCTATACTGAAGCTTTTCTTGTTTAGCACTCTTAATGCTTAGAATTTAATTATAATGTTTTTTATAAAAAAAATTATAAAATTTATCATTTCTCATAAGTACTTTGAATATAGCCTTTGTAAATTTTATACAATTGTTTTTATATTTATTAGTCAAAGGTAACATGAATTTTACCAAGTTTGAATACTATACCCATAAGCAACATTTTAATCTATATGTTTAAATGTTGAATTTAATTGAATAATTCACAATTAGAACATTATAAATGACTTATAGGAAGTGTATTTGATTTAAAACAATTCCATGTTCAAATCTCTATACATTTTTTTAATAAACATTTTCATAAAATTTATTTAATGACTTATGTTATTGATATTTTAGTAAAGGATATTCAGAACATCAATTTAATAAAGCCAGTAGTGGTTACCATGTTTCCCTAAAAATAAGATCTAACTTGAAAATAAGCCCTAGTATGATTTTTCAGGATGCTGTTAATATAAGCCCTACCCCAAATATAATTCCTACTTAAGATTGTCAGCTAGATAAAGATATTTTTCATCTATTGAAACAGACAAATGTATTGAATCATGCAAGAGGGCCAAAAAAAAAACCTGGAATTTTGCAATAAAAAAATTTACATTTATTTTTTTAAGTGTTGCTTTAAAGCAAAGCACCAGTCTAAATATATTTTTTACTTTTCAAAGTAATTGGAACCACTTGCAAAGTGATGCCTTTTAAAGCCCTTTTGGGGTTTTTTTTTTCACAATTTCTAAGTCTGCAAAACAAATTGAGAAAAGAAGTGACACAGATCAAGATCAAGTGACTGTGGCAGAAGAATAAGCTGAGTCATGCTGAATTTAATTAAAAATTGTTTCACACTCAAAATTTATGCACTATCACACTTGTGATGAAACATGCATGCTTCACTTTGCCACAAAACATTTTGCTCCATCATGCAAAAGTTTCAAAACTTGCAGATTTTAGATGCTGGATCATTACAAATGAATTCTGAGTAATCAATGTTGTTTGGATCCAAAAAAAAAAACTATCAATATCTTCTTCACATTTGACTTCACTCACCATCCTTTTTTGGAACATGGTGAATTTAACCCTGCCCTTGTAAACTTGTTTTTCTAGAGCAACTTGCTTGTAAGCTGTTTCGAGCAGTACAGCTATTTTCCCAGCCTCCCACCTCCACCCCCCCGAAAAAAACCAGAATTTCACATTGTTCAACTTTTCAGTCATTATAAAAATCAATAATTATGTAAAATGCATTTTTTTAAAAAGTGCTACATATGTCCATGATGACATCATTTGGCAGACTGGTGCAGAGGGTCCCTGCAAGAACTATCTAGAAGCAGAAAAACGTACTATAATAAACATAGCTAGCAGATGATTCCAGTTAATTTTGGTGCTTCCTTGTAAGGTAATAAATACATAAATAAATATAAATATAGATTTTTGTACTTGAAAAAATAAGAAATCATCTGAAAAAAACTCCTAAGGTATTTTTTGGAGTAAAAATTACTATAAAATCCAGTCTTATTTTCAAGTAAATAATATTATATGATCATGATTGTTTAATAGTATCAGAGAAAAAATGTCAATAATATCTGTATGAGAAAAAAAAATGTTGTGAGAATAAATACTGATAAATATGAGTATCCTCAGAATTGAAACTTCTAAAATTTAAATAGTTTACTATAATGAAGTCATCATTATCACTATTCTAATTGTGAATATAGAAAACATATTAGATTTCAAAGTAAGAAATTTTTTCACAAAGATGAACATTTAAAGCTAATATGTAAAATTGAATGTCATGCAAGAGGTTAAATACATTATATTTTAATACTACAAATATGAGATTTCTAAGTGTTTCCAAGGATTTGAATCTAGTAAAATAGGATTGTATAATCAATTGAGAAATTTTATTTTATATGAAAAATTGAAGATATTATTAACAAAGTTTATACCCTTTACTTGAGATTATCAAATTATAAATAGTGTAGAACAGGAGTCCCCAACCTTTTTGCACTTAAGAGCATATTCTATAATACCGGCCAGGTGGCGGGCACCATTTATTTTTTTCAACCAGATGGTGGGCACCATTTATTTTTTCAATGTAAATTTATAGTTGGATATTGTTAATAATACACATAATGTATAAAAAAATATTTATTTCAAAAATAAAATTTTAACATATAATTAACGTTTATATTTTTACCCTGTAAAAGTATAGTATGCCCTACAATTTGATTACAATATAATACAATAATTTATAAGAAATTTTAAAAATTAAATTTATTTGTATCAGATAAATAATTTTTTATCGTGTTTGGATAGCGGCGGGCACACGTAAAATGGTCTGCGGGCACCATGGTCCCTGTGGGCATAGGATTGGGGACCCCTGGTGTAGAACATAGCCAGATATATATAAGTGATTTATATACTATTATAGTAAATTAAAGCATCAAAGTTTTATCTCAATGTAAAATGAATACTGCTTATATATTGGCTTTGAAGAATACTTTTTCAAAAATGTTTATAAGCTGTGGAAAATATTAAATATGAAATTAGTTTACAAGGAGAAATAAGCATAGAAAAATTGCATTATGGGTAAGGCAATATGATTTTACTATAGCTGGAAAGTATTACCACAACAAAGGATATGATAGATGGAAAATAGTTGAGAAAAATGCAGGAGTGATTAAGAAATGTAACTCATATCATTCAATAGATGTAAATGTAATGTTTAATCTATAATTATAATGATTTAGAAATTTTAATTTTTTATAGTCGTAAGGATGTTTGAGTCTTTATTTTGCAGGAGTATTGCCTTTTTATACAAATATAGCAATTATTAAGATAAAGCTATTATGAAACATTGAGATAAGCATGGATCTAATAGTGAGTCTGAAGTCTAATGATTATAATACATTTTGTTTTTTATAGTACCAGGATGCTATGTTTCTTTGGGATATAAAAATTAAATGCATTATACATAATTATTTGAACTAGCATATTGTAATTGCTAATTCACATAGGAGATAGGTTAAAATCTAAATAGGGATAATTTACTGAGGTAGTCTATAGGATTAACACATTAGATGTTAACACCCAATTCTAAAGACCACGACATGGTTTTATCCAAAAATTAGACAGTCTACACTTTATTTTTTCCTTATTTTTTTAAAGTATAAAGATGTCTCTATTTAAGTTGCTTATTTTTTAAATATTGTAAATAAATAGTTTTGTTGAATTATTTTATTTTCTAGTTAAGAGTTAAACTTAATAAATGAAATGGTGAAAATTTATTTTGTTTTGACTAGAAGTTTTATACCATAATTTTTTTTTTTAATCCACGCTTTCTTAAGTCTCAAAATTAGATATATTTGTTAAACATAATAAAATGTCTTTTTCATGAAAGGAGGGATGGTTAATGAAATGATATTACGTAGGAATATGTATTTCTTGTGTGTATATAGGTAAGAATGAAATTTTATGATTTAAATAAAAAGATCAATAAATGTAGTAAAGGGTATTTTTTGTTAAAATATATTATGCATCTTTTGTTTAAATAAGTTAATTTTGTAAAATTATAATTTAAAAATTAATTTATTTATAATTATATAAAACATTTTATTTTATTAAAAGCAATTTTGTTATATGCAAAATATTCATTTGTAAAGAACTGATTATTTTCCTAAATGTTTTAATTACAAACTAATAAATAATATAACATTTTGTTGGAAGTTGCTGGGATCATGTGTGGTTTTTCAGCTTACTTGGTTGTTAATTTCTTTTTTTTTTTTAAAAAAAAAAAAAGGGGGGGTTGCCAAACTTTTTGCATGTGTATAATTTTATCACTTACTGGATATTTAGAATAAACTATTCCTATTACAGACATTTTGTACATTTATTACTTATTCAGAATAAAATCATTATCAGTTCTTGAATATTATTTAAATTTCTATTTGTTGATATGTGTAATTTCTTTCATAAATTTCTTATTGATGAAAAATTTTAACATTTATGTAGATTTGAAATGTGAGACAAATATTGTAACATATTAGTTTACTTCTATCATATTAAACATATTAAGTATTTAAGATCTCAAACTAATATAATAAATACTGATACAAAATATTTAACAACTAGGAATTGTTTTATATATGGACATTATTTAATGTTGCATTCATTAATAAGTTTAAAATATTGATGGTCATGAAATATTTAGTTTATGATGTAATATTGATCTCAAGGGTATCCTCCTATAAAGCTTATTGTATTATTATGCTCTTTATTAAATATTTTGCTAAGGGCATGGATAAATCATTTATGTATAAAATATAGCTTATGTTGATGAATTAGCATATATATTCTCTAGATATTTTATAGTTTTATAAATCTTACTTAATATATTATGGCTTTAATTTGTATTCTGATAAGTTAGTTTATTTCATGTTTATAATCGTTTGTTTCTTTAAGTATTTATTTCAATGATTACTTCTGTATTGATTATATATATCAATGCTATTTGTGTTTATCTTTATGGAGATACTAATGTTTACATTTGTCGATTTCTAAGACATGAATTTTAACTATTACTGATCACAAGATCAACCTTATCATTTTCAATAATAAATTAATTTAATTTATTAAACATATATTGATTTGATTCATTGTTTATTAATATTTAATAATAAAAGAGAAAATAAGTGTAGTATATTATATAATGAGTATACTGTATATCTTATATTTATTATAAAAGAGTAAAGAAAAATATTTTGTATGGTTGATGGGTTTAGGTATTTGTGTGACCTTGTTAATAAATTAACTTTTTTCCCAAGGTATACTTTATTAGTCTTTGATTTTATATACGAATAAAGCCTAGATTTGTTTGTCTAATGGCACCTTTTGTTGAGTGTTACATCAACTGCATCAAACTACATTATGCATTGGAAGATATAAAGGGGGAGAGAGATGGAAAGAAAATGATCATTTTGAATTTGTTTCACACCTTTAATTTGAAATAATGGGATCAGCTGAATAGTTCAATCCAAAGAAATAAATATAAACTGAGGTAACAAAAGATTAAAATTGATTCTTTGTATAACAGAAATTGTGATAAAATATTAGAGCAAATTTAGGCTCATGGGCCAAATCCAGTCTTTAAAAGCTCTCAATCTGGTCATTGGACAATTTTAAAAATGTATATAAAATAGCCCTCTATAAAACTTCTATGTATATATGTAGAGCAAACATTGCATTAAGAAGAGTTAAATAAAATAAAATATTTCTTTTTTTTTTTTGCCAACCTTTATAATAGTTCTAGTTCATTCTATCAAAAGTGTAATATTTTCCACAATTATCTATATTGTGTGGTCTATCTGATTCAAATTGAAACTGCAGCTATTATGTTTGCTTTTACAGTAATCTTTGCATTAATCTATGAAGTCTGGAGAGCATTTTGTTTTTTTTTATAGTGATTTTCGCAAACATTTACTAGCAAAAATAAAACTCAAATTTTATTTTGTTTTATTATTATTATTTTGCAATTATATAATTTTTTATTAGGATGACTACATCAATAAGATAAAAAAAATTGATGCAGAAAATTGCATATTTCAATATACATGTATCAATACATTTTTTTATAGAAAGCAAGGAATCTAAATTGATGTCTGCAAAGTATTTCAGTGAATAAAGAGCACAATATTTATCATCATCATCATCAACCATTATCAATCCACTGCAGGATGAAGGTCTCTTCAAGTTTAATCCATCTTCTCTGATCTTTAGCTTCTCTTTTCCACATCATCCCTGCACACTTTCTTATTTCATTCATCCATCTCACATGTGGCTTCCTGGGTCTTTTACAATCTCTTGAAATCCAGTTTAAGATTTCAATTGTCCATCTATTATCATCTCTTCTAGCAATATGTCCAACCCAACTCCACTTCAATCTTTTAATTTTTTCAATGAGGTCAGTAACACCTATTTGTTCTCTTACCCATACATTGTGTTTTCGATCTCTTCTTGTTACTCCCAACATGCATCTCTCCATACTTCTTTGAATGGTCTGTAGTCTCCATATTGCTCTTCTATTAAGTGTCCAAGTCTCAAATCCATAAGTAAGAAGTGGTAAAACACATTTATTAAAAACCTTTCTTTTCAAATACATAGACATATTTCCTTTTAGTATCAAGTTATTTCTACCAAAAGCACTTCAACCAAGTTTAATTCTATGATTAATTTCATCCATTATGTTTCCATCTGTATTAATAATCTGACCAAGATATTTATAACTGTTAACTTTTTCTAATTCATCATAATCAATTTTTATTTTTATATTTTGAGCAAATCGATTAAACATTATTTTAGTCTTTTTAACATTTATCTTTAGTCCTACTTCCATCTGATAACTCCTGCAACATTTCCTGCAACTTTGAAGCATTGTTTGCAAAAACAACTATATCATCTGCAAAATCTAAATGACTTAAATAATCTCCATTTACTTTCACTCCTTCAGTATCCCATTTTAATCCACAAAATACTTCTTGCAACACTGCTATAAAAGGTTTTGGAGATGTGGAGTCACCTTGTCTTACACTTTTCTCAATGTTGACTTCCCCAGTATCATTATGTAATCTAAATGTTGCTGTTGCATTTTTATAAATATTCTTTAAAATATGACAATATCCTGGATCTATACCTTGATGATTCAATGCTTTAATCATTGAAGAAATGTTTATAGAATCAAATGCCTTTTCATAATCTACAAATCCAAAACATAATGGCAACTCATATTCATTTGTCCTTTCTATAACTTCTCTCAATACCTGGATATGATCTACTGTACTAAAACCCCTTTTAAATCCAACTTGTTCCCTTGGTTGGTGGAAATCCAGTGTTCTTTGTAGACGAGTTGTAATTATCTTGGTTAAAATTTTGTATAAAATTGATAAAAGGCTGATAGGTCTGTAATTTCTAATATCTTCTTTATCACTTTTTTTAAATATTAATATTATTACTGCATTCTTCCAATCATCTGGTACATCTTTAACATTTAATCATTTGTTATATAACATTGCTAAAAAAATTTCTATTAAGAAAAACATTCTGATTACAAGTATTGGGGAGTCAGAAAATATTAACCTAAAAAACAGATCAAGTGACTGATATGTTTTATAAAATGTACAAATAAAACAGAAAATCCTATAAAAACAAGTTATATTATTTTAAAAAAAAAGAAAATAAATTTGAAACCATTTTCTGAAAGAGTTTATAAAAACTGTAGAATTAATCTACCTACAAGATAAAAAGAGATTCAAGAATAGAAATATGATGAAAAACAGTACAAGGTGAATTAAAGAATTGTCATTAAATATGGAACAGATATTAAGAATAATAATTGTTGATTTTTAATTTACAAAAAAAGTATGGCCCATTAAAAAAAATTGAAATTGGCATTGCAGTTGAAAAGATTGCCTAAAGAAAAGATACGTTGTTTTGTACTTACTAAAGTTAAATGCAAGAAATCTAGTTAAATATTTTGCTTAAGAAAAGCTTTATAACGAGAAAAGACTGACAAAAGAATAGGTAAAATAGTGGTACTTACAATTTAGAAAATCCTATGTGTAGTGGATTAAATATATAAAAGAAAGTTATCTAGGAACGAAACACATACATCCAATGGCTAAGATATTACCTTGGTTAGTAGGCGTATTTTCTTTTCTACTAATTAAATGCTCCATATTAAAAAGATTAATAATTCTTATATCCTGCTTGTAGTGGATAGGTTATTAACAAAAAAAACTAAACGGATAAGCTAAGGGCCTATCGATCAATATAACTCTAAAATTAGTAAGCCTACCTCATATAAATGTAAGTGGTTTTTGTTAGATTATTAAACATTAAATATACATATACGCTTGAAATACTCCTGGGCATTAAGTATATAATTAAATAAAACTACTAAATAAAATATATATGAAAAGATTACATAATTAATTGGTTGACTCAATATATATATAAATGTAAATAATTAAACTTCCCGAAGGCTTCTTTCTTCTCCAGGCTAGAGGCTTTTGAAGGAGAAATATAATCTGCTGAGCAGGTGATTTCATTTCTGATTCCCATAGTATATTGGCAAGATCGTTCCAAACAGCTATATTTCATTGGAGCTGAAAGTTACATATTCGTGGCTACATTGGAATGAGCAGTGTGAGTGCACTTAATTGGTTTTTTATTCCATGATTATTTTCGAGAGATAATCAAATTTTGGTTCCATTCTGTGGTATGACAATACACGCACTCCGATTAAAATTTAAATTCAATTTATAATCATGTTGCTTTTTTTTTTTTACTTTTTCTTGTCTTGGTTTTATTTTTGCACTTAACTTGTTATTTCTCTCTTTCCTAATTATTAGATTGTTCTCATGGTTGAAGCCTTTTTCAAATAAAAAGAAATATTACACAATTTCTCCAACTCCTTTCGCTTTTAGTATTCTTTTACTCTGATTCCCCCGACTTAATGCTGGACACTTCTCCTCAAAAGCTAGGAAAGATTCACTTTGAATTTAAAGAACTTGACAGCAAAAAAAAAAATTTAAAAAGAACGAGCTTGAATCCACCATTTGGGAAGCACAGCTATTTTTCTTTTCTCAACTTTCTGTATCTCTCTCTCTGCCTTTTCCTTTATTTCTGTATACATCTTTCCATCTGCTGTATTTTTCCATCTGTTACATTTCAATCTATACTATAAATCTCAGTCTGTGATTTATTCTGATGATTTGCAATAACTAACAGCTTGCTATATCTCTTTCTTGCACTGACTATATATTATAATAATCCTTTAATCTCACCTGATCAATGCTTATATATCCTCATTACATGGTGTATTTTATGATCCATTTTACACACTATTGCTTTTATATTTTTAATTAATTGCTACTGACATTCCTTACTAAGTGCTCATGTGTTTATAAGATACACATAGATGAACTTATTTTTCCTATCTTGTTTTCATTATTCAATTTAATTAAAAAAAACCAATTTGTCTTACTGAAGACTTTTTTATCTTTCGAATCAATTTAGAATTTCTCAAACCATTAATGTGTTTAAATTCCATTTCCATATTTTTTTAATTGCCATCCCGCAGGTGTCAAACCAAATGCCCACTAATGCATTTCTACATTTTTCACTCTCAAACATTATATAATAAAAGAAAGAGATCATTGACTTGCCTGAAGTAATTAAAACTAAATTCTAACAATATATAAAAATTAAAATGTAAACATGTTGGAAAACTCAAAATTATTTTTAAGTTTTCAAAATATATATATATTTAACACTGAAAAAAAAAAAAGCTTCGACAATATAAATTAAAAACAAATGTTCAGCTGTTGGATAACTTAAACCCACTTTTAAGTTTCCTAGTATAAACTTATACCCTCCACCATATTTACATGTATCAAAAATAATAATCTCTGACAAACAAAATTATAATATATATATATGCAAATGTACATTTATATAATATGTAGTATCATCATTTACATTTTTTTTTAAATGTATTTTGTGTATAAGCAAAAGAAAAAATATATCTACAAAAACCAATCCTTTTATTATAAGTTATATACATTTTTGGGTGTTGATTTAGTATGCGCTCACGGCTGCCATTTTGAATTACAAGAACCACCCAAACCATGCTGAAACATCCAACCGATAAATGACATCGATCAAAATGGCCATTTTCGTATGGGAAAAAAAACCAAAAATCGGAATTTTCATATAAAAAAAAAAACCCAATCACGTGACTAAAATATTATAACACAAAAATCGCAATTTTCATAAAAAAAAAACCAAAATCGGAATTTGTCATAAAAAAAAAACCCCAATCACGTGACTAAAATATTATAACACAGAAATCGCAATTTTCATAAAAAAAAAAAACAAAATCGGAATTTGTCATAAAAAAAAAGCCAATCACGTGACTAAAATATTATAACACAAAAATCGCAATTTTCATTAAAAAAAACCCAAAATCGGAATTTGTCATAAAAAAAAAAACCCCAATCACGAAAAAAAAAATGTGATTAAAATATTAAAACACAAAATCGTATATGCCAAAAGATTATAACTTTTAAAAAAAAAATCATATTTCAGTTTATTAAACCATTTACTCATCCTAATCAAAATGATGACTTAAAATTAATAGATTTAAAATACTATATGCCAAAAGATTATAACTTATAAAATCGGAATGCTAAAAATGTTAAAAAATAATGATGAAAAGATTTTAAGCCATAATTATATTTTCATCCAGTTATAAAAATGGAATCACAAGACAAAAAAGGCGGCAAACATCTTGAATACACGTTATCTACATCAATCTTTTAAAAAAAATCATATTTCAGTTTATTAAACCATTTACTCATCCTAATCAAAATGATGACTTAAAATTGATAGATTTAAACTTTTTTTTAAAAAAAAACCATATTTCAGTTTATTAAACCATTTACTCATCCTAATCAAAATGATGACTTAAAATTAATAGATTTAAAATACTATATGCCAAAAGATTATAACTTATAAAATCGGAATGCTAAAAATGTTAAAAAATAATGATGAAACGATTTTAAGCCATAATTATATTTTCATCCAGTTATAAAAACGGAATCACGAGACAAAAAAGGCGGCAAACATCTTGAATACACATTATTTACGTCTACATCAATCTTTTTAAAAAAATCATATTTCAGTTTATTAAACCATTTACTCATCCTAATCAAAATGATGACTTAAAATTAATAGATTTAAAATACTATATGCCAAAAGATTATAACTTATAAAATCGGAATGCTAAAAATAATGATGTAAGAAAGATCGGTGATTGCTAGTTTAAATTTTAGTTTGCGAGTTTATCAAACATATATGAACTAAAGCATATGAATTTTTAAACAGAAAAAGTGAAGGAAAAATTGAGAAAAAATATTAATTAAAAACCCACATGTTCAATTATAACTTCTACTTACCAGAAATTCTTGCTTTGTCCCACATAGATACTGTTTGAATTTCGTCTCCTATTGTCAAAATGGAGTCTACTCTTGATCGTGTGAGATCCACACAGGCTGGAGAAATCTATAATTTGCATTGATACGTTGAACTCTTGAAATCGAGACAAATCTCGGTGCACCCAAATTTCTACTTATTTACATGCAAGTGATTTTTACCATCAAAAAATGAACACAGAAACATGTTTAAAGAAAATAAATACATTTTATTATTAATTACAAATATTTACTTTAAAATTCTTTAGGTTTTTAAAAATCTTTGTTTTGTTTAATTACTTTAAAATATGTAAATTTTATATATTTAAAGAAATAGAAATAAAAACTCAGCGTTGTTGACATGTGATAATAAAATGTATTTATTTTCTTTAAACATGTTTCTGTGTTCATTTTTTGATGGTAAAAATCACTTGCATGTAAATAAGTAGAGATTTGGGTGCACCGAGATTTGTCTCGATTTCAAGAGTTTGACGTATCAATGCAAATTATAGATTTCTCCAGCCTGTGTGGATCTCACGCGATCAAGAGTAGACTCCATTTTGACATTAGGAGACAAAATTCAAACAGTATCTATGTGGGACAAAGCAAGAATTTCTGGTAAGTAGAAGTTATAATTAAACATGTGGGTTTTTAATTAATATTTTTTCTCAATTTTTCCTTCACTTTTTCTGTTTAAAAATTCATATGCTTTAGTTCATATATGTTTGATAAACTCACAAACTAAAATTTAAACTAGCAATCACCGATCTTTCTTACATCATTATTTTTAGCATTCCGATTTTATAAGTTATAATCTTTTGGCATATAGTATTTTAAATTTATTAATTTTAAGTCATCATTTTGATTAGGATGAGTAAATGGTTTAATAAACTGAAATATGGTTTTTTTAAAAAAAAAGTTTAAATCTATCAATTTTAAGTCATCATTTTGATTAGGATGAGTAAATGGTTTAATAAACTGAAATATGATTTTTTTAAAAAGATTGATGTAGATGTAGATAACGTGTATTCAAGATATTTGCCGCCTTTTTTGTCTCGTGATTCCATTTTTATAACTGGATGAAAATATAATTATGGCTTAAAATCTTTTCATCATTATTTTTTAACATTTTTAGCATTCCGAATTTATAAGTTATAATCTTTTGGCATATAGTATTTTAAATCTATTAATTTTAAGTCATCATTTTGATTAGGATGAGTAAATGGTTTAATAAACTGAAATATGATTTTTTTTTTAAAAAGTTATAATCTTTTGGCATATACGATTTTGTGTTTTAATATTTTAATCACGTTTTTTTTTTCGTGATTGGGGTTTTTTTTTTTATGACAAATTCCGATTTTGGTTTTTTTTTTTATGAAAATTGCGATTTTTGTGTTATAATATTTTAGTCATGTGATTGGTTTTTTTTTATATGAAAATTCCGATTTTTGGTTTGTTTTTTTTCCTACGAAAATGGCCATTTTGATCGATGTCATTTATCGGTTGGATGTTTCAGCATGGTTTGGGTGGTTCTTGTAATTCAAAACAGTGGCCGTGAGTGCATACTAAATCAGCACCCATTTTTGTTTAGGCTGTAACTATGCTTGCAGCCATCTTGTGCCTGTCATTTAAGACTGACTGGCACAATATATATATATTGTTCATCACATTATTTGCTTTATTTCTTTTACAAACTAATATTTAAAAATGTAATTGTTATTATAATGATAATTTCAATGTACATTTCTAATTAAAAGTAGTTTTGCATCAAGATAATTTCATTATAATTTTAAAGCATACCTACATTCATTCATAAATTTGTCCTTATTAATGAACTTTTAATCATAAAGAAATATATAAATAAGACCACCTTGTTTTGTTTGCCAAGAACTAAAGAAATTAGTTATAAGATATAAAACATGTATGCATGGCACACACGATTTTTTCTAGAGTTTTGCAAATAGGACTAAGAAAAAATTGATGATCCATATTGATGAAATGCTGCACACACACAAAAAGTTAGTTATTAAAAAATTATGAACCATGTTGAAATTAATCATTAATTGTGATTCATTATTTAATGTTTACCAAATTATACACAACAGTAATTCTTATATTTATTATAATATTTAAAAAGAAGATGAAACTTGATTAATTAAGTATCTTTACAAATCATATGATTGTGGTAACCAAAGAATCTGCTATCTTAGTTTTATAAAAGTTATATGATACCTAAAACAATGTTTATTTGGATTTTTTGTATTGCAATTATGTTATAAGTATTATTTTAAAAATTCTAATATTTAATATTTCTACTGCCTTTTAAAACATCTAATATTAATGGACTTTAATTCAAAAGCAAACTATTCATGTTGATAATATTAATTTACTATTATATTTAAATATTATATCATGATATAATAACTAGAACACCTATATGCCATGCCAGAAGTTGGAATTTGAATCTGGGCTTAGTAAAATTTAAACATTTTTTAAATTCCAGAAAGTCTTGGAATCTTTTCTTACAAATTTGGCATCCATTTGTTAATTAAAAAATAGGTATTTGGTTATTTTTAAATGAAGTTAAAGTAAAAAATATCTTAAACACCTCATCCAGCAGCTGGTTTATCTAATGAATAATGCCTTTTCTTTCACAATTGAAGAAGCCTTTGCTACATAATGAGCTACTTAAAAATTGCTTATTTTTTGTGTTATCTAAAACTTATCATTTGATGTCTTTTTCATATGCTATTATATTTATTATTAGGCATCTTAATGATACCAAAGATTTTTTTTTTTTTAAAAAAAATGTTGTATTTCTAAATCTTGAAATACCACTGTAAATTATGTTAAAAGAGGTAAGGCAAAAAATAGTGAGCTACTGTCTACATCTTCAAGTGTTTCTAACATGCCATAGGTGAAAATGTTTATACAAAGTTATTATTAGAACAAGTCTATTAATGTACCTACCTGTTCTCATGTAGATAGTTTAATTAAAACTGCACTAAAATCTATAATTCAAATTTGTATATTTTTTTTTTTGTTTTTTTTTTTTCAAAATATAGTTATACATAAAAACTAAAAATTGATGTATTATTTTCTCAGTTACGATTATAGATATAATTTATTATATATATATTTCAAGTGTCATAGCATCGGCCGGGAAGCGAACACGCTAACCCGGGACCGACCACCAACGCTTGACATTTATTTTATATATATGAAGATAAGTGCAAATTGTTTTAAAATCTGGGTTAATATAATGTCAAGTAGAGATTTCAGATGCTTGTAAATGTTTTATACTTAAATTCTATGACAATGTCGATTTTAATTTTACAGTTAACGAAAGTGAAAGTGTAATGTACATTTAAATTGAAAGTCAAACCTAAACGTTTAATTCTAAAAAAAAAAAAGCAAGATGAAATTAGAAAATAGTTATTTGTTTTCATTGTGAGTGGAATTTATTTGTATCTTGAATTTAATTAATTAAGGTCAATCTTATCTGGGAGTGGCAATAAAAGTTAATAAAGTTTAATAATACTATAATCGATCTTAACTGTTTAGACACATGCTCGTACACCATGTGCAGAAAGCAGTAGGTAGCAGTATATTGTAACTAAGAGCTTTTATTTTTTATAAGGATACAAACCAAGAATGGTTACATAACTGTTTAACTTTATTGGCTTTTATCATCAACTCAGATGTAAGTTTGAAATTTATTAAAATTCCAAATGAAAATAAGTTGTTTATTGTTATTGTTGTTTTATTTTTTAGGAATAAATATATACATCTGATTTGCAATTTCAATTTACATTTACTTTCATCATTGTATTGTTGATGATGATGATGATGATGATATTAAAAAATAGAGGTTATATATCATGCATGAAAATTGCTATATTTTAATTTAAGATTGCTTTTCCAGTTAAAGTAAAAAAGTTAAATAGCTTAAAACCTTCCTCAGAAATTGTGCTTTACATGGTGGGGGGGGGACGGGACGAGGACCTATCGGAATTGGTCTTTTGTTTTCTGATTTCTAAGATAGCAGATTGTTATTATTCATATGTGAAGTGATATTAAGAATAATAAGTATTATTTGAATTTGTGGGGAAATTGTTTTGTTGTTGTTGTTGTTTATTGTTAAAAATTGAATTTTCGGAGTATTGGATAAACTCTACTAAGTCAAATTGCAAATGAGTTTTATTAATTTCAAAAAAAAAAAGTGAAATAAAAAATAAATCAAAAAATTCAAGTTATTTCAAAATAGATCATAAAAATGATTAAAGGGGGGGGAAAATTGAGAGTTGTAATTATGAATAAGACAATCAATGAAGGCCAGAGTATATTAGTCCAAGACTGCAGAGTTCAAGTATGGCCACGTGTTTTCGATCATTTTCTTTATGAATAACCTTCGTCCCTGACGAGAGGCGCTAGACCTTGTTTAATGATTGATTATATGTAAAAGTTTTCATTACAAATAAATATATATTATTAAAAGTAAAAAAAAAAAAATTACTAAAATTTAAAAATAAATGATCTTATTTATTCATTCACTCAGAACGTACATCTCATGCGTTAATAATTCATGTATAATATGGATCATGAGAGATTTTTTGGTCCTAAAACCATTTTCGATAGTAAAATCAATCAACTAAAATCTTACCCGAGAATTGCGCTATATGTGAGGGGAAAAAAATATCATAATTATTCTGTTGGTTTCCGAGTTATAAGGACACAGTTAGATAGATCTTTATTTTATATATGTAATAGATAATTTTTAATCTTTATTTAAATGTAATACTAGACCTCAGATTATTTTGGATGTAAAGACAGACTTGATTGGATTTACTTAGATTAATTTATAAGATGCTCATTCACTTAATAAATAGCTTTTTTATTATTATTATCAAGTCATCTGAACTATCTACTTTTGATTTAAGGTTCATTTAATCAGGAAATTTTTTTTTTATAAAATAACACAAATTCATACACCCACATTTAAGTTTTTTTTTTTTTTAATAAGTATTGAGTATAAAATTTTTAATTTATTTTTCTTACGAATATGAACACACTGGAATCAGAGGATTTTGTTTTGTTATGTTTTTTGTCGGAGTTAGAAGAATTAAAGTTTGCAATTGAATGTGCTCGATTAACATAACATTGAATTTCTGGCTGATATGGTAGATAGACAATCTAAAATTTTCAGAGTTTTAATGCATTTAGATTTAAAACATAATACTTTACTATCAGCAGCAAAATTAATAAATGCACAGACCTATTCATGTATAAAAATATTAAATATTCAGGAAGATTATGAGTTCACAAAACTGAATTCTCAATGTAAAAATGTGCTTCATATCTAAATGTATGGTTTTTATACGATATATTTAAATGATCTGAAATAAAATAATTTACTTAAATCAAAAATCCTTAAATATATACTGTATTTTTTATAAAGACACGGATAAACAGAAGCTTATCATATAAAGAATTTATTAAGACTGAATGTCACAAAAAATTATATCTAATTGATATTTCAAAATACTAAAAATGTACTGAAAATACTTGTAATAAGTAAATGACCTGAAGAATAATAATATTGAGAGAGTTTTCTATTTTTTTTTAATAATAAGCTAAAACCGAAATCCAAATAATAATGTATATATAATGATCAATTTTATGCATTTCCATCTAAAGTTGATATTTAAGAAGAGTGCTATTTGTATGATTATTCTTTTAAAAATATGGCTTGCTATAATGTCGAAACTAATTCGGATATATATATTTTTAAAACTATAACAACAAGAAAGAACAAAAATTTGGTTTCACTGAAACATAAAGTCAGACTATTAAAAAACAAGTGATTGGAAGTTTTCAAAATGTTTATTGATTTGCTTGAAAAACAAAACTTTAGCTCGGGTTAATAAAATAGTGAATGGAAAAACTCAATTTGTTTGGTGCTTTATATGGTACAAGATTAATTTTATCAAGATGATTACGAAATCGTTTGTTTCATTAAAACACATCATTAATATAATTGCAAACGCTTTTAACATGTCAGTCCTATATTTGATCAAATAAGGAAACTGGAAAAAAAAAAAGGGTATCAAACTCCAGTATTTTTTTTTTAAAAAGAACTCTGTGATGACATTTAAAGTTCTATTGAAGAATGATATTTTCTTGTGCAGAATGCAATTCCTGGTAAACTGCAATAGGTGGAATGTGAAAAAAAGTGGTGTGCAAAAGATTTGTTGTATGAAATCATTTTAAATGATTAAAAATATTATTAAATGTAATAGTTTCAAAATGTGAATTAAGTGTAAAATATTAAATGCAATATTTATTATAACAATAAATTGTGCATGGAATTTTCTGAGCTTTGCATGATGCCATTAATGTTGTATATGGTCATGAATTAAAAATCCCTGAATTAAATCTCAAGTTTGTCATTTTCATTCTCAAACTTCTAATGGCCTCCCAACTAAGGAATCATTCAATTATTAATTCTTACTGCCTATGCAATGATAATTCTACATATTGTCTGTATAGATAGCACCATATCTCTTTGTGCACTTTTATTAGATTACTATATATATATATTGTAACGATATATAAATATGTCGTTACATTAATTTAAAATAAAAACTTAAAAGTTCGCAAATAAAAGTAAAAAACTAAACGCTAAAATTAAAATGTTTGTTAAACGTATATACATTCGCACAGAGGCCAAACTTTAAAAATATTTTTTTTTAAAAAAACAAATAAGTATTTGAACGTAGGTATTAATTAATGTAATCTGTAAATGGAAATGATTGTTTATAAATTGTTTGAAAAGCAAGCTAGCTTTGGGCTCTTGTATAATTAAAATGATCTGATGAAAGATAGATAAGAAAATAAAAAGAAATTAGCTTGACCAATGGAAGCACCAAGCCTCAGCCCGGACCCGAACGAAAATTTGGATTAGTGACGTCTTTGTTCATTCAATCTGGAGATTTACTATAAAAAGAAAAATATTGAGTTCCAGACAGTTTTTTCAGATTTGATTTGATGAGAATGGTAAGACACACTTGCGTTCTCTCTCATTTTTTTTTGTTTGTTTTAAAAAATATATAAAATGAAAAGACTGTGATACAAGAATGGAACCAGCTAATGCTACCTTCAGAACATTATCTTCCAATGGAGACGTCGCGGGAATTAAAAACAGGAACCTGGACTCTTCTACTGTAAGCTATATTGACATGAACTCTAAATTTAAAAATAACTAAGAACTTTCGTTCAAGCTTATGAACTTCTATCTGACTTTTAAGTTTAAAATCAATTAATAATGTTTAATTTTATATGTTTTCCGATTGATAAAAATCTTTTCCCTTTTTTTTTTCTCTTATTGTATAAATTATTTGTTGTTTAAATTTTAAATGATGAAATTTAGGTTGGGTATAGACGTTGCATAGATTCGTTAGCGGTTGATTATGTTGTGGTTTCCACAGTCAATTAGAATATAGAAGTCAACGATGTTAATGCGGGCATCTTACGATGAATGCCATGGGGCCTTGTGTATTCCCTTTTTGCAATTGATGTTATCGATGATTTTGTATTTTGATCGATTGTGTTTAATTTGGATGTTTTTGACCGTGGAATCTGCACAGCCGATCTATACTCAACATTTTAAAAACAAATTGTATAAAAATAATCTGTGCGAACGTATTTAAATGTTAAATTTAAGTCGGGCGTGAATGGCTATATAGTTTTGTAAAGTTATATTAAGGGAGGGTAATCTTAGGTTATTCATTTCGTAGTTGAATTGGTTCAATGGATTGGATATATTTGTGTAATTGTAGATGTAGTATGAGATCTGCTATGGGCAGGATTATAGATCTATGCCACACACCCTCTGTTTGCCTATGGATGGATTTGTAAGACAGCAAAGGACCGCAGTCCATTCCTATGGAGTTTTATGTTTATTGTTCTACTCACCAACAGATGTCACATTCCTGTCGGTGGAGAGACAATGTCTTCTCTAATCTACTTACTGATCAGATGTCCATTCCTGACAGTATAGTATTTTGTGTTGTCGTATCATGCTACATTGAATACATGAATGTATCAGATGGATTGGCGCCAGTTGATTGTGAAATTTGTTGCCTAAGGTTAAATCAGGGAAGAATATTTTCTTTTCAAATGCAGATCTATGTAGTCTATTCATACTTGACTATCTAAATAAAATATTAAACTCATTGAAACTTAGTTAAATGTAAAATTAAAAGATTAATAGAAAAATCTAAAATGTTGAATTTATTCCTCAAAATTTAAATGTCATTTTATATGTGCGTAAATAAATATTTTTATGTGTTAATTTCTGGCAGTGGCTTTTATTTATTGATATTTAAGATATAAATTAAGATATAGATTTTATCTCTGCGTCTCCACTGAGCTAGTGACTTGGGCTAACGATCGGAATATTTAAATAAAGTGGAATCTTAACAGCGCGTATCTGCCAACTTTATAAATTTTTCTAGGCTCAAATGCCTAGATGGCGCCCTGGTAGTTGCAGATATTGTTTTTGCGGTTAGATTCGATCACCACTTCCATTTCGATCGTTATAATATATATATATACAAAATTACAAATGCCTATATAAAACTAAACAATAATTTCTTTGTTATAGCCGTCTTATGGCTTCTTCTGTCATTTTGAGTAGCAATGCAACATTAATATTAAATCTTATTAAAAGCACACAACTATAATTTCCCCCATGTGAATGGCCAACTTTCCATAAATTGTGAATACTAATGCAGTTATACAGTTTATTCAACACATCTGTACTATTTATAAAATATGACTTTAATTTTTTCTTCTTTTTTTTTCAAACTATTTTCCACATGTAAAACAAAAATATTATCAAAGCAGAATTCTTCACTTCAAATCACTGCATGTTCTGCAAAAGCAGATTTATACCTGTCTGCAGAACAAAGTAACATATAATAATTCATGCTCCCTAACTCTTTTTAATGCACATTTAGTCACCCCAATGTAACTACATTGACAATGACATACCACTTTATATATAATATTACATTTGTTAACTTTATCAATATAATCTTTTCCATTAATAACTAACCTTCCAGTATTTGCACCAACTTTAAATGCAATATTAAAATCAGCTGATACCAATGATGTAATCTTATTACACACAATATCATTTAATAATATTAATATCTATTAATATTATTGATCAAGTTTTACATGAAAAAGAATGCAAGTTTTACCATATGTTTGTGAAGGATTTATTGTTATTTACTTGATCAGAACTTGATGGTTACATTTGAAAATTGGTTGTATATGATTGATGAAGGTTAGCCTATAAGTTTGCCCATTTCAGCAATTATTTGTAGTTATGTGTTATCATATTATGAAGAAAATATTTTAAAAGAATATTTATTGATGGGTATTAAACGTTATTTTAGGTATGTAGATGTGCTTATAGTTGGAGCAAATATGATAATGCAAAAATTATTTATTAAATTAAATGATATTGATGATTGACATGGACCATTAATTCTGAAGATAGTGAAAATAGGGTAAAATATCTGGATTTAATTTTATGGAGAGAAGGTAATAAAATTAATAATAAAATGGTGTTGAAATCATTATCAATTAGACAATTTGTGCATCCAAATTCAAATGTTCCACTTATCTATAAATTAGCTGTTTTTAGAACATTTCTTTCTGGAAATGGTGTTTGGTGTAATTTTCAGAGTGATAAAATGGCTAATGGTGTAAGATATGTTGATGATTTATTGGAAGTGGGATATAGTAGAAAAAATATTTGATTGTCATCGATTAGCCACAAAACATTGCCTGATGTCGCTGTTTCCATGCAAAAGCACAGAAATATATTGCTCATGTGGCCTATAGAACAGTTTTGTTTTACGGTAAGCAGCTTTTGTGCTTCATGATACTATTGCACACTTCACAGATCACTACAGTATGATGTGAGAGTGTGTAGAATTCAAGTTGTCCTAAGTTTTTACATGTGCATTCAAAGTACTTATTTCTTATATGACCTGATGTAGTTTTAGATAGTATTAATTGTAAGACAAAAGACATGCTTCTGTACACATATTTTTAAGGTTAAACAAATTTCAAAAGTGTACATTTCGATTATTATATAGAAATCATGCATAAAATGTATTTTGCGCAGGGACAACTATGAGACTTTCAAAGCATAAGCTTGGCTTGATCAGAGGGGAATTTTCAAATCAAATTGTGTTTCATAAATTGTTTTAAAATAGTGTTGAAATTTTTTTTTTTTTGATCAGACATTAATTGAAAAAAGGAAATATTAGATTTTATTAAATAATTTTGTTTTTAAAAATGTTGTGTATGTTGTGATGGCTGATCTTTCGGATCGTCAAAGACATCGGATCCCCTCCCTGAGAATTCCAGTGCTATGCGCTGACATGTAGTAATGTAAAAAAGTCGATTATAAAGGACCCCAGTAACATGCTGAGATAGATAATGTTTTAAAAATTGTCTCGCATGTGACATGATTCTTCAGATCGGCAAAGACACCGGATTCCCCTCTCTGTGAATTCCAGTGCTACGCGCTGACATGTAGTAGTGCAAAAAAAGTAAATTGTAAATCAGACCAGTAATGTTATATCTATTGCATTTTGATTAGCAACAGTGATATCAGGTGGTATTTGGTGGCTAATTGATGATAACCAAATAATTTATAAGTCCTATATAAGTTTAGAAATAGATATAAAAGAGAAAATATGGAAAAGAAAAGGTGGATATCATTGCCTTGTATAAATGATATTGAGTGTAGTAAGATTACTTCATTGGTATTTGCTGATTTTAATATTGCATTTAAAGTTGGTGCAAATACTGGAAGGTTAGTTATTAATGGAAAAGATTATATTGATAAAGTCAACAAATGTAATATCATATATAAAGTGGTATTGCATTGTGGATATAGTTACATTAGGGAGACAAAAAATGAATAAAAAAGATAGTTAGGAAGCATGAATTATTATAAATAAGTTCCATTGTTCTGCAGATAGGAATAAATCTGTTTTGCAGAATATGCAGTGATTTGTAGTGGAGAATTCTACTTTGATAGTATTTTTGTTTTGCATGTGGAAAATTATTTGGGAAAAAAGAAAAATTAAGAAGTCATATTTTATAAATCATAATGTGTGGAATAAACATTGTAATTGTGTTAGTATTCACAATTTATGGAAAGTTGGTCATTCATGTGGGAACATTACTGTTGTGTGGTTTTAATGAGATTTAAATATTAACGTTGTATTGCTACTCAATATGGTGGAAGAATCTGTAAGCTGGCTATAGCAAAGAAATTATTGTTTACTTTTATGTAAGCATTTGCAATTTTGTAAATTATTCAAGTAGATTTTGTTTATTATATTTATATTATTTGATATTACATATATATATATAATCAAGTTGCAATTTTTAGTGTCTATATAAACATGTTCGACCATAAATAAAGGTGGATTTTCACCTTTATTGATTAAAGGAGATTGTCTTGGCAACATATTGAGATTTATTGATTGCTAATGATATTAGTATTGTTTAAGTATTGACTGCTCTCATGTATGTATATATTGCAAAAATCTTTTATTAAAACATTTGAATATCTTTTTCTTTATAAAAATAAATCAATAATGATTAAATTTTCTATATAAAGTTCTACAAAAATATTATACTATTATTACTGTTAAGACAGTGTAATTATAGGAACTGAAAATAAACTTACTGATATCAAGAAATCACAACACAATAAAAACTATATTACAAAGAGGTTTTTTTTTTTTTTTGCTTTTTTTACAAAAATTAATGGATTTATGAACACTATTTAAGCACCTTGTATTGCCTTTAATATGGATGTGCCTAATTGGGCTTGAGACATAATTGCACAAACATTTTCACTTTTGAAAGTTTTAATTTTTTTCCTGAGCAATATTGGAAGTAGCATGACCAATTTGTTTAGAACTATAATTATGCATTTTCAAATGTTCCCTAGATTCTTCTTCCACACTGCCTTCAATTTCACCACCAAAATTTATTCTCTTAATAGATAAGTCATGTAAAACACTTTTAGGCAATCAATAAAATTTGTACCATTGAAAGTATTCCACTAATTTGTCTACATAAAGTTTGTCCTAAATTTACATTTGTTGTTTGATGAATTGATTCATATTAAATGTTCCAAGTTCAGGCAATATGCCAATTTTGCAATGCCCTATTTGATGGTTACAGACAATTAAAATCTTTTATATAAGTTCTAGATTGTCATTATAATTACTGTTTTATTTTCATTATATTCTGATGAACATTTTATATATATATATATATATATATATATATATATATATATATAAACCAGTTGAATTTTACAAACCATGGCTTTTATTATTGCATCTGCAGCTTTAGATGAGAGCACATAAATGTTAGATGCATTTTCACTAATTGTTTTCACAGTCTCTGCAAAAGTATTAAAGATCAACAAACCTAAAAAACTTTTTCCCCCTTTAATCAGATGTTCCTTCAACCATTTTTGTTCCATACTCTAATGGTTATGGGTTATAAAATGCACCCCACTTATTAGTAAAACCATAACCAATTACTTTTGCATTATTATTTTTGTAATTATTTGCAGCATATTCTCATACCAACTGTCAAACAGGATTTACTAGTCAGCAATAGGTGTTCCTGTTATTAGAAGTCTTACTGAAGGCACAGATAAGAATTTAAAAAGTCTCATTAGTGCCATGATAAAAATCATCATTATCATTCTGAATGCCTTATAAAAATAATATATATATATAATCCACTTTTAATTTTTTGTCAAGGACTTTTTCAATTTAATAAAATGAGAATATAATCTGATTCATCAATAGAGGTACCTCATAAAATAATAAAGTGAGGAACTGACAATATTGATAAGGCACATTAAGAAATTTTGTTTTATTCCATACATATTGGAAAGAAACTTGATATTTGATCCATAGAAGCAACCGCTAGTTAAGCTAAACTTTAAAAATTATTAAACACTAAAACTGCTCATTCGGGTTTTTACACCTATATTATTGGGACAAGAGGTTTATTTTTAAAAATATATTGTGGGTTTTAAAAAATCTATTCCTGAAGTCGCTAAAAAAAAAAAAAAATCCTGGATGATTCTTTGATAATGGTTTTATGATTTCTATCTTCAATTTTAAAAAAAGAAAGTGAATTTTTTTATTGGCAGAAAAAAAAAAAAGAATTAAACATCTTAAATAATATAATGTCTTTCTAAAGGTTTGTGATGGTGACATTTTACTTATAGTTATATGATGAACTATTTCTATCATTTAATTGTATTGTTAAATGTTTTTGTTTTGGTAAATTCAAACTTTATACTTTTCCAAATATATTCAACTGTTAGTAATAATACATAAGTTAGAATTCAGTGTTTTGAGTAATATTATCCTCTTAATGTATTACAATGTGACTAGTGTCAGTGCTAGTATTGGGATTGAACCTGTAACATTTAGAATCATGGATATTGGGGTAATGTTCTAACCAACTAGTCTGATTTGTCAAATGCAAAAGTATAGTATTTAACAAAAAGAAAAACAGTCAATAATTCTCATTTTATAAAGAGTTATTTGATGATGAATGATTTTTTTAAATTAATATTTTGCTGCAGATTCTTTTCTTAAACACACTGAACAATAAATTAAGATATAAGAAAAACATTTGTAAATTTGTTTAATTCTTGAAAAGATTTGAAGCTAATTAAAAATATTTAATACAACATAAATCCTCAAAACTTTATATATCTTCCTAAATAAATAAAAAAAATTCACTGATATCCAATTTCATGAAAAACTTTTATGTTATTAAATTTTAAATCAATTTATAATATTGTAAGTATGAAAATCAATATATTTACCAGCAGATATTTGCAATTTTTAGGAAACTATAACATTCATTCAGAAGACTTAAGAAATTTGAACATTTTTTAATGAAGACATTGAAATCCAGTAAATAGAAGTTTCAATCCAGTTTTATATAAATTTATTCACTTAAGATTTTACTTGGAAACTACAAAAAGAAAATTATTTGATAAATAAAAATTTTAATAATAAAATATTGACAACTTGGAATGTTATTTCAGAAAACTCAATTGCTTAAAAAGATACCACTGACTTTATTAATAGTTTTTTTCTTCCACATATGCATAGAAAATCACTGTTTTTAATATGAATTTTATCAAATTTGATCGATTGACTGGTGAATGCGTTATAGGTTATATTTTGGTAAAAATGAATCAGATTTAAAATGATTGCCATCTAATAAAAATCTCATTAAAGTTTTTATTTAAATATTTATATTTTAAAAGAAGACTTCTTACTTTTTTGTAATCCTTTGTAAATTAAATAGTGTTCTGTATTATTCTAATAAAATTATTAAAGTTAATGTTATTTATTTATTTTTGTTTAAATAATACTTATTGGTTTGTCATTCATTGTTATACCAAAGTATATTTTTAATTTTCTGATCGTGTAGCTAAAAATTGTCAAACTAATAAAGCAAAAAGAGCTGTGATTTATTAGTGTTTTAGCTACCAATGTGCAATTATATTTATTAAAAAAGGCCATTAAAAATCTAAATGTTTAGCTCGCCCCTGATAAAATGGAAAGAAAGTTAATATTGTTAAAAAATATAAAATCAACACAAAGTTTTTAAAAATTGTGTGCTTAAAAAACTCTAATATAATCAAAGGAGAATTACTTGGATTCACAATATAATAATACGACTATTGTATAAAACAGAAACATTAAAAATAAAGACTCAAAAGAGTTGAAAGCGCTTGACAATAGTGTTTTTTATATTATTTTAATGTTTCTCTGCTTTATACAATAGTCGTATTGTTATATTGTGATTTGTATTTTATGAAAACAGAAGTATTGGATTTATTATTTTATTTGTATTCACTGAAATAAGTGAGTATGATATTTTTAAATCAGCTGTTTTTATAATTTGCTATTTGGAAAAGAATGATTTCAAAAGAAATCGAATGGCTTTTATAACAAGTCAAAAGATCACCAAACAATAAGAAATTTAAAGTGATGAGATGAAATAATAATTACATTAATAAAAATTTCTATAAGAAAGATGTAGTGCATGTAGTTAAAAACTTGGAGAGAAAAGGTAGGTGACAAGAAAAGGTAATTATGGGTAGATTTTGGCAGAAAATAAAATTAAACCATAGATGGCACCAGTTTAATAAAAAAAATAGCTGAGTCTATATATGTGTGTGTGCATTCACACATCTAAACTTATATACAATTTTCTAGTTTACCATCTCTGCAGCAATTGTTTGAATGATTGCTTCGATCCTGACCATGGAATATATTTTCCTGTCAATACATTGACATATTATTTGTAATAGCAATAAGCAAGCAATCGCAAAATATATCTTTACATTTTTTGACCAATCGCAACCAAATAATCTATATTTTCTGAAGTAAAATGTGGAAAAGTTCTGCCAATTAATGACTGCAACCTAAAATGTCAATTATTAATAATTTATACCAAACTCGGATTTTTTTGATATGATCTTAACTTTGTGAACAAATAATCTGATATATTAAAAGAAAAAAAATTTCAAAATCCTCGTGATTAAAACGGTAAAACAATATGTCACAAAGACAGCCATTTCTATAATATATATATACTAGCTGTATCCATGGTCTTTCTCGTATTATGAGATTAAAAGAATGTAATGTAATTTATAATTATAATAGATTTCAATAATATTTACATGAAATAATAATGCATGAGATATTAACACCAGATAAAAATAACTACTCTAATACATTTTTATAAACAATGTTGTAGGTTATTTTAACAGCTGTTGATAGCTTATGTATTGTTCAATATAAATATTCTTTAAATATACATTTCCAACTACACTACAATGTTTTATTTTACTAACCCATGTTTTTCAAGCATTAGCTGAATAATAATAAAAATAAAAAATATAATGCAGTTGATTATTAAAATATATTTCTAATTTATATATATATAAAGCTATTAATATATGGTGTATCTGAACTTGGTTTAGTTCCATATGGCTATTTAAATTAGATAGCTGGATTGGAAGACATATGGATGTCTGAAAATTTAAGAGTTCTTACTTAATAATTATACATTAGATAAAGTGCTGGGTTTGTCCTGGTATTTTTAATCTAATGATTGAATATCCTAGCACCTCACTGAGGATGCCAATAGCAGAAACCGATCTGAGGTTGGGGGTATCCTACAAAGCTTGTTAAGAGTTTGTTTTGCGAGCTCAATATACATTTGTAAACACAAGCTTATTAAATCAAGTCATGTGACATCTGATTTGATATTTTTTTTAATATAAAGGGTTATATTATAATCTCTAGACATTTTTAATGTATTATTATAATATTTTAAACAGCATTAAACTGTTGCACATGTGCTTTGGACCTTAACCATAAAATGAATGAATACAAACACCCCAAACACATGATAAAGTCTTTGAAAAAGATTTGCCTTGCCAATTCTCTTCATTTCTCTAGTTGTCCCATCACAGTTATTATAAACTATGATAATTAAAATATATTTATGCATTCCACTCTCAAACTCTAGCTACATCCTCTGTTAATAGAAAGTTTGATAATTAAAATATATTTATATATTCCAATTTTGATTTTTGATGTATTAAATACCAAATAAAATTTTATTTGCTAATTCACTCCATTTTTCTAGCTATCCCCTTGCATTAGCAGAAACTTTGATAATTGAAATATATTTACCTAATATTTACAAGAAATAATTATCAACAACTCTATCACTAAAAATATAACTTTTATTAAATACAATGTCAACAATTTTAAAATAAATTATTTTATATTTTTTGGGTGATATTTTTTAAAATAGCTATAAAATTTTAATGTCATATTATATAAAAGTAGAAATTAAATATGAGATTCAAAAGAAGTTTAAATAATTTAAAATATATATACTTAATAAAATTTTATCTGGATTACCAAAAACTAATATCTCTTCATTTCTCTAGTATGTATTTCAATATGCAAGCTTCAATATCTTACTTTATCATATGAGAATATACTCAAAAGGAAATAGTTTAAGTTCATCAAATTCATTATTTCTCTTATTGTACCCATAATATTTTAAATTTTATTTTTTTACATGTTAAATACATTTAAACTGACATCCTAAAAGTTTATCAATTTCATAGTAAAAGTTTATCAAATTCAATAGTAGTTTTCTTGCTATACCAGTGCCATTTAAAATTTTACTTTAACATGTTTTAAATTAAATTATAATTTAAATCTTAAATTCATTATTATAACTGACGTAAATTGGCACGATTAAAATAAGAAATTAAATACATAGTTACAAATGCATTTTAATTAATTTAAAATATATTTACAAAATCAAAATTTAGCTTGCTTTACCAAAAACTATACTTTACATTAAAAAAATTTTTCATCTCTGCAATTGTTTAATCAGTGCTGACCGCTTTTTGGTTTTTATGATATCATTCAAAAATAATTACAATGATAAATTTTCATAACATTTTTGTGTTGGAAATTACAATTTTTTTAAAACAAAGCAAAAATTTATATGCTAATAAAATTCTATAGAAAAAAAAGAAAATCATGAATATGATATAGTAAATATATTGAAAGTACATTAGGCAGAATAAAGCTGAATGTTCAAAAACTACCTTTTCTGTGAGTATATTCATCAATTACCAGATATTATGTTGGCTTAGAAAAAAGAAAAGTAGTAATACATTTTATTTAAAAGAATTATTGATATAATCATTTCTATTAGCAAAATAAAATATTAAGATTTTAAAAACATATAAATTATCAGACATCATACTTTGACAATTTTAAAATTTATATATAAAATAGAACAAAGTTATTTTATTAAGATTAAAAAATTATTCAAAATAGGTTAAATGAAATTTCTTTATATAAATTCAATTTTCTCTGTTATATATAATAAAAATAGTTGAAAAATAATTGCATTTATTAACAAATAAACAAAAAAGGGGAGAGGTGAATTGATTTATATGCATTAAAGGAAATTTCTGATAACCAATGATAAAAATTATTTCCCTTCCAAAATATATATAATATCAAAAAATATTGATAACTAAATAATCAACTTACATAGTGAAATATATAATTATAATAAAAATTTCTATATGGATGTAAAATTGCTTTTCTTCATATAAAATCAGAAGTCAATTTATACATTTGTCTCTTCTGAAATCATTATATATCATAATAAACTCTTCTACTTCTTGCTCTTTATTACCAAATTATTTTTTCATTCATTTTTTTTTCTATCTGATACCATTTTAATAAAAACTGTTTCACTAATTCTACTATCCCTAAAAAAAAAAAGCAGATTTTTTTTATATTTTTGGATCATTTATTATTAAGGCTCCCCACTTCCCTTACAATTTATCCTGATTATTTTCAGCATCTTATATTCCCAAAATAAATGTGCAATATTCCTTCTGGTATTTTCATGTGTATATATGCTCAAAATATTTATTCCATTTTTGCCTCCTTTTCTTAATATTTAGAGATCTTGTCCTTGTACTATGTAACAATAAATTCCCTCTAATATTGTCACATATTATTTTATATTCTATACATCTTTATATATAATTCCAAACTTTTTTTATATTCATTTTGCATAATTCTAGTTCTTATTCTTTAATCAATTTAATTATCCTTTTTTTTTGCTTCATTTTCTATTCATTTACTCCAAGTTTTATAAAAATATATAAAAGTAAATTCTTTATCTATTAATTTGGCATATTGCAAAATCTTTCTTGTCCAATATATGTGCTGACTTATCCACTTAATCCAACTAAATATTGTTTACACTAATCAATTTCCATTCATATATGACAACATTCAATAAGTTTTGACTTTGTTTTAATTTGTCCCATTAAAGTAATTTACGTCATTTTCTTTTGAATAGCCTCATATGCTATTAACAATTTAATACGTGATACGTATCATATTTCTTTCTTTTTGAATTCTATTTAAAAGTTTGTGGGTTGCCTGGTTAATACTAAGTACCTCATTTTAAATGTTATAAGGGTATTATCTGCTCATTATAAATTATTTTCCCATATTTCATATAAATTATATAGAAACATTCTAAGTTTTTAATCAAAGTAATTCTTTTTTTATTTTTTATTTTTGTTTCAATCTAATTTTCATTTGTATAACTTTTTCCCAATTAGCAAAGAACTCTTTACCTATACTTCTTGACTTCTTCAAAGCAAATGTTTTCCATTCTTTACTTTTGCACTTTCCTTTAAGTACTAAATATAGATCACCTCCCCCTCCATTCAATTTATTTGTCTTCATTTATTCTACTTCTCTGCATTTTTTAAAAATAGTTCTGTATTTTAACAATTTACAAAAATATCATACTATCAGCAACAAAAATGAGCTATTGTGTTGTGCATTCTCATTGTTCTCACTATCGAATGCCCATTCCTGTTCTCAATCTTCTCAACCTCTAATTCTTTTGGGGAAAATGAATAATAAAGTTATTATATCTCTATTTCATATAACATTCACCAGCTGGTACTTATAATAATTACCTTAATCATTCTTAATAATCCTAACTTTTTTTTCATATTTTAAATTCATATGTTGCGCAAAATTTCATTAACAACAATATCATTAGCTTATCAAAGTTTTCAGAGGAAAAATGAACTTTTAATGATACTGATGCAATAGCATGAAAAAAGTTCCATTTTTCTGAACTTTATAAAACAATTTTAGGAGAATAAGCACTGATAAAATGGATATATGTCTATCGTGAAAACAAGTTTTTTAATATCATCAGCTTTTCACACAAAACCTTTCATTTAATGAAGTGTCCTTCCAAAAATGTATGTCCAAAACTTCAGTCTTTTATCAGTTTTATATAAAAATGTTATCACTATTATCACAAATTATTTACAGGGAATTTTGGGTTTTAACCAGCCAAATTTAAAAATGTTTTTAGCACAAAGGATTACATCTAACTATTGAGAGAAATTGTAGACAAGAGCAACAAGTATGAGTTGCCATTATATTTTGAATTTGAAGATTATAAAAAGATATTTGATTCTATAAATATTTCTACAGTGATTAAAGCATTGGATTATTATGCTATAAATCCAGGATATTATCATATTCTGAAGAATATTTATCAAAATACAATACCAATGATTAGATTACATAGTGATACTAATATTATCAATGAGAAGTGTGTGTGTCAAGACAACTCCACATCTTGTAAACTTTTTACAGTAGTTTTACAAGAAATATTTTGTGAATTAAAATCCAGAAGCTAAAGAGTGCAAGTAAATGAAGATTATTTAAATCATCTAGATTTTGCAGATGTGTTTGTATTTTCAAGTAATGCTTCAAGCTTCAGTAAATATTATAATAGTAAAGTAAGAAAGTAGAATTAAAAATAAATGCCAGAAATACTAAAATAATGTTCAATGGATTTTTCCAAAAGAAGAAAACAAAGCTTGATAATGATGAATTAGAAAAAATTAACTATAAATAAAAGTGGAAATATGTGGATAATATTAATCATAGAGTTAAACTTGGGTAGAGTGATTTTAATAGAAATAAGTTAATATTAAAAAGAAATATGCCTATATATTTGTAAAAAAAAAAAAAAAAGATTTTCATTAAATATGGTTTAATAGTTCTTACTTGTGGATCTGAGACTTAAACACTTAAGAAAAGAGCAATGCAGAGGATTTAAATCACTCAATAAAGTATGTAGAGATATATTTTTTGGAGTAACAAGAAGATATTAAAATGAAATACATGGGTGGTAACAAACAGGTATTACTGACATCGTTGAAAGAATTAAAGAACTGAAATGGAGCAGGACTGATCATATTGCTAGAAAAAATAAAAATAGATGAACAATTGAAATTTTAAACTATAAGTGAAGAAATTATAAAATGCCTAGAAAGATGTGATGTGGAAAAGAGAGATTAGAGGTTAAAGATACTGGATTAAACTTGGAGAGATCTTCATCCTGCAATGAATTAATAATGGTTGAAAATGATAGTAGTGATGATAATCTGTTTAATTTAAAAAAATTTCTATAGAAGATAAATTTTATTAAGAACACATATATATATATATATCAATCACATTATTATGTTCTTTAGCCCTTTCTTCTAATTGTTTTGCCGTATGTCCATAATAAACCATACTGCATACAGCAAAACAATTAGAAGAAAGGGCTAAAGAACATAATGCTATCAATAGGAGAGATGACAGATCTGCATTATATGTTCACTACTTAAAATATGGACATAGAATAGATTGTGTTAGGAATATAAGTCCATTAAATTATATTAAAGAAATTAATAGAAGGAAGATATATGAAACCAATTACATTAATCATAACAGAAATAATTGTATAAACATTTATAAAATGTCAATTAATTTAACCAATAATTGGATAATGAAAAATGAATGGAGGGTTATATAATATGTGTTATTATAAATATATTAAAGCATAAATTATAGGTTTGTGTTAATTTTATATAGAGCTGATGGATGTCACTATGTATGCAATATAGGTTATTTTTGTAGTTAAGACATAAAATTTAAAAATTGCTGAAAAGAGCTTTTTTATGTTATAATTATATGATTATATTACAGATATTGGCATATATTTTTTTGTTGTTGTTAGATAAAGATATTTATTCTATATAATATCTAAGATTTATTTTTATAAGAAAAAATAAAGATGAGAAAAATGATAAGGATTCTTCATAAGAAAGTTTATTAGAGAAAAAAAAGATTACATGATAAAGACTATATCTACAGTGATACTTTGGATTTATTTATTTTCAAAAGTAACTTTATTGCCTATGAATACAAGAAATAAATAGTAGAGCAAATACAAAGTGAAAAATTAAACAAATTGTCTTGAATTATGATGAGCGTTGGACAGTTCAAGCAACATGCACTTTTTTCAACAGTCTTGTCCTTTTTTTAAAATTGAGAGTTCAGCATTTTTCCTTGACAAAACATGAGCAGGGAAACAATACACATTCGCCAGTTTTCATAGCTATGAGCAACAAGGTATCTAAATTGGGATAATTAATAACAACTGTAAATATGTATTTGGATACTACAGTTTATTTTAAGTTCCTTTAAATACTTTTAATAAATCATCTTGATATATTTATAAAGTTATAGAAATAGATGGAATCAAAATATATGTATTATTCATTATCATGTGATACTAACTTAAGAACCCATAATAGAATGTAAGTGATTTTTTTACAAATTATTATTTACTGTCATGTGTATTTTAGCTCAGTAGTAGGGTGATGGCCTCAAAAGTGGATGGAAATTCAGCTTAGTTTTAAAAAATCTCAACTAGGATATGAAATTTTGATTTATAATGAGGGGGGTATTCAGCTCTAGTATTTAGCATCCTCTACAAAAGTTTTAAAACTGCGAAGGAATATTTCTATATTTGAAAAATAAAGTAGCATTTAAAAAAATTCTTTTGATCACATGAATGAAACTGGATGCTCAACCTGATCACTTAGGTTCTCAAATGTCACATAATATCTTTAGTAGCCAAATATACCATTATAATTAAGTTGCACAGTAAATGTTAATTTCATAATATTGCTCAATTAAAGACAGAAATTTAAGATTATTTTAATTTAAAATTTTATTGTTGATAAATTGTCTACAAAATACGTCTGCTTATATATTTTCATTTAGAAAACAGGATTTACATTTGATAATGCATGGTCAAGGACAAATCATTACTCATGTTTTAAAATGGTTCTATACTCCCCCCCCCCATGCTTTTCTACTGCTATAGTTCAAATTCTAAACAAGAATGATATTCACATTTAATACATAAACATAGTACAATTTAAATAATTATTTTTTTTTCAGAGTCTAGAAGAGTTTCAAAAATTATATGTAGATAAAGTAAAAGCAACTGTATAATGAATGAATATTTTACCTTCAACTACATAATCATCCCTCTATAAATTACAATTATTAAAACCCCAAGTAATCCAAAATTAGCTAATATTACTATTGCAATAATGAAACTATAAATAATGTCATAGGCATAGTAATAATCATAATTATGCAATATTTATAAGTTTTAATTAATTTATATTAACTTTGAGTTTTACAACAATATGGCTGACAAGTGAAGTTTGAAAATTAACTTTCTGATTTAAAAGCCACTATTATTTAGCAGAAAATACCTTTATAAAATTTCAGACTGTTATAAGTTTTATAATTGGAAGTATTATCATATAATTATGTGGAGGGGGGCACACAAAAGCCTATCTAATAGATGATTAAATGATGAAAATAAAGTAACTGAAACATAAATTACAAAAAATATTGCAAAGACAGTTCTAAAATAAGTACCATATAGATGTCACCATAAAATAATTTGAAAAACTGTACATCAATTTTAGACACTTGTAATGTCACAGAATTGAATTAAAAATATTTTATGGAGAAAATTTGTTATAGCTTTATGTTCCACATGAGGAATTAAACAAAATTAGTATTAAAATGAAATCAGATCTCTAATTTAGTGGTATCTATAATAAGCTTGAATAATGAGTAACTATCAGGTAATAGTAAATTTAAATCACCACCATAGCAACTTTTCAACACAACAGTGCTATATGACACAAGCTATAGTAATCAATAAACAAGATTAATATACAACCTTCTACCATCCATTGATTATTATAGCTTACATTAGATGGCATTATTGTGTGGAAAAGTTGCTATTGTTTTAAAAGCTTGTATAGAAGAGGCAAGGTGATTATGTAATGTTTTAATGGTTTAACTCCAATCCTAGCTAAAGGATATTAATGATTATGATTATAAAAAAATATTGAACTGGATTCATATCTATATGACTATATAAGCAAATTATGTTGGCTTGAAAACATTATTATGTTTTAAGTTATCCTCATAGCTTTGTAGTAAGATGGCTGTTGGAGTGTTACATTATATCTAAAGACGTATGTCAATTATTTCTAGAACCAAGGTTTTTTACTGATGAAAGCCATAAGCTAAAATATAGTATGAGGATATTAGTTAAATAGATACTTAGATAGGATTAAATGCACCTTCTAGTATTTATTGATTACTATAGCTTGCACTAGGTGGTACTGTTGTGTGGAAAAAGATACTAATGCTTTAACAATTGTTTTTTAAAGACTCATATCCATGCAATTCTAATATAAAGAGAACTGAAACTCATCAGTTTTATCCAATACTCAATTATAAAAAATCCCTTTTACCTGCAATAAAAGTTTCATTATTATGTTTTATCTTTATTCATTAAATTGATTCTCATCAGACCAAATCAGGAATACTCCACTTAATAAAAAGCATGTAATTTTTCTTTTGGATTAAAAATGAAAAAGAAAATCAGATGTGTATTTCTAATATTAACAACTTCTAGAAACAAAATATTGCTGAAAAATTGTCTATATTACTAAAATTAAAAAAATTATTGATTTTAAAGCTGTAATTAAGATGAAATATTAGAACATTACAAAATATTAATCAAATTTTAGTTGAATTATTGATAATTAGGGTAAAGCTATGAGAGAATTTTATGGTCGAAATTTAGCCATTATCTAGTAAAATAGTTTGAGCAAATAAAATCAAAAGGTTTCTTCCCCAAAATAAAATAATTATATATATATAACTATAGTTTGCATTTTACAATTTCAAATCTAAATCTACAAAAAAACTGTTTTTTTTTTTTTTGTTTCATTAGTATTAAAATGTAAATACCATCTTTCTAATTTTATTTAACTGCATTAGCCAGGAATTGATTATCTTGATAATAATAATAAAAATCCCTAAATCCACAAAAATATTTTTTTTTTACTCAAGTCATGCAAGTGTTCAAATAAATGTACTATCTCTAAGCATGAATCCCTCCACAGTATATATAAAATGTTTATTAATATTATGAATTTAAATTTAGTTTATTTTGTGTAAGATGTGCTTAATAAAATTATAGACTATCTTTTGTGTTCATTGCTATTATCAGAAACATAAAGGCAATGAAAAATTTTTAAGAATGCTTCATATATATTTTTTAAATAGAATCTATTATAAAATCATATCTTCTTTTGAGTGAATATGTGATAATAGATATTCTTTAAAAAAAAAAGTATTTTACAGTGACCTTGAATATGGTTTTAATAGAAGAGGAAGACACCTGTTATAAAAACTATCTCAAAAACATTTTTATCAAATAAAATTTTTTTAGTATAGCACACTATACTATAGTATATACTATAGTATAGTTCTCAAAAAATTATTTAATTACCATTCAAATGATTCTGTCCTTGATGGATAGGTTTTCTTACAAGATTCTCTGATTTTTTCCTTTCACCACAGCAGCAGTACTTCTACTGCGATTACTATAGCATTAATAAAATTCTAAAAAAAATTGAATTGTGTTATTAAATATCGCAAACTATAACCACTGTATATAAAAAATTATTATGGCTTATTATATGATAAACAACTTATGCATATCATGTGTAAAAATATACACACACACACAATAATTGGAGCTAAGTCAATATAAAATTGAAAAATAAAAGTTTATTAATAAATAAATTCAATGATTTTATTTTTTTATTAACTTCCTGAAAACAAACAAAAGAAATCTTCTTAATAAAATCTAATTAACTAGATTGAATGGTTCACTAATTATTCTGTTTCATCATTAATTTAATTATAGTAATTTTATTTTATTAAATTAGTATCACTCTTTAGAAGTAAATAATATTGCTTACCTTTTTATTTATCTATTAACAAAACACTTATAAATATTTTAATATATTATAAATATTTAAAAAAAAAATTTTTTTTTAAAAAGTATTAAGGTGATAATAGAAATGTTTTGTTTTTTCCCACTAAATTTTAATAAATAACAATATTTTTTATTCTCAGTTTTACGTTAATCTATTACTGTATTTTTAAAAATTTATATGTAATATATATGAGTAAAACAGTAAGGCCTCTTTAACACTCACCGTAGAATATTATTAAACCAGTTTGTCTATTGTCGATGGCAAACGTTGGAATATCCAACTATGAATAAGCCAAATATCTATTTATTAACCAAAATTGAATGCTTCGCTAGATTGGCTATAGGGGGTTTTTAAGGTAAAAATATTTTCTGGTGAAATAAAGTTATTTTTTAAAAATATAATATTGGTATACTGATATGAATAAAAATTGTTATACAAATGTATATATATCATATATTATAAGACAGCAAACGTACATCCACTTTTTTTTTTCAAGTGTCATTCATCGGCCGAGATGCGAACCCGCAACCCGGGCAACTGCTTGTAAGGCAATCGCGCTGACCTCTCGACCACCAATGCAAGACTACAGCCACTTTTTCTTTTAAAATATATATGTTCTACAATAATATCCACAAATTAAAAATCCATCTTCTTTTTCTTTTCAAAAACATTATTTTCTTATATCAATACTGAATATATATATATATATAAAATACAAAACTCCAACGTTTCAACTGTTTTTATCTTCATACAGTCATTTTCAAGGATATCGCTCTGCTACTACTATATTTTATTAAATAATGTAAAAGAAAGAGTAATAAAATATAGCAGTGGGAGAGAGATATCCTTGAAAATGACTGTATGAAGATAAAAATAGTTGAAACGTTGGAGTTTTATATTATATAAATATGTTCAATATTGATATAAGAAAATAAAGTTTTTGAAAAGAAAAAGGAGAAGGATTCTTAATTTGTGGATATTAAATGTATATATAGTAAGTGTAATAATGGTCAAGGCTAAAGGGGTTTGTATGTAATCATTAAAAGCCAGTCAACACTTAGACAATTCCAATATCAATAACAATCAACAATTCAAACTGTTGTCAAGGCAATAATCATCTTATTATAATAAAGGTGGAATCCCACCTTTATTAATAGTCTAATATACTTATATAGATTCTAAAGTTTATTAGTTGACAACAGAGATTAAAATTATTGATACAAAGAAAGTTAAATAAACTTTTTTAAACATATAAATATAACCTATTCTGAATTCAGACTTAATAAATAGTTAATTATTTTTATAATCTCAAATTGTACCAAAAGTATTACTTAAATAATAAGTATAATAATGCTAAAGGCTAAATGGATTTATAAATAATCATTAAAAGCCAGTCAACACTTAGACAATCCCAATAACATTAACAAGTACCTATATAAATACATTAGACTATTAATAAAGATAAACCTTTATTGATAAAAGGTTGCCTTGACAACATCCATTTTGAAATTGAGCATTATTACACTTATTATGTTGAGAATTATAATTACAGTTTGTAATTTATAATTGACTGTTTATTAATCTGCATTCAGAATAGGTTATATTTACCTGTTTAAAAAAGTTTATTTAAACTTTTTTGTTTCAATAATTTCAATCTCTGTGGTCAAGTTGCAATCTTTAATATCTATATTAATATATTAGACTATTAATAAAGATGAATCCCACCTTAATTGTTAAAAGGGGGTTGCTTTGACAAGAATTTAAACTTGATTATTTTTATATGGGATTGTCTAAGTGTTGACTGGATTCTAATGAATAAGTGCATATATTTATAAAAGTTCAGATCAGATGACTGAAAGGATCTACTTTAGTACTAAGTTTAATTGCTTTATACAATTTTTTTTGTTTAATTTTCTCCTCACTTTTAATTAATCCTATGTTGCTAATAAGAAATATGCACAAACAGGTTTTTGTAATAATAGGCAATATAAACTACATAAAGAACAATGGAATTAGAAAGTATTTTGAGAGAAAATATCATAAAACATACTCTACTGAAATGCTATTCCTGAGTAATTAAACATATTTTTGAGAGATGAATGTGTGCATAACAAAAACAGAAGTTGACATCTACAAAGATGACATGAAAAAAATTAAAATTATTTATAAAAGCATTGAAGAAAATATGTGATTAACTATTTGAGGTGGTATCATAGATTAACAATTTTATAAATAATGTTTTACAGATTGCTAATTATGATTTAAACAAAAAGTCATATCACATTTAAGTCTTGCACATTTTACAAAAAGAAATTTTTTACAAAGGTTATGTGTCAATTCAATGTGTGAATGTAATTAATTACATTTTACTTAATGATGGAATAATGAAGTATCTGTTTGAATAGGAAAAATTAATTGGCATAGCTGACATAATTGAGTAACTAATAACTGACTGAAATTATCTATTAGAAATTAGATACAGTTAGACATGAATAAGTGGTTTCATATAACTATGTCAGATGAGTTTTTGAATTTTTACAGAAATAATGTTGCTGACATGCTGAAATAATTATTTAAATCTCAACATTATAGTGTTTAGTCCAAATAGTTGTTGCATGTGGGCCTGATATTCCATCCAAAGTCTACATTGTGAAAAATATCTTATAATGTTGAGATTTTACATTTTTTACATTAGATTTTACATTTTTTTACATTTTTAAAAATGTAAAAAATGTAAAATCTCAACATTATAAGATATTTTTAACAATGTAGACTTTGGATAGAATATCAGGCCCATATGCAACAACTATTTGGACTATATCAAACACTATGTCAAACACTACTTTTTTTATTTTGGCATTATTCATGTAGAATCCCAGTAGTGGGTAGTATGTGTACCTGATGTAACATCATTAGATTTTTTTACTTGATATTTCATCAAGTTTGAAGCATCACATAAATGAATTAGAGAAATAGATATCTGAAATGTTACAATTGAATATTCTGAGATCAGTAAAGACATTAATAACTACCATACAGAAGCTGATAATTAAATAAGCCATGTAGCATTATTTTGTTTAAAATTAACCAGTGTATTACACTATACTGAAATCAAATATGGAAAATTATGAACTCAATGGTGAATTTTTTAGTAGCACTACTTTCTCACAAAGTTTGAATTAACCAATCAGAAAAAAGTCATATTTTTAAACAATAGACAGAGGTTACATTTATAAGTTATCAATGTTTTGGTATATGTACTTTTGTGCCTACTGTTTTTACATTATTTTGAATTTCTATTTCAGAATTTAGTAGTGATAAAAATTAAACTGATTTTTCAGCTACATAATTTAAATTTTGTGACACAGGTAGAATTACTAAAGGATTTAACATCATAAAAGTTCATGTTTTCTATATTTCACATTGGTAGAATATTATGCTCTACTTAATTTTTTTACATAGTAAGTTTTAAAAAGTTTCTAGATTTAAAAAGATTATTATGTAATCATCATTTGTAAATATAAAATGGAAAGGTTTTTATTTATGAACTGTTAATGCCTTCATGTGTCTAGTTTTAGCACCTCTTGTTTACATTGTCTGAATTTCTGAGTGCTTATATTTTTAGCTTCAGGATAGATAAGAAATTAACTTTTTTTCTGGCTGTTTAATTCAAACTGTGTGAAACAGATAGCACTGCTAAAATAAGTAACAATAGGCAGTCTATGTTTCATGCTTCAAGTGGAAAAATATTGCAAGAATTAGAAGAACTGTCTTATATTAAATGGGACATTATTGGACTTTGTGAAGTTAGAAGAAACAGAAAAGTAAACAAGTACTCTACTACAAAATGACAAATACTGGAAGTACAAGTGGAGTAGGGTTCATTATAAATAAAAAGTGGAAGAACAACATTGAGGAGATTGATGGTGTATCGGACAGAGTGGCAAGATTAGTTATACAACTTAATAGCAGATACCAAATGCAGATAATTCAGGTTTATGCCCCAATACATGCTCATAGTGATGAAGTAGTAGAACATTTTTATATGGATGTACAAGCGATTCTTGGTCAGAGTAAACAACATTTTAAAATTGTTATGGGAGATTTTAATGCTAGAACTGGTAAACAAATGAAAGATGAAAATGCTGTAGGTAATTTTGGTTATGGTAATAGAAATGAGAGAGGGCATAGACTTGTGGAGTTTGCAAAAAAAGAAAAATTTTATATTATGAATCCTTTTTTGAGAAAAATGTTAAAATAAAATGGAGATGGAAGCATCCAAATGAAGGTACAGCAGAATTGGATTATATTTTGACTAACAGAAAATACATATTTAAAGATTGTAATGTTCTTAATAAATTTAACACAGAAAGTGATCATTGAATAGTAAGATGTAAGATAGGTGTTAATGCAAAACTAGAGAGACAAAAATTATTAAGAAAAACAATATTTACAGTTGATATTCCTAATCTTCAGAAACATGCTAATGAATTTAAATTAGAACTTACAAATCTGTTTCAAATATTAATAGATTTTGAACATGATTCAGATTTGAATGAAATTAATATGAAAATAACTGATACTCTTTTAAAAACTACAACAAAGATAGCTGGTAGTAAAAAGCAGCAATTGACCAATAAAATTTCTACTGAGACTAGAGAATTTATGAAGAAAAGGAAGAATATAAAGATATACAAAAATGATGCATTAAAAATGATTGAATATCTCGAATTTTGTAAAATGGTGCGGAAAAGAGTTGAAAATGATATAACTGTGAATTAACAAGGAAAGCTGTAGACATGAATAAAGGTCTCAAGAGTGTAAAACAACATTTTGAAAGTGGTAGGAAATTTATATCTGCAATAAGAAAAAAAGAGGGAATTATTACTAAAAAGAGAGATAACATCATGAAATGAGTAGAAGACTTCTATCAAAAATTATATAGTAATAAAGAACAAGTACCTCCTATATCTATTATGTCTTCCAAATTGCACAGAATTTTAAATGAAGAAGTAAGATATGTAATTAAATTTATAAAAAAAGAAAAGGCTTCAGATAATGATGAAATTATTATTGATATATTAAAAGAAGCAGGTGAAGAAATAGAAATTTTTTAGCAAAGTTATATACCAAATGTCTAAATAATAAAGTTGCACCAGATGATTAGAATAATGCAGTATTAATATTAATATTTAAAAAAGGTGATAAAACAGATATTAGAAATTACATATCTATTAGCCTTTTATCCAAGGTAATTACAACTCATCTACAGAGAACATTGGATTTCCATCAACCAAGAGAACAAGCTGGATTTAAAAATGGTTTTAGTACCATAGATCACACCCAGATATTGAGAGAAATTATATAAAGGACAAATGAATATGAGTTGCTATTATGCTTTGGATTTGTAGAGTATGAAAAGGCATTTGATTCTATAAACATTCTTTCAGCGATTAAAGTATTGGATCATCAAGGTATAGATTCAGAATATTGTCATATTTTGAAAAATATTTATAAAATGCAACAGCAACAATTAGATTACATAATGATACTAGGAAAGTCGACATTGAGAAGGGTATAAGATAGGATGATGCCATATCTCCAAAATTTTTCACAGCAGTGCTGCAAGAAGTATTTTGTGGATTAAAATGGGAAGTTAAAGGAGTGAAAGTAAATGGAGAGTATTTAAGTCATTTAGATTCTGCAGATGATATAGTTGTTTTTGCAAATATGAAAATGCTGCAGGAATTATCATATGAATGTAGGAAAATAGGACTAAAAATTAATGTTTAAAAAACTAAAGTAATGTTTAATGGATTTTCTCAAAGTATGAAAATTGATTATGATGAATTAGAAGAAGTTTACAGCTACAAATATCTTGCTCAGATGATTAATACAGTTAGAAACATAATGTATGAAATTAATCATAGAATTAATCTTGGTTGGAGTGCTTTTGGTAGAAATAACTTGAAACTAAAAGGAAATATGCCTATGTATTTGAAAAGGAAAGTTTTTAATAAATGTGTTTTGCCAGTTCTTACTTATGGATCTGGGACTTGGATATGTAATAGAAGAGCAATACAGAGAATTCAGACCACTCAAAGAAGTATGGAGATATGCATGTTGTAAGTAAAAAGAAAAGATTAAAAACATGATGTATGAGTAAGAGAACAAACAGGTGTTACTTACCTTACTGAAAAAATTAAAAGACTGAACTGGAGTTGGACTGGACATATTGCTAGAAGAGATGACAATAAATGGACAATTGAAATCTTTAACTGGATTTCAAGAGATTGTAATAGACCCAGAAAGAGACTACATGAATGAATGGTCGAAATAAGAAAGAGGGCAGGGATGATGTGGAGAAGAGAAGCTAAATATCTGAACATATGGATTGAATTTGGAGAGACCTTCATCCTGCAGTGGATTGACAATGGTTGATGGTGGTGATATATATATCAGGGGTGAAGGCTTCATGTATTGAATAGAATGAGTGTTTGTAGAAGAATTCACTAAAACAATTTTAACTAAAATTCAATTTTAACAATTCACTAAAATATGTACATATTCACTCTCACAAAATCAATCCAACAAGTTGCATATACAAATGTAAAAATACATTTTCTAAACTATTTTGCTAAACATAAAAAAATATATATATATTCAAACTCATTATTTTTGTATGGAATTTTTGTTGACTTTCTTTTTTTTTTTTACCAATAGTTAAATTGTTTTTATATAAGGCAAATAATGAGTTTGACCATCACATTATTCATTGATTATTTAATAAGAAGTTCAAACAATGTTAAAGTTAAAACTTAAAAATGATAAAAGCATTCACAAGATAAAAATATCTTGATCTTATATTATCTATACTTAAACTAGCCATGGTGTGATTAACAGATAAGAGAGTTCGATATTTTTTTCCAAACTATTTTGTCAAACATAAAAACGAAGAATGAACAATTTAAACTCATTATTTTTTGTATGAAATTTATGTTACCTTTCAATTATTTGCCAATAGTTGAACTATTTTTATATAAAACAAAATAATGAGTTTGACCATCACATTATTCACATTATTTGTTGATTATAAGAAGTTTAAACAATGCTAAAATGTAATTAATAGTTAAAACTTAAGAATGTTAAAAGCATTTAGAAAATAAAAATATTGATAAGAAAGTTCCAGATTTTTCTAGATGTATGTAATATGTATATATTAGCTATTATGTAAAAATTATTGTCAAGTAAAATAAAAACATTATTAAAAAAAAGTTTATGTAATGAGCTTCCATTCCTGAAAAACTCACGCTTTGTCACTGATATATATATATATATATAATTTAGGGGATTTGAACACAGACATTAAAGCTCCCTTCAGCTATCTACTCTATCTTATACAGCTGAGACACATGATCACACATATCTGAAACAGATAAAATGATCTTCAATATATATTTCTGCTGAAGTTGGTCCAGATCATCATCTTCCACATATATATAATCAGTTTTTAGTTTATATTAAGATAAAAAAAAATCTTCAAACTTTAATGGACAGACTTCAATCTACTCCATCCTCCAACTCTGCAGTCATCCATACTACTGAAAATCTGATGATGGAATGCTCAAATCCCTTATTGGTGCCAATATTATTGTCATTCCCATGTTGATTTTAAGTCATTCTGACCTTCATGTATATGATCTTATTTATTTAGATACACAGAAGAGGGATGAGCAGGATACAGGAAGAATCTGGAATATTTGAATACAAGTATACTTTATATACTAAGAGTTTAAATGAAATTTAGTCATGTGTCTCTGTTGTATACGATAGAGTGGATAGCTGAAGGGAGTTTGATAGTCTGTGTTCAAATCCCTAAATTACATTTAAATTACTAATATATAAAGTATACAGTACTTGTATTCAAATATTATATATATATATATATCATCATCATCATCAACCATTATCAATCTACTGCAGGATGAAGGTCTCTCCAAGTTTAATCCATCTTCTCCGATTTTTAGCTTCTCTTTTCCACAACACCCCTGCACATTTTCTTATTTCATTCATCCATCTCACATGTGGTCTCTTTCTGGGTCTTTTACAATCTCTTGGAATCCAGTTTAAAATTTCAATTGTCCATCTATTATCATTTCTTCTAGCAATATGTCCAGCCCAACTCCATTTCAATCTTTTAATTTTTTCAATAAGGTCAGTAACACCTGTTTGTTGTCTTACCCATACATTGCATTTTTGATCTCTTCTTGTTACTTCCAACATACATCTCTCCATACTCTTTTGAGTGGTCTGAAGTCTCTGCATTGCTCTTCTATTAAGTGTCCAAGTCTCAGATCCATAAGTAAGAACTGGTAAAACACATTTGTTAAAAACCATTCTTTTCAAACACATAGGCATATTTCCTTTTAGTATCAAGTTATTTCTACCAAAAGCACTCCAACCAAGTTTAATTCTATGATTAATTTCCTCCATTATGTTTCCATCTGTATTAATAATCTGACCAAGGTATTTGTAACTGTTAACTTCTTCTAATTCTTCATAATCAATCTTTATTTTTATATTTTGAGCAAATCGATTAAACATTACTTTAGTCTTTTTAACATTTATCTTTAGTCCTACTTTTCTACTTTCATCTGCTAACTTCTGCAACATTTCCTGCAGCTCTGAAGTATTATTTGCAAAAACAACTACATCATCTGCAAAATCTAAATGACTTAAATACTCTCCATTTACTTTCATTCCTTTAGTTTCCCATTTTAATCCACAATATACTTCTTGAAGCACTGCTGTAAAAAGTTTTGGAGATATGGAGTCACCTTGTCTTACACCTTTCTCAATGTTGATTTTTCCAGTATCATTATGTAATCTAATTGTTGCTGTTGCATTTTTATAAATATTCTTTAAAATATAACAATATCCTGGATCTATATCTTGATGATCCAATGCTTTAATCACTGAAGAAATGTATATAGAATCGAATGCCTTTTCATAATCTACAAATCCAAAACATAATGACAATTCATATTCATTTGTCCTTTCTATGACTTCTCTCAATACCTGGATATGATCTATTGTACTAAAACCACTTTTAAATCCAGCTTGTTCTCTTGGTTGGTGGAAATCCAAAGTTCTCTGTAGACGAGTGGTAATTATCTTGGTAAAAATTTTATATAAAACTGATAAAAGGCTGATAGGTCTGTAATTTCTAATATCTTCTTTATCACCTTTTTTAAATATTAATATTATTACTGCATTCTTCCAATCTTCTGGTACATCTTTATCATTTAGACATTTGGTATATAACTTTGCTAAAATTGTTTCTATTTCTTCACCTGCTTCTTTTAATATATCAATTATAATTCCATCATTTCCTGGAGCCTTTCCTTTCTTCATACATTTAATTGCATGTCTCACTTCTTCATTTAAAATTCTGGGCAATTCGGAAGATGTAATAGATATAGGAGGTACTTGTTCTTTATTACTATATAATTCTTGATAAAAATCTTCTACCAATTTCATGATGTCATCTCTCTTTTTAGTAATAATTCCATCTTTTTTTCTTATTGCAGATATAAATTTCCTACCAATACCAAAATGTTGTTTAACATTCTTGAGACTTTTATTTTCTTCTACAGCTTTCCTTGCTATTTCACAGTTATACTTTCTTATATCATTTTCAACTCTTTTCCTTACCATTTTACAAAATTCGAGATATTCAATTCTTTTTAATACATCATTTTTGTATATCTACATATTCCTTCTTTTCTTCATAAATTCTTTAGTCTCAGTAGAAATTTTATTAGTCAATTGCTGCTTTTTTCTACCAGCTATGTTTGTTGCAGTTTTTAAAAGTGTATCAGTTATTTTCATATTAATTTCATTCAAATCTGAATCATGTTCAAAATCTCCTAACACTTGAAACCTATTTGTAAGTTCTAATTTAAATTCATTAGAATGTTTCTGAAGATTAGGAATAGCAACTGTAAATACTGTTTTTCTTAATAATTTTTGTCTCTCTAGTTTTACATTAACATGTAACTTACACCTTACTAATCGATGATCACTTCCTGTGTTAAATTTATTAAGAACATTACAATATGTATTTCCTGTTAGTCAAAATATAATCCAATTCTGCTGTACCTTCATTTGGATGCTTCCATGTCCATTTCCTTTTAACATTTTTCTCAAAAAATGAATTCATAATATAAAATTTTTCTTATTCTGCAAACTCCACAAGTCTATGTCCTCTCTCATTTCTATTACCATAACCAAAATTACCTACAGCAATTTCATCTTTCATTTGTCTACCAATTCTAGCATTAAAGTCTCCCATAACAATTTTAAAATGTTGTTTACTCTGATCAAAAGCCTTTTGTACATCCATATAAAAATCTTCTACTACTTCATCACTATGAGAACTTGTTGGGGCATAAACCTGAATTATCTGCATGTGGTATCTGCTATTAAGTTGTATAACTAATCTTGCCACTCTGTCCGATACACCATCAATCTCCACAATATTGTTCTTCCACTTTTTATTTATAATGAATCCTACTCCACTTGTATTTCCAATATGTGTGCCTTTATAATAGATTATATGTCCACTTTTTAAATCAATTGTTTCTTCACCTTTTCTTCTAACTTCACAAAGTCCAATAATGTCCCATTTAATATAAGACAATTCTTCTTCTAATTCTTGCAATCTTCCTTCACTTGAAAGTGATCTGCAGTTGTAAGTACCTAAATAAAAAGTTGTCATCAAATGGCAGCCTGGGTCCACAATCAGGGGATTCTTAGCACCCTCTGCCTTCGGCCACCAACTGCTGCCTTGGTTGGTGACTTTACAGCCTCCTGGGAATAAGGGCCATGCTTTATTTTTGTCTGTCATAATTGTATATATGTATTGGAAAAATATTTATCATTTACACAAACATTCATTCTGCCTTATCAGGCACTGAGAAGAAAGACCATGGTGTTTCTTGATCTTAAACTCAGAGGTAAAAAGCCAATAAACTCACCACGCTGGCTAATGCGTGTTGATGAGTAGCCCATCCATGTTCGTATACTATATGAATAATCACATAGTAATAACAGCTGCAACGACAAGATCGTATGGAGTGGACATTAGGAATTTGCCCTGCTCGGTTCCTTTAAGGCCTCCAAGAGGAATCAAAGGGTCTCCTTTCAGTTAATAGCAAACTCCTTTCTGCAGCCATATATATATATGTGTGTGTGTGTGTGTGTGTGTGTAATTTTAATATTTATTTGCACTCTGTATTGTAACTCTACACTGGGTTTCTAAACAGTGACATATAATAAATATAGAGCCTTAGGAATATAGTCACTGATGTAATCTGGAGACAAGAAGTATCTTTTATTGCATGCAAATCTACATTCAAAATAAATAAATAATTATAATATAGATGATGATTGATTTCGAATTTAGGCAAATGAAGTGTAAATAAATTTTATATAAGTACTTCTTGTAATAAATGCCTCATTTACATAAGTACTTCTTATATAGGGTATATGAGAACAGACTTTCAGATTACCCATCACTCTCCACTCTATCTAATAACACTGAACACTCAAGCACATATATGCTGAAAAGATAAATAATCACCAATATATGTATTTCATGCTAAACCAGCAATCATCAGTTGGTCAGATTATCATCTCCCATACATATATACTATAAGTGCTCAGATATATATTAAGATAGACAATCTTAATACTTTAATGGACAGGTTCCAATCCACTACACACTCCAACTCTTCAACCATCCACCCAATTGATGATTGTCTACCTTAATATATATCTGTGCACTTATAGTATATATGTGTGGGAGATGATAATCTGGACCAACTAATGATTGCTATTTTAGCATGAAATACGTATATTGATGATTATTTATCTTTTCAGCATATATGTGCTTGAGTGTTCAGTGTTATTAGATAGAGTGGAGAGTGATGGGTCATCTGAAAGTCTGTGCTCATATACCCTATATTATATATATATATAGGTATAGAATAAGCCTGTGTTTCAGTTATTACATTGTAGATATACCCTATATTATATATATATATATATATATATATATATATATATATATACAGGTATAGAATAAGCCTGTGTTTCAGTTATTACATTGTAGATATGTCTGTCCATCCTTGCATATGTATTAAATGGATTATGTCCTGTGCATGTGGGGTTCAGATTGACCTGGGGTCAACATGGGTATGACAAGAATCTCGGCCTCAGGGTGGCCTTCGAACATTCCATCTTCAGATTTTCAATTGGATGGACAGTTGAAGAGTTGGAGTGTGTAGTGGATTGGAGCCTGTCCATTAAAGTATTAAGATTGTCTATCTTAATATATATCTGAGCACTTATAGTATATATGTGTGGGAGATGATAATCTGGACCAACTGATGATTGCTGGTTTAGCATGAAATACGTATATTGGTGATTATTTATCTTTCCAGCATATACGTGCTTGAGTGTTCAGTGTTATTAGATACAGTGGAGAGTGATGGGTCATCTGAAAGTCTGTGCTCATATACCCTATATATTACATATATATGCACAGGTATAGAATAAGCCTGTGTTTCAGTTATAAGTACTTCTTATAACTTAAGTAAATATCTTCCATAAGTGCATGTGTAACACTAAATAAATACACTACTTAATCTTTGAATAATCAAATATTCATTTATGGTTAAAATATATAAAAATAAATATGCTTGTATGTGCTTATTTATGTAAGTGTGAATAAATATGACAATATTATTTTGAATTAAGTAAACTAAATTAATAGAGTCGAAAAAGATATGATTAAAAAATCAATAAATTTAATTTCAAATAAATATAAAAATAGCACATTTATTATTAAGGTTGTTTTTATTCATTACACAATAATTAAACAATTTTGGTAAAGTAAATCCTTCAGCTTTTTTTCCTCATGTGTCATAGCATCAGCCGGAAAGCGAAGCCGTTAACCTGGAACAACTGCTTGTAAAGTAGCTGTCGCTGATTTTTCGACCACCAATGCTTGATATTCTCCCCAGCTTTATCTTTGCTTCTGAAATAAATTGACATGAGAATTTTTTTTGAAGGGGAGGGTGTTTGTATATAACAATATGATATATAAATATATTAAATTTTATAAAATGAACAAATAATATTAACTTTAAATTCTAAACACGAATTACTTAGGCTAACTACAATTAATTTTTTTTATATACAGTATGTTGGTTGAATTTAGTAGTAACCGATTCTGTCTCTATTAACAAAATATCTTAAGTACGCATAGCGTAACTAAATATATTTTAAAAATTCAATATTTACTTTATGTCTTCATAATTTTACATAACGGCAATTCTATACTATAAATATTCATATTTATGGCTAACTTTCAAATACATTCATGCATTTACTCTTAAATATAATAAGAGAACTATCTCCAAAACTTTTATGGAACTATAACTAAATCATACAAACCCTTACTCCTGTCTTGATATATATATAAAATCATCCACATGTACAAGTAAATAAAATACACACCAATATTATATTTGCAAAAATGTCATTGTAAATACTTTTATTTAATACCTTGCATATCTGGGAGATAGTAATACCTAAATCGTACTTTTTTACTATATGTATATTATACAAATACACGTATTATTATATATACAAACTGAATAATAAATAATAACATATTCTTTTTCTTTTTTCCACATTGACTTCCAATAATGAAATTTCACATTATAAGTTTTATCCACGCATACTGTTAACGAGTTTATAGTAATGGTTTATTCCAAAAAAAGTCTTCAAATGTTTTTTAAAAATACTCTTTATTATTAAAAAGTCTTAAACTTTAAATGTTTTAGCCCTTCTCTTTTCTTTTTTTTTTTGCCACCAGCCTAAGGATTCAATCCCTCTTGAATCTCATGGTGTTTATCAAATCTCATGTAAAAATTGCAAAGCTTTTTACATAGGTATGAGTAATCATCGTATCAGTATTAGGAGGGATGAGCATGCTAATGCAGTTAAGCAACACTCAACATCATCAGCACTCTCACTCCAAAGTATAGATTCAGGTCATAAAATTGGTTTTTCTAGTACCAGGATCATATCCAGATGTGATAATCTCTACCAGTGCAAAATTAGAGAAGGCATTGAGATACTTAAAATGACAGATTGTATCAATAAGCATGATGGTACATGCAAACTTCCTTCTATTTGGAAAGATTTTTTTAAAAAAACATTCTTAAATTTAACATTTTTGCTATTGGTGGAACTTTAACGTTTATTCAAATCAGTGATTGTAGCACCTCTACAACCGTCTTTCTACCTTTTATCAGCCAGTGAATGACTTGTGTGAGCAAGTCAAAACTTCAGTATATCAATATTTAAAATTTTTTAACACGAATGAACCCGCAAAATATGTCTTTTATATATGAACCCGTGAAAATCTTCGTTTCAACATATATATATATAGTAAACACATTAAGTATCCAAAATGACAGAATATAACAAATATGGTTGTGCAGTTGCAATATATATTTTGATGAAATGTATCAATGACACAAAGACTTAATCAAGCCATATAAATTCTATGTCTGCTTGTTCAAGTCAGAAATAATCTTAGGGTTTTTATTTTAAATAGCTGGTCTAGTGGTAGCATAAATAGCTATTCAATATTAGTAAATAAATGGATATCTAAATATTTGTAGCAAAAATTGAAATGCCTGTGATATATTGAATAATATTTTTTAACACGAGTACATAAAAAAGAAAAAGAAAATAAAAAATTGAAATAATACAAAAAATTAAATACTCCAGATTGAAATTTAAAAAAAAAAAAAAGAAACGATAAATGAAAAAAGAAGCATGTATTATGTATATACATTAACAAGATTTTTAGCATCCTATAAGTGATAATAGCCAATGGTACTAAAATAAGCATAGTGACTTAAGAGATAAAAAATACAATTTAAACCTAAGTACTTCGATTTTCTTATCAAAATAAATGTAGAATCCCTACCTATACTTCACTTTTATAGTCACAGAAGACAGTACAAGAACACTGAAGAACAATGCAGCCTTTGCTATAAGGAATCTGAAACTCAGTATCATTTTTTCTTTAAATGTGAGAATCTTGAGAACATATGCAAAACAATACCAAAATTTTTTAATAACCCTAAATATAATATTAATGCTTTTCTCCAGATATTCAAACAGAGAATGTATGCAATATTCATGCTGGCACATTCATGTTATATTCTATCAGGTGCACCAGATGCAACCTCATGTATGACTGCAATCCCAGAAGATCCTCATACACCTTCTGGAATAAACTAAAAACTTTTAAAGAAATAAATAAAAATCTATCATCCCAAACAATGTTTGAAGACACTTGGTCTCTAATCCAACAATACCCAAAACCATAATAAAACATAACCATTCTCTGAAAGTGAATGAAACAATGGTTAATCCTCAAGACTCCTCCTTAATAAACTTTAAACTATTTTATGTAAATAACAATGTATAAGACAATAATGTAAACCCACATTTCTTAATCTGTAATCTGTCATAGACTCTTTCTCATTATCAAAGTTAAGGGTTTTTTTTAAACCTGATGTAATAGATTCTTACAAAGCAATAAATGGTTTTTAAAACTAAAAAAAAAAAAGTCATTAAAAATAAGAAAAAGTATTTAATATAAAATTATAAATAAACAGAAAAAGATATATAAAATAAAATAGAAATTTAATGAAGAAAACAGATAAATCGAAGAATTGGGCAAGAAGCATACTTTAATGATGTTTATAAAATTATTAAAAGCATAAACAAAAATATGCATAATATGATTAACAAATAGTAAACAACATTTGATTAAAAATATGATAAATTTGCCATGATGGAAAATAGCCAACAAAATAATTATGTGCAACCTTAAAAGATAATTTAAGAAGCCAAATTATTCAGACAATTATGATCTTGGCTGATCTGAAATATTTAGTTTTAAAAGACAAATAAGTATCTTCATAGTTTAACAAAATATCTATATAAGAAAAAATAATAATTTCATCAATTCTACATTTATTTCCCCAATAATTGAGACAAGATTTAATTTAAAAAAAATTATATACAATAAAAACATAAAACAAAAGGTATGTTGTAATGCATGTTCACATTAGAAAATAATACATTAATAACAAATTAGATTACTAAACAAAGTATAAATTCTAATATAGCATTTACCTAAGAAATAAACATGCATATATATATTATAATGGTTGGATAAGAAGTGGAAGTTAGCAGTCTTACTGTATCTGCACTACAGGGCGCCATAAGTTCATTTGAACCTGGAAAATTTATAGAGTAGGCAGATACATGCTGTTAAGATCCAAATTTTACATATGTATTTTATTCTGACCATCAGCCCAATGCCACTAGCTCATGGAGTAGCAGAGATTTAAAACATTTTTATAAGTTTTAATAAAGATATTCTCAAAATATATTAATATTTAAAAAAATAAAATAAACCATTACCAGTAATTAACACACAAAACATTTATTAATGCACATATAAATAAAATTGAGGAATACAATTTTTTTAGATTTTAATATTAATTTTTAAATTTAAATTATTATTTTAAACTATTTGCACAGATGGACATTTTAATAAATTTTACTTTAGATTACTCAGTTAAAAACATTTCAAAATAAACATAAACGATCAAAATATAAAGTCATTGATGTAAATGCAGAGGGAAATTTACAAGAAATCCAATGGCTTTCATCATAAGATGCCACATTGACACCAATAACTTAAAAGACACTTGAATAAATACATTTTTAGATACTCAATGTGAGGTATTATATTTACCGAATATCTATAATGAATCTATGCAGTCATCTATACCCAACTTAAATTTAATGCATTTAAATAATTTAGTCAATAAATATTAAAACAAAAAAAATGAGAATGATTAAGTCAGCAAACTCAAAAGTATAAAAATTAAACATTAATAATTGATTTGAAAAGTCAGATTAAAGTTCATTTTAAAAAATTTAGGTTTAGCTTGTCAAATCTTGAAAGTTCTTAATTATTTTTTTTTTTAAATTTTTCAGTTATATCTCTTACAGTAGAAGAGTTCCGGTTCCTGGTGTTAATTTCCACAAAGTCCTTATTTGAAAACCGGTCTATCTGAAGGTGGCCTTATCTGGTTCAATCCTGATATTATTTTATTTTATTGCAGAATCCATATGATTCGGGTCTGTAACAGTACCATTCATAATTCAACAGTTATTTCATTTGAAATAAGTGAGAGAGGGTGACAAGTGCATCTTAACACCCTTCTCACAAAATCAAGCTGGAACTGTCCTTAATTTCAATATTTTTCCTTTTATACACATCATTCAGATTCACTGAACAATCAATCATTTTCATTAGGATCCAAGCACTTGTTTCTGCTTTTATTGGACATTCTGCTTCAGAGTGGGAAATACTCTTTAATTTTTATCTATATCTTTCATCTGACTTTTTAATTATATAAGATCCCCAAGGGCAAGTTTGGTTTTCAATAATTAATAACACAATCATTTCCATTTTGAGATTTCAGGAATTAATTAATACCTGTTTCTATTTTTACTTATGTTACTTTTTACTAAAATATTTTATATTTAGATCTGTTATCTTTTTTTTACAAAAAAGTACGTTCAACTACTTTTTTTTTTTATTTAAAAAAAAATACTTTTAAAGTTTTGCATTTGTGCAAATATATATATATGTTTAACAACTCTTTAATTTTTTTTAGCTTTTAGTTTTTATTTACGAACTTAAATTTTTCTTTTAATCTTAAATTAATATAACGGCATATTATATACCATTACATATCAGTAAACTTCCTCAAAAAAAAACATTAAAAAAAAAAAAAGAATTTACTTACTGTTAGTAATTACATTACATAATTATATACTAAACTTTTTTTTAAAAGACAAAACTTTGGTTAGTAATTACACACAAATATAATGATAAAAAAAATTGTTGACTGTTGATACTTTACTACCAGCTAAATTTCTGCCCCTTTCCCTTCCAAGTTTCTTTTCTCCTACTTTTAACTATTACATAAGCAAGTTAAATGGTTGAATTTTAAATAAGACTTTTTTTTAAAAAAAAAAATGTATATTAGCTATTACGTTTTTATTCCTCACATTTATCTTTACATATGCGCAATTTTTCTTACTGGCAGTACTTTTAAAACAAAATTCAAACTATAATTTTACATTAATACAAAAATTATATTTATTTCAGAAAAAATGTTACTGGCATGATTTATTTTTAAAATTCTCAGGGTACTCGTGGTTAAAGTGTAACGGTCCACGTTGGGTGGCCAATTATAATGGTCAGATAAGAAGTAGAAGTTAGCAGTCTTACCATATCTGTGCTACAGGACAACACCAGTCCATTTGAACCTGGAAAATTTATAGAGTAGGCAGATACGTGCTGTTAAGATCCATATTTTACATATGTATTTTATTCCGCCCGTCAGCCCAATGCCACTAGTTCATGGAGTAGCAGAGATTGAAAACATTTTTATAAGTTTTAATAAAGATTTATATTCTCAAAATATATTAATATTTAAAAAAATAAAATAAACCACTACCAGTAATTAACATACAAAACATTTATTAACGCACATATAAATAAAATTGAGGAATAAAATTTCTTTAGATTTTAATATTAATTTTTAAATTTAAATTATTATTTTTAACTATTCGCACAGATGGAAATTTTAATAAATTTTACTTTAGAATGTTGAGTATAGATAGGCTATACATAGATTACTCAGTTAAAAACATTTCAAAATAAAAATAAATGATCAAAATATAAAGTCATTGATGTAATTGCAGAAGGAAATTTACAAGAAACCCAATGGCATTCATCATAAGATGCTGCATTGACACCAATAACTTAAAAGATACTCAAATAAATACATTTTAGATACTCAATATGAGGTATCATATTTACCAAATATCTATATATTTTAATCAAATATGAAAACAAAAACATAATTAAACATTAATGAATCTATGCAGTCATCTATACTCAACTTAAATTTAATGCATTTAAATAATTTAGTCAATAAATATTAAAACAAAAAAAAATGGAAATGATTAAGTCAGCAAACTCAAAAGTATAAAAATTAAACATTAATAATTGATTTGAAAAGTCAGATTAAAGTTCATTTTAAAAAATTTAGGTTTATCTTGTCAAATCTTGAAAGTTTTTAATTATTTTTTTTTTTCAGTTATATTTCTTACAGTAGAAGAGTCCCTGTTCCTAGTGTCAATTCCCACAAAGTCCTTATTTAAAGACTGATCTATCTGAAAGTGGCCTTAGCTGGTTCAATCCTGGTATTATTTTATTTTATTGTAGAATCCATATGATTTGGGTCTGCAACAGTACCATTCATAATTCAACAGTTATTTCATTTGAAATAAGTGAGAGAAGGTGACAAGTGTGTCTTACCACCCTTCTCACAAAATCAAGCTGGAACTGTCCTTAATTTCAATATTTTTCCTTTTATACACATCGTCCAGATTCACTGAACAATCAATCATTATCATTAGGGTCCGAGCATTTGGTTCTGCTTCTATTGGACATTCTGCTTCAGAGCAGGAAACAATCTTTAATTTTTATCTCTACCTTTCATCTGACTTTTTAATTATATAAGATCCCCAAGGGCTAGTTTGGTTTTCAATAATTAATAACACAATCATTTCCATTTTGAGATTTCAGGAATTAATTAATACCTGTTTCTATTTTTACTTACGTTACATTTTACTAAAATATTTTATATTTAGATCTGTTATCTTTTTTTACAAAAAAGTACGTTTAAGTACTTTTTTTTTATTAAAAAAAAAATACTTTTAAAGTTTTGCATCTGTGCGAATATATATACGTTTAACAACTCTTTAATTTTTTTTAGCTTTTAGTTTTTATTTACGAACTTAAGTTTTTCTTTTAATCTTAAATTAATGTAATGGCATATTATATACCATTACAATATATACACAAATAATTTTTATGCAGAAACAATTTGTTGTTACTGATGAAGTCAAATGGTTGATGTTATATTTAAATTCAGGTTCAGGAAGTGTTTTTTTTTTTTTGCAATTTTGGCTTCACTGTTTACTGAAAGGGTGTTTTTTTGATTATCTTAATTTATGTCAAGTAGTTCAAATTTTTTAATTAAAAAACATACTATTAAGTGCTTGTTCGTAATTCAGGGAAGGCAGTAAATTAATGTTGGTAGAGAAAACTTAATATCTGAGGAGATATATTTCATCATATCTAACTTTTAGACTCAATTTATCTGTTATTTTGTTAATAAAGTTGTAGTTTATTGTTAATATTATTATTTTAAATATGGATGTGAAATCACATTTCACAAAACCTCTCATTAACTGCCAATAAAAAAAACATTCTAAGGCCATTTTTTTGTTGTTGTTGATGAACGGAGGGTAAAACATTTTCTTGGTTTGAAATAGATTTATTACTTCATGCTTTCTTCTTTTTAAACTTTTGCTTAGCTGGCTATGAGATCTTTCATGATATTTATGCTAATATTGATGAGAAAAAAAGATATTTGATATTATTATTTCAATTTTTATTATTACTTTTATTTACAAATATTACCAAATTCACTACTTCCTTTATTTTGTTATAATATCTTATATAAATGTAATTTATCCACTACTTTGAACACTTTTTACCTAAATGCATACACAACCTTAGAATAAAAGTGACTCTGAAGAAGATTGCAAAACAGTCAAAATGTAAGATTGTGTATGTATATAAGTACAATGAAAGATTTTGCTAAAAAGTATTCAAAATCATGGATAAATTGCATTTACTTTTTTTAACTTAGAAACTCTGTTTACTTGCTTTAGTCAAATCTTGTAATCTATTTTTAATTTATCTATATCGAATGGATTTTTTTTAAAATTTTATACACATGTTGGAGATTGATGACAATGCAATAGTTTAGATTTGTTCAGCCAGTTGTCTAACCTAACAGTGTTTGGTAGCCCACATTTCAAAATGCATTAAATTCGGTTCAGTAAATTTTCAGTGATGCTCAATAAATGATAGTATATATTTTAATAACTTTTCATTGAATTTTATAAATAACTCATTAAAAGCATTTACAGTTAAAATAAAAAATGAAATCTTAACTTCTCTTTATTTTTTAACTAACATTTGCTTCTTTTAAAATGCTGTGAATTTTATTTCAAATACAGGGAAAAGGTGTTATTATTTAGATTCATAGTTTTTAAATTTGAATATGGATAGATACAAAAGTTTAGTTGAAAATATCCAAATACTAAAAAATAATATATATATATATATATTTAAAAACATTTTATTTAGCATATCTTAGCATAAAATGATATTTTAAACTTATGAAATGCAATTTATTTACCTTCCTTTGAACACTTTTTAACAAAAGATTTTTTTATTGTATACATATACACCAATCTTACATTTCGACTGTCCTGAAGTCTTCTTCTGAGCTATGATATAATGACAAATAAAATAAAGTAAATAATTGTGTGTACATATATAAAATATTTTTATGTTAAAAAGTGTCCAAAGTAAGATGAATAAATTTCATTTATATAAGATATTACAGCAAAGTAAAGAAAGTGATGGTTTTAGTAATATCAGTGAAATTTATGAAATAATAAATGCTTAAATTTCCATGAAATTTCATATCAAATGAACCAGTTATAAAATTAAATAAATAAAACACCTTAATGTAAAATCTTGTCTTTATTATTATTATTTAGTGGTTAACAGTTTTTATTGCCCATAATCTTCATCAGAGTTACAATATATGTCATGTGATATATGACTGATTTTTACTAATATATATGTTATATATTGATACAAATATAAATAACAATAATGAAAACTAAATAATAATGATAAGATCTTGCATTTAAGAATGTATAAAGAAAAAGTGTTTTGTTTTTTATTTATATTAAGATCATAAACAGTCATGATTTTTTTTTACTTAACTGGCCCATAACTAACCTAATTAATCATTCCAACAATAAATAAATATTATATATAGAGCTTTCAAATAAGCTTTTAACAAGCTTTGCAAAATATCCCCAGACTGATTTCTGCTACTGGCATCATCAGTGAGGTGTTAGAATGTTCAAGCATTAGATTAAAAATACCAGGGCAAGCCCATCACTTTATCTAATGTATAACTATTAAATAGAAAATCTGAAATTTTCAGATATCCATATGTCTTTCAATCCAGCTATCTAACTTAAATAGCCATATGGAACTGAACTAATTTCAGATACACCATATATTAATGGCTTTAGCAATATAAAATCACCAAAGCCTTAATAGCAAAAAATAAAATTACAAAAAAAAATCAAGTCGGATGTCACATGACCTAATTTAATAACCTTGCATTACAAATGTTATATATAGAGCTCACAAATAAGCTCTTAACAAGCTTTGCAGAATATCCCCAATCCCAGACCATTTTCTGCTTGTTTGGCGATTTTATATTGCTAAAGCTATTAATATATCATGTATTGAACTTAGTTCAGTCCCATATGGCTATTTAAGTTAGATATTGGGATTGGAAGACATGGATGTCTGAAAATTTCAGATTTTCCACTTAATAGTTATACATTAGAGAAAGTGCTGGGCTTGTTCTGGTATTTTTAATCTAATGCTTGAATGTCCTAGCACCTAACTGACGATGCCAGTAGCAGAAACTGGTCTGGGGTTGGGGATATTCTGTAAATCTTGTTAAGAGCTTATTTGCAAGCTCTATATATAACATTTGTAATACAAGCTTATTAAATTAAGTCAGGTGACATCTGACTTGATTTTTTTTTAATAATAAAAAATAAATGAATATATAGGTAATTTTAGTTAAAGTGTAGATGTTCATTTTCTTCAGATGAATGTCATGCATTCACTAAAAACAAAAAATATGAGTGTAATGTGATTCAAATGTGATTAAGAAATCAATATTAAAGGTTTCAGTTCAATCTGAGTTAGTTATATGACATGATTTGTTCTCTTAGAAAAAAAAAAGTAATATTATTACGTCTTACAAACTAGTGGAGGGGAAAGAGTCTTGCTCTTAGAGGCTCAGAATCCAAGTCTACCATTAATGGGATTAGTAAATTTTATTTATTTTAGTGTAAGAGAAATGAAACTAAACATCATATGATCACCATCTCTTATGCTAGCACGTAACTCTCAGATCCAAGGCTCCTCACTGACAAAGGCCACAAGCCAGAAACTAGTCTGGAGATATTGGATGAGTAGGCACTAGATGGGGATTTTATGCACAAGTCTTCTGGCATTTATTGATTACTCTGGTTGGCACAGGGTGGCACTACTGTATGGAGAGTTTTGCCTGTTTAATGAAGGAAACTAACTAGTATAAATTTGTTTTTACACTTTGCAGAAGTCTATATTTTTTAAAAATGTTTTTAATTGTTTTTCTTTTTAAATTTACTTTTTATATGTCTTGAAAGTGTAAAGAACCTTAGTATATCAGAATTTCTAAAGTTTATGATGTGGAACAAATGGTATTTCAGCTCATTGGCAACTTAATGATCATTTAAGATCTATTACTTTCCATTCAATATATTGCGGTAATGTTTTTAATTCAATTTACATTATAAATTTAACAATAAATTGCGTGTTAAAACTAGATCATAGATCGAAAAAAGAGTTTTATATCAATCCTACATGTGTGTGCATGTATATTTAGAAAATAATTAAAATTGTTATAATTTAAATAATAAATATATTAGTGATAGTTAATTGTGCAGTCTGATAAACTAATACAAGGATCATTGGCTAAATAGTTCCTTGATTTTAATTTTCTACCCCAATAATAATAAATGATGAATTATTTATTTATTTCAAATAGGCCGTTTTTAAATAAACAAAATCTGTTATTAATTTTTTGGAGGTGGGGGTGAAGATTGGGAGGATGATAGGAGGGGTTTTTGCTTTAGATAAAAGAGAATAAAGAAATAGATAGTAGAATAGTACAACAAACAAAAACAATTGATAGACTAGTGATAGTTTGTCACTGCTTGCGACTACTTCACTATAATTAATTCTAAGATCTCCATTATGAAACTTCATAATAAACTTTAATGAACTTTTACATTATTAAACTGCATAAAGAATGTTAAAAAGGTTACACGCCAAACACAAATATTTGTATTATTGTTGTATTAATACGATAAGTTTTAATAACGCACTTTTGTAAAAATGTCTTGTGTGTGTGTGTGTTTGCGTTTGTGTATATGATAAAATTTTAATTGTTGATCTGGACAAATATAAGGTTAATACAAAAATGTTTGCTGCCAAATATTTTATTTTTAATAGACATATATTTAAAATAATTTTCATCAACACAATTTGTAAACCATTACCAGCCACTTTTTTTCTTTTTTGGATTTGTTTGAAATAAATAGGACTACTTTAAAAAAATGATTTAAATTATTTTGACAAATTGTATAATATCAATAAACTATTGATAAAACTTGTAATATTTCAATATTCTAGTGATCTGATTTTAAATTTCACCACTGAAATTATTGAGAAAAAAGGGAGGCAATTTAAGGAGAAATGGGATGGTCAACTTTTTATATGAGATGCAAAAAGTAAAATGAAAATGTTTGGTAGATTGCAGTTTATGGATAATAAAAGAATAGCCAGAATAGTATTTAATTGGGTTATGAGTAAAGGGCAGGCAACAAGATGGGTGAGAGAGGTAATGCAGTATGCAAAAGATTTGGATAAAGCATTTATATCAGTATATTTGTACAAAAGATGGGATGATTGTGTTAGGAGGATTGTTGAGTGTTATAGTGGTAAGGAATGAGATAAAAAAATAGATTTAATAATAAAAAATAGGAAGTTAGAGAGATGGAGAACTTGTATGGAGAGTAAAAAGTGTTTAAATATATATAGAGAAGTAAACAGAATATGGCTTGAACAGGATCTTTAGCAACAAGAGAATATACATGTAAATGGAAACATATGGATGATTTAGTCTGTAAATTGTGTAAGGAAGGATTAGAAAATATTAGGCATGTATTAATTGAATGTAAATGCTTGAAACCAGAAAGGGTACATATAATAAAGTTATGGAAGAATAAATATGAAAAAAGTGATTATACAGAAAGTGGATTATTGGTTTTTATGCTGGGTTTGGAAAAAGATAAGGGGGATTTGGATATAAAGGCTATAGAGTTGACAAAGATTATGTTGTGGAAATAGTATGGAGCAGAATATGGAAAAACTTAAGAGTGGTGAATGGAAAATAAAATGGCTAACAGGTTTCTCTGGTTATAATTGCTGAGAGATTTTTGACTTCATTTAAAAAGAAGCCACAATACATAACATCACATCAAAAGTATATAAAAATTAAAAAAATACTTCTAGTAACATAAATGGATTAAAAAGTAAAAATGCACTAAAAAATTTTTTTTTCACCTCATACAAATAAAAGCAAGGGTGCTATTGTTAAAAATTCACAAATCAGACTCTTAAAGAATCATGCCCATTTTCTTATGTCAATGCCAATCTATTCAAACTGGTGTTATTTTACAAGTTTATTTAAATGATTCTCTGACATGAAGTTTTAAACATGCACACTATATGCTTTTATTTGTGAAAAATAAATAAAAATATTTTTTTACTTTATCTTTCAGATGACCCATCACTCTCCACTCTATCTAATATCACTGATACACTCAAGCACATATATGCTGAAAAGATAAATAATCACCAATATACGTATTTCATGCTAAACCAGCAATCATCAGTTGGTCCAGATTATCATCTCCCACACATATATACTATAAGTGCTCAGATATATATTAAGATAGACAATCTTCCTACTTTAATGGACAGGCTCCAATCTACTACACCCTCAAACTCTTCAACCATCCATCCAATTGAAAATCTGATGATGGAATGCTCAAAGGCCACCCTGAGGCCGAGATTCTTGTCACACCCATATTACATATATAGACACACAGGTATATAATAAGCCTGTTTTCAGTTATTACATTATAGAGATGTCTGCCCATCCTTGCACATGTATTAAATGGATTATGTCCTGTACATGTGGGGTTCAGATTGACTTTAGGTCAACATGGGTGTGACAAGAATCTCGGCCTCAGGGTGGCCTTTGAGCATTCCATCATCAGATTTTCAATTGGATGGATGGTTGAAGAGTTGGAGGGTGTAGTAGATTGGAGCCTGTCCATTAAAGTAGGAAGATTGTCTATCTTAATATATATCTGAGCACTTATAGTATATATGTGTGGGAGATGATAATCTGGACCAACTGATGATTGCTGGTTTAGCATGAAATACGGATATTGGTGATTATTTATCTTTTCAGCATATATGTGCTTGAGTGTATCAGTGATATTAGATAGAGTGGAGAGTGATGGGTCATCTGAAAGTCTGTGCTCATATACCCTATATTACATATATAGACACACAGGTATATAATAAGCCTGTTTTCAGTTATTACTTTATCTTAGTACATTTTTATTTCTTTATTTTTATTTTTTCCTATTTTTTAGTTTTATATAGTTTCAGAAATTTGGAATGGCGGATATTTATAAAATTAAAAATTTTAATTTTTAATAATTTTTTTATTAAAACCATTTGCAAACACTAAAAAATATGGGGTCATAAGAATTGTATCTGTATGCAAAATTTCAAGTAGATTAGAATGAGCTTAGTGAAAATTGGGTTACAAGATTTCAAAGATAGGCAAAAAAAACAGATTAAGTTAAATAAAATCAAATAAAAAAGTTTTTTAATCATAATACTATCAAAATGTATGGATGTTTTCCCTTTACTGATTTTCTAGTAATTAGAATATGATTTGTGAATATATAAACAAAAAAATTGATATACAAATTTTGGGCTTCAACATTGAACAGTTAATAAAAATGAACTGATGCCCAATCATTTAATTCCCATGCTAACAGATATAACCTTCACAAGATATATCAGTATTCTTTATATAAGCCTATAACTGAGGTCATTTACTCTTCTTGTGGGTCTATATAAAGAATACCTAACTTATATAGCTTTTATATTGTCATTATGATTTGTTTAAAATGAGACGTAACTTGTCATTGCTATTGCGATCTTTGAAAGTTATGCATATAAAGATGTGGAAAAATTAAGCAATGGCATTGCTGTATGTCACATGACAGTTGTGATTAAAATTTTAAGTCTTCTTGAGTTTATATTTATAATATAATTTAAATCAAACAAGGCATCACGTGACTCTACCAGTTTTTATTTAGCATCTGCCCAATCACATCATTTCAAATCATGTCTACTTTAGAAACATCTGTATAATAATGAGTAATCATAGTCATGAGATGTCTATTTATTGCTCAAGCTTACTATTGAGTAAAATCATATGAGGGCATTTTACTGATGCTGAAGATTGGAAATCATTTAAAATTTATATTATTGATGTTTGTAATTCACCTACCTTGTACACATACACATAAATTTCTAATATTTGAATGAAATAAAATATTTCGAATTATAGGATGGTAAAATATTTTGCAATATTTTTGCAATACAATAATAGCTTCAAGTAGACTTGGTATTTTTTCTACTAGTTAGTGGATAATAAATAGATATCTTGCTATTACAACCTAGATGTTAAAGATCTTAGATTAATTTATGTTATTCCATTGAGTGTCAATGCTCTGATTGTAATATATATATATATATATATATATATGTGTGTGTGTGTGTGTGTGTGTAATATAATGCAGTATTCACTATTGATGTGTGGTGAGGAGGGAATCTTACTTCTAATGGTGCTGAGTCTGAGTTATCTCTGTATTTTAGCTCAATGGTATTAAAATTTATTTATTCCAAAATCTAAGTATCTCTTTAGTTGTTATACCTGTAACAAAACGAACTCTTTCCCAATTTAATAATAGTAAAAATTTAAATAACTAAGAATTCAAAATCACTATGAAATCTTAAAAATAGTTAATGATTTTTCCGTAAATAAAATGCAACAAAAAGAAGTATAATAATTTAGAATTATAGTTGTTTTATTAATCCAAACATTCTCCTGTCTGTCAACTTAACACTCAGTCTTGAACAATAATAATTCAGTTCATTTGTCTTTAATATTTAGACACCATTATAAATGCACAAAAACATAAGACTTAACACTTGTTTTTCTATTTTGTCATTATGAAGAATGCAGAAAAGTTCTGAATCGATTCTCACTTGATCAAAATAAAATAGTTTTGTCAATAGATTGAAACTGTTGGCTTCAACCTGACACTTGGGCGCTCAAACGCATTAATATCTCTTAAGTAAATGACCTTGATATTATATAACAGTAAAAACAATTTTAAAGTGATGTAATGCTATTTACGTGGTGTATTTCCTATAATTAAGTGAAAATTGATGCAATGCATTGCTTAAATAACTACAGATCATTTTTATAATAAATAAAAAAAAGCATAATAATAAGCACCCACATCCCTCTTGATTTTAAATCTATAGAACACACTCATTTGATATGAGTTATTCTTCAAGATATTTATTTCACCTTTGCTAATAAAATTATGCCTGTCCATTTTATTTATTGGTTCAATGAAACTTCAAACCATACTTTTGAAGCAAGCAATGACCATATCTAATTATTATTTATATAGATTTTTCAAGTTGTATTTGATCTAATAAAACTCTTAATATTTGTTCAATTAATTTTGAAATTTCTAAATAATAAAATTAATCCATCATACCCATTAATTAATTACATAAAAATTCTTTTGCATCACTAAAAAATTTTCAACTAATTTCTTCAATTTTCGAAATCACTAAACAATTGTATAAAAGTTCATCTACATCATTATTTTTATTTAACCACTAAACATCACATGATCACTATCTCATACTAGCACAATAATTGTTATTAAACAATTCAAAACAAAACAACACTCTCCATATAGTAGTGCCATCTTGTGCTAACAAGAGCAATCAATGGATGCCAGAAGGCTTGTGCATAAAATCCCTATCTAGTGCCTACTCATCCAATATCCCCAGACTAGTTTCTGGCTTGTGGCCTTCATCAGTGAGGAGCCTTGGATCTGAGAGCACTGCACCTAGATCTTAGGATCTAATGCAACCCTCCAGCACCCACCTTTTAACTCTTTAACTACAAAACTATGAGAATGAAATTGAAAACACTATTAATATTTTCAATCCAAGCTCAATAGCTTATATAGTCATATGGGTCTGAACTCAATTCAGTACCCATACATTTTGGTGTCTTTGGCTCTTCAACAACCATAGCCACCACTATCCTATTAGGCAGGATTGGTATTAAACCACTAAACATCACATGATCACTATCTCATACTAGTACAATAATTGTTATTAAACAATTCAAATAAAACAACACTCTCCATATAGTAGTGCCATCTTGTGCTAACAAGAGCAATCAATGGATGCCAGAAGGCTTGTGCATAAAATCCCTATCTAGTGCCTACTCATCCAATATCCCCAGACTAGTTTCTGGCTTGTGGCCTTCATCAGTGAGGAGCCTTGGATCTGAGAGCACTGCACCTAGATCTTAGGATCTAATGCAACCCTCCAGCACCCACCTTTTAACTCTTTAACTACAAAACTATGAGAATGAAATTGAAAACACTATTAATATTTTCAATCCAAGCTCAATAGCTTATATAGTCATATGGGTCTGAACTCAATTCAGTACCCATACATTTTGGTGTCTTTGGCTCTTCAACAACCATAGCCACCACTATCCTATTAGGCAGGATTGGTATTAAACCACTAAACATCACATGATCACTATCTCATACTAGCACAATAATTGTTATTAAACAATTCAAAACAAAACAACACTCTCCATATAGTAGTGCCATCTTGTGCTAACAAGAGCAATCAATGGATGCCAGAAGGCTTGTGCATAAAATCCCTATCTAGTGCCTACTCATCCAATATCCCCAGACTAGTTTCTGGCTTGTGGCCTTCATCAGTGAGGAGCCTTGGATCTGAGAGCACTGCACCTAGATCTTAGGATCTAATGCAATCTAGGTGCAGTGCTCTCAGATCCAAGGCTCCTCACTGATGAAGGCCACAAGCCAGAAACTAGTCTGGGGATATTGGATGAGTAGGCACTAGATAGGGATTTTATGCACAAGCCTTCTGGCATCCATTGATTGCTCTTGTTAGCACAAGATGGCACTACTATATGGAGAGTGTTGTTTTGTTTTGAATTATTTTTATTTACAGTCTTTACTTATTTAATGTTAAAAGGAATCAGAAGCTATTTTCCAGAGTTAGTAGTTTTTTACTGGAAAGGGGATATGCCTTGCATATGTTAATGATATTATAATTATTATAAGAGATGTGTTAAATGTTGTATTATCTATTAACTATGAAAGTTTTTTATTGGGTAAATATTAACTAAAAATCCCTTTTCCTCATTACTTTCTGCTTTATTTATAAAATATGTAGATGTTACAATAGTTATTCTTGCACGAAGATGAACTCAATAGGCAAAAATATAATATAACTTCTTTGGTACAATAGTCTGACTGTAAAACTCATGATTTATGAATTGTAGTTTAGTTCTGCTACTTCAATTCTAATAAACCCAGTGGTAATTTTATTTTATTAAACTTATTTAATTCACAATCACTTTACAATAAAAAAATAAAAATCAGTAAAAAGATATAGTGGATGCAATCAGGCTAATGATGGGGGATAGAGCTGGCAGACAATTGAATGACTTCATATATTATATTAATGTGAATAATCTAGAATAGTACTCATTCAAGAACACCACCTCTTACTACTTTGTAGGTTATAATGTTGGTTCATCAAAAGCTATATGATATTTCCATTATAAACAATATTTTTCTCTTATTTTTTATCATATCAATCAATAAATTGACTGTAGAATGTGGTCATCATGTGTCTCTCATTCCATCAATCACTTTCTTATGCTAATTGTGACAATGGATTTGTATATCTATACAATCGTATTTCCCTAGCAAAAATTTACTTATAGATGCCCTAATTATGGTTTTTTATGCATACTATCAAAGTGAAAGGGATTTTGAAAAGGATCATTTGACAAGTCTGCCTCATATAGAGTATGGCTTAGAAGATTTATTAATTAAAACAAAATTATTTTTAAAATTAATAATAGTGGTAAAACAGAAAAAATATTAATAATAAAGAACAAGTATTTATTTTTCATAATATAGATACTTGTAATGTGCAAACATTATTTGAGATAAATTTTTCAATTATATGAATGAAGAAAACACTCATGCGTAAGTCGCTGTTAACATTTTAAATTAATATAACTCCTCATAATCAAGGAGAAAAATACTTAACATAAAAAATAGATCATTTATATATATAATAAATGAATTTTGATGTCTGTATTCGTTCCACAATGTATGTAATATTCAAATCAATATATATCAAAATACAATAAAATTCACACAAATTATCTTATTTTTAGAAGTATTTTCGGCTAAGTACTTCTAAAAATAAGATAATTTATGTGAATTTTACTGTATTTTGATATATATTAATTTGAATATTACACACACACACATATATATATATATGATGGGAAAGAAGGCAAATTAACCAGAGAAAACAGACTTGCATAATATTCCATTTGTTATAACGTTTAACATCTTTTTTTTTTTTAGAATTTCTTGAAGTATTAATTAAAGGCTAAAGATATTAAACTATTATTTGCGCAATCTCCAAATTCAGATTCAAATCTTTCAGAGAGAGAAAAATAACAAAACTTTTATTTTTTATTGGACAATATTATTATATCAAAATCATTAAAAGATCAAATTTTTTTTCTTATTGAGAAATTTGGATTAAAAGTTTCTGGAAATACTAAAACCTCAAATGCTTTGCTATTAATGAATTTGTGCACAACATATATCTTTGATTTTAAAAAATACTTTATTTAGGCAGAAAAATCACTATAAAAATCATGGATGCATCCACATCTCAAAACGACAGTCTACATTATAGCTACAAGTCAGAATACAAAAGTTCTTTCTATTACATGAGCACTTGCAAGTATTCTCCAATGTTATATTGATATTTGCATTTTAAAATGCGCCTTATTTCAATCATATTTAACAAAAAAAAAATTTGATTTCATTCTTTAAAAGCATTATATGCATCTTAAATTTTAACCATAAATTGTTAACATGAATTTTTCAGGATTGTCATGTTAAGATATGGAATTCTTTTAAGAAATGTATTATGAATACAAGAAAATCTATTTTTGTGTTCATTGAAAAAATAATCTCATTAGTAGAATAATCATATAATTAATAATTTGATCAAAAACGTGACATTTTGTACTTTCAAAATAATAAACTGAATATGGATTTTTATATCTAATATAAAGATTTAACAGCAAAAGTTCAAAAACTGATACATATTTATGTTAAATGTTATTAGTTCATTCCTCACCCAAATTCTATTATATTGCAACTATTCAATAATATAAAAAGTTTACTTTTTTTTTTTTAAGTGTCATAGCATCGGCCGGGATGCGAACCCACAACCCGGGCAACTGCCTGCAAGTGCAAGGCAGTTGCGCTGACCTCTCAACCACCAATGCAAGACAAGGTTACATTCTTTCTCACTATTTTGGCCCTTTTATGAATTATGTTTACTTGTCAGATGAAGCAATCATTAAACACCTATCTCTATGCCACTATTGACAGTTTAATATTTCTCTATCATACCATTTTTTTACAAGATAGAGACTGTTTTTATCCACATTTAACATATTGTAAAAAGGAAAATAATTGTTGCTATTATAGAGACATTTTCAAATTATAATAATTTTTATCAGTGTATTCTCCATCTTAAATTTAGTTGTATTGTAATTATCCATCAATATAAAATACAGACCATTCTTTCTATTATACAACACTTCATAAACAATCTCAATGAGTCTCATTAGGTGAGCTAAAGAGATTAAACATTTGAATCTCTATGCTCTTATTGACAGTTGAATATTTTTTCAATACCCCATTCTCTGACAAAGTAATGATTTATTTCTAACACTTTTAAAACTCCAAGAAGACATACACTTTCATTGATTTTAATCCTTTTAGATTTTTTTATGCATTGAAATATAATTGGCATTATAATCCTATTAAATGCTTCAATGACAATATTTTGAATAAGTAAAAAGACTAGTATCATTATTTTTTAAACAATGATGCAAAGATAAAAACATCCAGTTTAGTGAAATTAAAAACTCCATGCAGTCTTAAAAATGAAAAGACTGGAAAGGCTGCAGGTTGTTATGAGATATTAATGAAGTTTTAAATATTGTGTAATATATTAGCTCTAAAAATATTGGAAATTATTTAGAAATATTTTAATCATCATTTAATATTAGATTTCATTATAAATTTCTTCCAGCCATAGATGAGTAGTTACCATATTCAAAATGGATTTTAGGATCTCTAGAAACAAGTGAGTGATTTATATATTAGTTTTACTGATTTGATCAAGGCATTATGTCCAATTAATTAATCAAGTTTGTGGCAATGTTTGTCCACCAAAATTTATTTGTAATATACCATTATTACATGATGAAATGAAAGAATTGTTAGTCCTACAAACAGCAGGTTTGACGTATATAAAATGAAAACTATTGTTAAAGTAACATACATATCATCTTCAACTTTGTACTCAATTTTTTAAGATAGTAGTCTTTGAAACTGTTTATAGACTATTTCATGAACCTTGAACATCAAGATCCATACAGGTTTAATGGTAGAATTTTAAATTTGAATTAATTATAAACATAAAAATGAACTTTAACTTCTTGGCTTTTGGATTTACAGTGTACTAAAGATAGCATTAATGTTTTCACTGAAAAATATAAGAACTTTAATTTAATAATTAATGTTCAAAATACTCAAATTCTTTATTATCTAATGATACTAAAAAACTTTTTTCAGCAACTTTTATCTTGGATGATTATTAATCTAATAATGGAAACCAATTTATATCTTAGTAAATATAAATTAATGTAGAAAGTTAAACATAGATATTAATTGATAAAACAGAATCTAGTGTGCTGGTGCTACCTTTAATAAGTTGAAGGCATATTTCATCACAGTTACTAACTTAAGTGATATTTGGACTATTACTGATAACTTCATTGGATTAAGCATATAAAAAGAATCATCTGTATAAGTCTTCCTAAATAAATATTCTATGGTAAACTTAATAGTGTTTTAATAGAAGAGGAAGACACCATCTACACCATAAAGACTAATTCAAAGATACTTTTAACAACTGCATTATTTATATTTAGTATTGGGAAAATAAGTTGAGGCTAGAATACAATAGAGAGCTATAATTAGACATGATACCGAATTTATTCAGAAAGACAAGTTTGTTGCAAAAAAAGTTCAAGGACAGCATAACAAAATATCAAATAAACAAATAATGGATTAAAATGTTTTGTCAAGTTTAGGAATTGGGTTTGCATAGTCATTTGAAGACTCAGTTCTATGGTATATTACTATTACTACTACTACTACTACTACTACTACTACTACTACTACTATTACTACTACTACTACTACAACTGCTGCTGCTGCTGCTACTGCTACTACTACTACTACTGCTACTACTACTGCTGCTGCTGCTACTACTACTACTATTATTAGTAGTAGTAGTAGTATCACCTTTCAAAACATCTTTATTTCATAAAACAAGAAAAGGTTACATTAATAACTATTTTATCACATGCAGATAAATTGAAATTAACATAAACAAATTGAAATTTGTAATAGGGCAAAAAGAAAAAAAGAAAAAAACAAAGAATATGCATGTGGTTTACACATTTAAATTTACATTTTTTTACTATTCATGCACATCCAATCAGTTTTATTCATTCATAAGACTTTTAGTTTTTTCTTTTATTAGTCTCTTTTCATACTATAATTTTGAGCATTGCTGCATTATGAACCAAGTAGCTGTGTACATCTCTTGGAATACAATTTTTTTCAGTCCTTAAGTGGAGTAGTTCTATTTTATTCCAGAATGTATTTAGATGTCTTTTTGGATTATTATTATATATGAAAGAGCATCAAAATAATGTAAAAATATTTGCTTGATAGATGGGTTAACTACCTTTAACAAATGATTGTAAAAGAGTTTGAATGCTACAATTTCTTTATTTGTATAATGATGGTATAGATATACAAATATTATCAAATGCAGGGCAGATAAAAAGAAAATGTTCTTGAGTCTCAGTCTCTTTATGACATAACCAGCATATGTCTTCTGTATTTATGTAATGCCTTTTGTATTTATAAAAGTATAATGTTGGTAGTGCTTCAAGATTTAATTTGAGCAAAAAGTCATAATATTTGGGTTTTAATGATCTGAATTTGAATTTTTAGGTTAGTTATTTATTGTTAATGTTTATAATTGATCTTTCATCATTTAACACAAAGGGAAGGTAAATTATCTGGTATATATCCCAATATATAAATTCATCTTGAGGTAGTGAATAAAAAATTTTTGGAATGTTGATAATTAATGTAAGTAAGATTTTGCAGTATTCATTGACTGGTGGTGGCTTATCTGTTGGGGTGATTTTAAAGAACACTTTTATGTATGGAAATAGATGTGCACAAGATGAAATAAGATTTAATGTCTTTTGAATGTTAAAAATATTTATTGAATGTAGTTACAATCTTTTCTCCCACAGCAACTTTTTACATAGTGAGTTTATTTTACTAGTAAAAGATTTAGTGTATAGTATTATTGGAGAATAGTATGTGATTCGATTAACAATTAATACATTGAATAGGGATACTTTTGAGTGAATGAAAGATATGATTTTGACAGTAAATCAATTATATTTTCAATTTAATTTTTTCCTGTATTTGTTAAAACATTTCTAGGTTATTCAAATAAAAAGGAAATCCTAGAAAGGAATTAGGTTTTTCTTTAAAATGTTGGGTGAAATTGTCCTATATATATTGACCAAGCACACAATTTATCCATATTAAACTCCAACTTGTATTTGTTAGTATATGAATTAATAATTTGTATAGAGTTTGGATCTGTTTCTAAAGGTTAAAAAAATTGAGACATGGTCCATGTATGCAATACAGGAGATATTGGCTTTCAAACCAGGTATGTATATATCTGATAATTCTTTTTCTATCATATTGAGTTGGGGTTAATATTTGTAATGTTTTTCCCATTTTGATAGATTCTGGTAGGCCTTTTTTTTACATACTATAAAGTGAAAGTTAATCAAACTATGAATAAGAAAATATCTTGTTTCTATTTTCAAAAAAAAAATAGCTATATTTTCTGATTAACTAGCCTACTAATTATTATGACAGGAATTGCCGACAAGGTTAGTTTTAATTTATAAGAGGGTGACATAGTCAATAGACTCCTAACTTCCTCATATCCCATAATTTTGATGCAAGTAGCGAAAAAATTGGGGTTATGCTTCCCGTAACTTTATTTTTTTTTAGAGAATATTATTGCCGAAAGTTTAATCAATAAATATTGGCAAAGGTAAATTATACACTCAAATCCTAATAAACTAACCTTAATAAATTTAATAATTCTCATTAATAATGCACAATGAATAGTTGATATTAGAAATAAATATTTTATTCTAACAAATTAAAATATCAAAAACACAAATTACTAATAAGTTGGAAAGAATAGATGCACGCTAATATAGATATGAATCAATTAATTAAAACAATTCATATTACACTTATATTTCTTAGGTAAACAAAAGTCTTTTGAATAATAAAATTTAATGTCTCTATTAGGATTATATTATAAGAAATGATTTGCAAATGCTTAATTTAGTCACAATTGGGAATAGTTAATCTTAGCTTACTGGTAAGTTTAACGAGTTTACAAAGATTGTTGATTACCATACATAATTTTTCATGAGGTAGAATGAGCTCACAGCCATTAGTTTTAACTTGTTTTTTAATCCATTCTAAAGGCTAGTCATGAAAGTTTTTCTGGTGTTGACAGTCTTTATAATGAATGATGTCAAAAGCTTCAGTCCACTCCAGCATGAAGAATTATTTCAGTGTAGAATGGTCCTGGATTACAAAAGATCCAGGACCAGCTAAAAGAAAAACAGACAAGACCTTGATCACACTGGTATTCTTCCTTTTATACTAGAGGTCTGGTTTTCAGACTTCTGTGCATATTTTCTTTTGTCCTTTTATCAACATACAAGATAATAATCTTATACATTTTTTCTTAAATTTAAGTTACAAACTCTTTTTTTAGACATAATCCCACCATCTTGAATTAGCTTCCAAAAAGGTTTTACTGATTGTAATCTGTGTGGGGAATTCTCTTTCTTTTAGTTTAGCTGGATTAGTAATCTGCATGTCTTTTATTCTTTCCAATTTTTATTTTTATTTTTAATTATATAAAAAAAATATGAACAAAAGATGTAACTTCAATTGTATATTTAAAAAAGAAAATTAATTGCATCTTTTAATAAGATCACAAAATTTACTTTTTTTTTTAGCTTTTACCAAATGCCAATATATTTGTACCATATATAAATAAACTATGCATAAATAAACAGTACAATACTACCAGGGCCAGAAGATGAGAATAAAATAGGGGTTTAAACTAATTTTATTCTTAAGTTTTAAGTCCATATTCAGGTTTTTTTGTATTCGTGTGCTGATATATTTTTGTAGACTTATTCACAAGTGACATGTGGCTTTAAAGCCCATATTTAGGGTCTAACAAGGCAAGAATAAGAAATGTTTCCACATTCACTTGTGTTCTTTCCACTAAAGCATGATACTAACAATAAGAAGCTCAAGTCATAAGCACATATGAGCATTGCTCATCGTTTTGAGTCTTACAGGCACATGAAAACTTGGTCTGCCCTCTCATTCCTCAGGAACCCTGCTACAAATAGACTGATGGGAATTTACAGATGGTCTTATGTTACGTAATGCATACAAGGACTTGGGGCTATGCTTTCATCCCTCTCCAGCATCCGCCTATACGGTCAACACTTGTGACTTAATATCTACATCAGCTGTGACCGTGTTTTCTAGACATATTTTAAAAAAATATCTTTATAGTTATATAATCCAGTTTAGTTAGTTTTCCTTTTTTAAAATAAAAAAAATTACCATTCATTCTCCGGCTATGGGTTTTATGCCATCATTGTAATGTTCTTTATACCATTACGATGTATCTCAGGTTATGGTTGGTGTTTCGAAGCCTTATGTTGGGAACCCATTGTAATATTTTTCCTGTTTTGATAGATTCTGGTAGGCCTTTTTTTACACACTATGAAGTGAAAGTTAATCAAGCTATGGATAAGAAAATGTCTTGTTCCTATTTCCAAAAAAACATAGCTATATTTCCTGATTAACTGGCCTACTAATTATTATGACAGGAATTGCCGAAAAAGTTAGTTTTAATTTATAAGAGGGTACCATAGTCAATAGACTCTTAACTTTCTCATATCTCATAATGTTGATGCAAGTAGCTAAAAGATTGGGGTTATGATTTCCCGTAACTTTATTTTTTTTAGAGAATATTATTCTCGGGGCTTAATCAAAAAATATTGGCAAAGATAAATTATACACTCAAATCCTAATAAACTAACCTTAATAAATTTAATAACTTTCATTAATAATGCACAATGAATAGTTGATATTAGAAATAAAAATATTTTATTCTAACAAATTAAAATATTAAAAACACAAATTACTAATAAGTTGGAAAGAATACATGCATGGTAATCCAGATATGAATCAATTAATTAAAACAATTCAAATTATACTTAGATTTCTTAAGTAAACAAAAGTCTCTTGAATATTAAAATTTAATGCCTCTATCAGGATTATATTATAAGCTTTTTGGAGAATGGTTTGCAAACGCTTAATTTAGTCACAATCGGGAATAGTTCATCTTAGCTTACCGGTAAGTTTTGTGAGATTACGAAGATTGTTGATTACCATGCATAGTTTTTCATGAGGTAGAATGATCTCATGGCCCTTGGTTTTAACTTGTTTTTTAGTCCATCCTAAAGGCTAGTCATAAAAGCTTTTCTGGGGTTGATGGTCTTCATGATGAACAATGTCAAAAGCTTCAGTCCACTCCAGCATGAAGAATTATTTCAGCGTAGAGTGGTCCTGGATATTTCATGATCCAGGACTAACCAAAAAAACAGACAAGACCTTGATCACACTGGTATTCTTCCTTTTATTCCAGAGGTCTGGTTTTCAGACTTCTGTGCATATTTTCTTTGGTCTTTTTATCAACATACAAGATAATAATCTTGTACATCCTTTCTTAAATTTAAGTTACGAACTCTTTTTTTAAACATACTTCTGCCATCTTTAATTAGCTTTCAAAAAAGTTTTACTGATTGTAATCTGCATGTGAAATTCTCTTTCCTTTAATTTATCTAGATTAGTAATCTGCGTATCTTTTATTTTTCCAATTTTAACTTTTATTTTTAATTACATAAAAAAAAATATGACTGAAAAATGTAATTTTCATTGTATGTTTTTAAAAAAATTACACAAACTAAAAAAACAATTTTAATTGCATCCTTTAATAAGATCACTAAATTTACTTTTTCTTTTAGCTTTTACCAAATGCCAATATATTTGTACCATATATAAATAAATGGTACAATATTGATAGTAAAAAAGAGCACTTAATGGAGAACCTTGGGGAATTAAACAGTAAGATACAAAAGAGTATGAGTTTTTTCCATTAAGTGTAATATGTATTTCTTGACTGAATAGAAAATTGGTGATTAAGTATATTAAAGCTCTTGGTGTTGCTGTGTTTGCTAATGCATCAGCAAGAAGTTCAATTGAAATCATGTCAAATACTGATTTTATATCCAGTTGGATTACAACTGGACTATATTTTTTATTATTTCTGACAGTATCAGTAACTGTTTTGAATAGAAAAGTCACTTGCAATATAGATCAGCCTTTTTAGTAAATTGCATTTTAGATAGTATAGATATAAGGTAGGGTTTTATTTTGACTTTAATGACTGATTCTAAATGTTTGATATCCAGTGGACTCATTGATATGTTTCTTAGATTATTTAATGTGTTTATTTTTCCATGTGTTTTAGTAAATGGTATTAGTAAAATAGGGTATAATCCGTGTATATAATAGACTTTTTTGTTAGAAAGATGCCTGTATTACATAAGTACTGTGCAATAAAATTTTCTAAATGCTTGAATACAAAGCAAGGTATTCCATGCATTCCTAGGTGACAAGAGTTTGATGTTATGCTAGCTTTTGAACAAAAATTCTTGGGCATAAGTAATGTTTCTTCTTCTGGGTCATCGAGAAAGAAAGGCACAGGATTGAATTTTTACTTCTCTTGAAGTTTGTTTTTTAAATGTGTGTAAAGAGGTAGCAACATGATGTAACTGGAGATTATTTTGTCTTGTATTTTAATTGCTATTCATATGCAAGCTGATGTTTTTGTCCTAGTGACCAGAAGAATATAGTGTCTGGACCATATGTGATTCTATCTCAAAAAGATTTTTTCTTTTTTTATATAGCCATATAGTTCTTCAGGGACTGATTGGTAAAGCTTCATCAGAGCAATTACATTTTAACAATTTTGTTTATTTGTTGTACTGTTTGTTATTCTCTTGTGTTTTTCAAAATCTACAAGAGCTAGAAATCTTGAAGAGACTAGGGTGACCTTTGTTATTAGATTAATTGTATATGAAATAATGCTAACAAAGGCAATCCATATTTGCACTGGATCTATTTCCATATCTTGAAGTTTGAAAAGAGAGATATATATTTCTGAGAATAGATATTCAGGGGTTCAACATGGAAGGAATACTCTAATTGTGTTTCTTATAAATGATATTGATCTGTATATGTAATCATTTTCCAGTGAAACAATAATTGCAGAATGATCTGATAATGATGACTTTTTTATTGTTAGGATGATTATGTGATGCAATACTGGTGAGTAAAAAACCAGGTCAATTAATCATGAAAACCTGCTATTATTAAATATGACTGAATTCTGTGGGAAATAGCCTTCTCCATTCACAAGTGGGATAGCTAGTAATGTAACTATTTTGTGATAAATCCATATATGACATGTTGAGGTCACCAAGTAAAATTAGTGGATGTGATGAGGATGCTATTTTGGAGTTTATAGTTTAAATAACTTTATTAATTGATCTATGATTTGGAGGTATGTAGACAAATATTACATTCAATGTAATTGTTTTATGATATAAGATTATAATTAATATGTGTGAATCCATATATATATATATATATATATATATATATGGATTCACACATATATATATTATATATCTATTCATATATATATATATATATATATGAATAGAGGGAGCAGGTTTTCATTACCACTACTCCTGTACTCGTTGAGGGTGAAAATGAAGTTTAGGAGAATGCTGAGTATCTTTGATTACTAAGGTAGTTAGATAGACTAATCTGAGATTCATTATAAATTTTTGTTTCAAGTAGCCTTAGCAAATGAGGCTGTACAATTTCAAGCCATTTTACTAATTGATCGTTTTTCTCTGGTGAGTTTAATCCTTGAATGATGATGATGATAATAATAATAAATATTATTATTATTAATTATTAATTATTATTATTATTATTATTAAGTTTCAAAAGGAACTTTTTTGATATTGCAAAAATAAAGTTGAAAAATCAATACATATAACCTGACAAATTATGGCAGTTTGTTAGAATAAAAAAAAACATTATAAGTTGTGAAACATACTATATTTTATTTATTATATAATAGAAAAAAGACATAGTTAGTACCGATCACTATAAATTAGAGCACTGGTATATAAGTAACCATGTAGCTGCATGTATATCGTTTAATAAAATCAATAAAAATCATATCTGCAAATATATCTGCCAGAATATTTTTTATGACTTTTTAAAAATGTCTAGTTAGTTTTTAGTGTTCAGGTGTCTTCTTGTATTATTGTTGTAAAGAAAAAAATATCTTGTGTGCCACAGATCATAAAGTACAAATATGATAGTTCTTTTCTTCAAAAAGACTTCATGATAGAATGAATTGTAGTATTATTTTTGTGAAGTATTTTTGTTATGTACTGAAGTGTCTTTTAGGCTACTATATTTAAACAGAGTATGTTTTTGATCTTTTCCCATATAGTTTCCATGTTGACAAAATTTCTTTTATATCTGAAAAATATATTAGGTAAATGCCTCATATTTAATTTGGGCATAAAATCAAAATATTGGTTCAAGAGTCCACTACATAAACTTCTAATCAATCTGAACCTTTATTTACATTTGGATATAGAAGAACATGAGTTTTCCAATAAATTATTTATTTTGTGAGAAAATTTCTTCATGTTTTTCACTAAGTTAATTGGTACTAGAATTGTTGAGTATATTTTATATATGGAGCAGGTTTATTTGTCTCCAGATGTGTAAAAAATCTTACCATATTGAGACGATTAATAAATTTTTGTAGCCTATATACATAAATTGACAGCAATTGTCATTCACTCTCCCCTCCCCCCCCTTAAGCTTTCTATATAGTGACTAAAAAACATTTGAAATGAATGATTTTATGAAGATATTATTGTTGCTGATATTGTTATTATTGTCACTATTATTATAATGATAATGTTTACATGATGAATAGAAAAATATAATTAATCCAATGATTACTAATGATAATAAATGTTATAAAATTAACAAACAAAATAAATATTTCTTTTTTTTCCTTGAAAAATGTAAACTATAATGATAATAAAATTACTAAAAATATTTCTGCTGAAGTAAGGGATTCTAATGTATCAGTAGAAGAAATTATTATGTAAAGTGTTGAAAAATTATCTAAGAAAAGAAATGCATTTATAACTGTCACTTATAAAAAGAAAGTGCAAAGTAAAAGTAGATATGATAATATAAACACACAGTTCATAAGTGAAACATTATCCAATTATGCTTTTAAAGCAATTGAATCAAAAAGGGAATTTTTAAAATTGTTACAAGATTATACCTAGATGTATCTGAAGATCAGATTCAAAAAAAAAGTTGGATACATCAATAGTATTTTACAAATTGAAATCGAAAGGTGTGAAATATTCATCTTTTTTATATTTTAGTGCCTGATCAATATTCTGCTGATGTTAATAATCCTGATTTTTGGCTTGAGCATATCTTTTTTATTTTATTTTATGGTAATGTAAATCATCTTAAAATTCAGAAATTTGTAATCATTGAAACTAATACAATGATTTATTCATATGACAGTGGCAGTGTTGGAAATTATACTGAGAAAGTCAATAGAGTTGGTCATGCTACTATAGCAGTCTTAGTTGATACTTTTAATGTGTAATGAATGATATATTAAAATGTGTGAAGATCAGATATTTCATATGATGTTAATGAAGAATACAGCATACTTATTGTACCGGTCAAAAAGAAGCCAACACATCAACAAACCCAAACTCAAAGTCGGATTCAAAATCAGGCAGTTGAAACTGAATTCAAACCCAACTCACAAGCTCAGATCAAATCAATGGATGACATATTGTCGGTACATGACTATGCACCAAGGAACTAGCTCAACGGATGATGATGATTAATGAGACCCTTGATTTAACTCTAATAAAGTATAATAAAATAACTAAGAATCTTTATAAGTCTACTCATATATATATATATATATATGTATGTATGTTCAGGTTGCCAATACAGACAGTGAGCATTAATATTAAAATAATTTGAATTAAAAAAAAAGTTAAAAAACCAAATGTGTTAATAAAATGTTTAATAATAATTATAATTTTGTTCAACTTTTAGATTGTGATTGTATAGAGTATCTCTAGTCTTTAAACGGAATTTATAATTACAACAAGAATGGCAGTCCTTATTATATGCCAATACTATAACGCAATATTCTGGAATGATTATTTATGTCTATGCCCTGACAAGTAAATAAAGGTAGATAAAGGTATTTGGCTGTGACATAAATTATTGATCTAATTCTAAAAGAAAGAATATGAGATTCATTTTCACATTCCTAAATCAATTCACAAAGAGCAAGATACGTATTTAGGGCACAACTTTAATATTTAATAAAAAAAAACTTATTTAATTATAAATAAATATGAATTTGTTTGACTTTAATAAAATCAATTCATCACGATTTACGAGCATTAGAGCGGGCTTTACTGGAACTGAGAAATAAACGGTACTGACGACTTATGAGCTATAAGAATAAATATGAAAAATAATGGCTTTGTCAGTGATTTAAGAAAACAGCAGGGCGGCTTGTGTTTTACAAGTCTTTACTGCCCTTTTGAAGGAGATATGGGACACAGGGGAAACCAGGTCGAGTCATAGCTATGAATCTTTGGTGTTCCAAATATAAAAACGAGCAAGTGAGGAAGTGCTTTCTTCCTATTTATTAAAATAACATGAAGATCACCGATGACAAGCTTACGAAGCATGAGATGGCTCGCGTCAGCAACATTCGGAAAATGATGACTTGGTAATCATTGTATTTAAATAATAAAACCCATTTTATATAAAGAATGCTCTACGTGATGACCTGACCAAGTTGAATTAAAATCAAATGAGCTTTAACTAAAAAGTACTTAATGCAATTAGAAATTATATTAATTATGACCTAAATCTCATGCCCTTCCTGAATATTAATAGAAAGTATAAAATTTGAATTAGAATATATTCATTTAATTCCTTTATCGGCCTTTTTGCGAAACAATATGTTAATGTGAATAAATAGATATTATAAACTCAGTAAAGTGGCCAGGAGCATAGGTTAGAAATTGAGCTAATAATTTATTATTATTAGCCATTAATAAAAATAGCAAAAATTGTATAAATCCTTCAACTCGATAATTAATAGAATTGTATCCAATGAGTTCTAGTGAGTAAGAATTACTATAAAAATTAATATTATATTATGTGCACAAAGCAAATGGGACAAAGGAGCTCATCGAGTCGAAAGATTCATTGGCATATAATTAAAAATAAACAACATTAATAAATCACACAATAAATATATATAATATAATAAATGAACCGCCATCGTAAGAAAAGAGAAAGTTAACACATATTAAATTTAAAGACTAGAGATTAAGATAGAAAATTACTACACTATAGCATTAATACATTAACCTTTTAACCGCTAATTATATTATTGGTTGTATGAGGTAAAAATCAAATCTTTTAATTGGCCAACTCACAAACTGAAGACAAAGCCTATTGTTAAAACATATTCACCTATAATATTAAATTCAACTCAGATACGTTTATAAAAAGTATATTACTAATTTTTCAGGTTATGAAGAGAACGAAAGTTCTTTCAAAAATAAATTGCTATTTATTTATTCTAAAATATTCAATTTCGGCAACATAAAAGCTATAATATAAACAAAAAGGTTGACTTTTACGTTATAGAAAAGTAAATATTTCTTTTAAATATTTCTTTAATATTTTTACTAAAATCTTCAATATTTTTCGAAAATAATTTTGTTTTTTTAGTTTTTTTTTTAAAAAAACTAGTTTAATTTCTGAAATTATATTTTTTTAATACTTAAAATTGCATTCAAAATGAAAATCTCAGTGTTTTTCTTTATTTTCTTTGATCAGGCGGTTTCTTTGTTCTTTCCAGCCAATCAGAATGTCTTTTTCGGCTGAGAGCATGCTAAGAACCAATAACAAGTAATGTTCTTTCTTTGTTTAGGTTTAAATGCATTGTTCTTATTTTTTACTTGTAAAATAAATCGGAAGAGGGCACCATCTTACAGAACTTTTAAAAACCTATTCAAAACCTATCAAACGAATTTTTTAGCATAAGAACTGGCAGAGTTAGAGTGACATCAGATGTCTACGAGGAGCCTCATAGGAGGCGGGAAAAGGGTTAAGGAAAAAGAAGAGCTTTTAACAGTACTTAATTTAAAGGTAGTGTAAAATAAAGTTCGAAGACCAGCCAGAAAGTAGCGGTTCATATAAGAAAGATATTACCATTTCTTCATGGTTGGCTCATTAGATTACACATGGCAGAGTCCAGTTGGATGAAACATAGATGCGCATTTTGGAAAATTATTTGAATGACATTTTGAAGGATTTCTCTAATGTTTCAGCAGCTTACAATTGGTATATGAATTTTTACATTACAGTCACATTGAAGATTTTCAGGGGACTTCAGGAACCGTTGTCAGATTCCTGAAGTTAAGCCCCCCACCATGGTAGAAACACTATTTTACTTCATAATTTAACTGGGTGGTTTCTTCTCTAATGAAATATATATTGCTTCTTTTAATGAGGAATAATAGCTACTTGGAAACTTTTTCTGGGCTATTTATCTGTCCTCTGATGCCTTTAGGCGAGCGCTTCTTTCATTATTAATTTACTAGTTGTTTTTAGATACATTCCTTCGATAAGGCTTTCAAACTCATTAACTTGAATTCATTTTGTAATTAGAAAATGAATTTTTAAAATCAGAAAAATGATTTTAATTACCGACCGTCCTTACATTTCGAATACTGTACTTATCTTTTTTTTTAATTAATAAAAACTTTACCCATTGTTTTTGGAAAGGGACAATCTGAAAGCTTATCAAAAGAATGTAGCTTTTAATCACTAAAAATTTGAACCAACTATTTAAAGTAAGATAAAACATTCCCGACACAATGAAACTTTAGAACGAATATGTACATTTAAATATTTATAAATATATACGCACAATCCACACAATAATAATATATATAAATTCATAAAATTTATTAATAGAAATGATTAATTTAAATCTCAAACGAGTTAATTTTAACATACATTTATGTAATAGTTTTTCTTTAAGGAAACTAGCGTGGACTGAACGTAAAAAGCCCCATTGCATCGGAAATTCAAGATTAGTACAAGGGGTTTGAAGTGGGCTTCAGGTGAGATATCATGAAGCTAAGATCGAACTTAGATCCGACTGCTTCATTATTGACTGTCTCATTATCTGTATTGTAATATTTAATGGATTGTTTTTGTAATAATTTATATTGTTCTATTAAAATGTCAGAGGCCTTTGTACAAAGGCAACTGAATTTAAAGAAAACTTATTAACAGAGAAATTTGATATAATTTTTCTAACTGGAACATGGTTGAATGATGAATATCTATTTGATGATAGCTATACAGTAATTCATCATGATAGATTATCATCTAATTTATTGAGAGTTAGTAAAATTTTAATTGCATTAAAAAAAAATATTTGTTTTAAAAGGACGAGTTATTTGGAGTCAGATAATGAGTATAGATGGATTGAAATTTTATTAAAAAATAATGTTAAGTTTCTTGTAAGAAATATATATATATAAGATTTACATTATCTATTTATCAATTTGACAAACTCTTAACTTTTTTTAATATAAGTAGCATGTTTTTAAATATAAATGACTTTAAAATTGTATTATTCTGACATAGAACATTTACTGTGTCAGTAGTTTAAATAAAGTTCTTATGAGAGTAATCCACATGTGAAATCTAATATCCTTCATCCCTCTCTTGAAGTCTTTACTCATGTTGCTTTGAATGAAAAACTTTTTTTTTTATCTACAGTTAGAGATTTTAAAAACAAAGACTATTTTAGTTTATATTTAAAATTAGCTAATATTTTTTGGAATGATATATATAAATGTTTAGATCCAGATATCGCAGCTGGAAATTTGATCAAATAATTAATTTGGTTATTCCTTTGAAAGTGAATGAAATGAATAATTTTCCTGCATATTTTTTTTAATAAACTTACAAAAACAATTAAAGCTAAAAATAAATATGAATTGCTAAGTTAACAAATTCTTTATTATATATATTAATGTTAACTCTATGTTAATGCTATACAAGGAATGGACTTTAACAAATATTTATTAGGGATGGAAGGCAATATGTATAGGGACTCTAACAATTTTTGGAAATTTATAAAAAGAAATAAAAAGGTCAAATTACAATCCTCAATCAAAGTTTATAATGACATGATAACCAATCCTTTGTTAATATCTAATTGCTTTACAGATTTTTTTTTTCTTGCAGTAATATTTCATTTTCTAATCAGTCAAATGGTTTATCTGGTTATACAGTTATATATGATTTTCTACTTTGTGTAAAATTTAGTCTTCAACAATTGTTGTCTGCTTTTTATAGTTGGTTTTGATTGCATATCTGATTTATTTATAAAAGTTGCACGGATATTCTAACTCTTTATTTAAATGTATTTTTAATCATTCTATCAAAAATCACTTTTTTTCTAAAACGTGGAAAACTACTAAATTAGTTCTTATTTATAAAAATGTCATAAAAATAGATTTGAAAATTATATACCAGTTTCAATATTATTGGTTCCAGTTAAATTATTTTATAGTTGTATATGAATCTGTTTATACTTACCTGAAGAAATTTATTCCAGAATTTCAACATGGGTTTGTGAGAAACGGATCTATTACTACAATAATCAAAATCAAATTGATACAATTTTTTTTATTTTTCTAAGATATTTGATATGATTTCCCATTCTATACTTATTAGTAAGCTAGATTATCTGAGATTAACTAAATCATAGTTAGAATGGTTTGCATCTTTTTTGCATAAAATACCGCAATTAGTTAAATATTTGGTTTGTGAATTAGATTGGTTTAATGATTCTGATGTTTTTCAGGAATTTGTTTTAGGATCATTTCTGTTAAAAACATATACTGCCAAATTAAATTACATTTTATGCTTTTTTGATATTAAGATTTATAAAAATATTAAAACATCTAATGATTGCAATTATCTACAAAATTGTGTCAGTAGATGTGGATTAAACCACTAAACATCACATGGTTACTATCTCATAAGCACATAATTGTTATTAAACAAGGCAAAACACTCTCCATACAGTAGTGCCACCCTTCACCAATCAGAGTAATCAATGGATGCCAGAAGACTTGTGCATAAAATCCATATCTAGTGCCTACTCATCCAATATCCCCAGACTAGTTTCTGGCTTGTGGCAATCATCAGTGATAAGCCTTGGATCTGAGAGCACTGCACCTAGATCTTAGGATCTAATGCAACCCTCCAGCAACCACCTTTTATCTCCACTTAACTACAAAACTATGAGAATGAAATTGGGAAAACACAATAATATTTTCAATCTAAACTCAATAGCTTATATAGTCATATGGGTCTGAACTGAATTCAGTACCCATACATTTTGGTGGCTTTGGCTCTTTAACAACCATAGCCACCACTATCCTATTGAGCAGGATTGGTGTTAAACCACTAAACATCACATGATCACTATCTTATATTATTCTGATTGGCACAGGGTGGCACTACTGTATGGAGAGAGTTTTGCCTTGTTTAATAACAATTATGTGCTAGTATGAGATAGTGATCATGTGATGTTTAGTGGTTTAACACCAATCCTGCCTAATAGGATAGTGGTGGCTATGGTTATTAAAGAGCCAAAGCCACCAAAATGTATGGGTACTGAATTGAGTTCAGACCCATATGACTATATAAGCTATTGAGCTTAGATTGAAAATATTATTGTGTTTTCAATTTCATTCTTATAGTTTTGTAGTTAAGTGGAGATAAAAGGTGGTTACTGGAGGGTTGCATTAAATCCTAAGATCCAGGTGCAGTGCTCTCAGATCCAAGGCTCCTCACTGATGATAGCCACAAGCCAGAAACTAGTCTGGGGATATTGGATGAGTAGGAACTAGATAGGGATTTTATGCACAAGTCTTCTGGCATCCACTTATTACTCTGATTGGCACAGGGTGGCACTACTGTATGTAGAGTTTTGCCTTGTTTAATAGATGTGGATTATGATGTATACATATAATAATAAAAGTCTCTACAGGTAATTTTAAATAAGCAGTTACTTGAGAGAAAAAAAATTTGTTTTTGCCCCAAAGGAAATAGATTTTTTTTAAAAAAGATTAAAAACAAATAATATTACTCTATTAAAAGAAATCAAGGGTGGTCAGTTTGCATTGTTAAATAATAATGATTTTAAAAATAAAGTTTCTTTAGAATTAAATAATGGGAGGTGTTTTATTTTAAATTCTGATCCTGGTAAAAAAAAAAATTTAAGTTAATTGAAAAAAAAAAATCAAAGTCATATATCACATGACTCAATTTTTAAACTTGTAAATAAAAAATAATGAGCTCTGCTAATTTGTTCTAACAAACTTTATTGATAAATGTCAGCTAAACAAAGCATTTAAAAATCTTTATCTTGAAAACCACTCCCTATTCTCAGAACAATGGTTTCATGCTATGGCACTCCTCAGTGAGGCACTAGGATAGATCTAGTGTCTGAAACAACCCTAGCACCTCATTAAGGAGTGCCAAAGTATGAAACCATTGGTCTGAGGTTAGGGAGTGGTTTTCAAGATAGACATTTTTAAATGCTTTGTTTAGCTGGCATTTATCAATAAAGCTTGTTAGAGCAAATTAGCAGAGTTCTTTTTTCTAAGTTTATTGAAATTATGAAAATTGTAAATAAATTTTTTTTAGATAAATCTACTTATTTAAATTGTTTTCTTGTGATTTTTTGGCTCCTAAGGTTTTCTTGAATTTGAAATTTCATAAAGATAATTTTTTAAGTTATATTTTTGATTATATAGGGGGAGGTTTGATAAAATTTCTTATAATGTTTTTTTAAGAGTTATATAAATTTAGGTAAATCCTATCTATCTTCTTTTGAAGTATGTGATAAAATTAATGGATTTGTTTTAGGAAAAGATTACATTTTTGGTAGTTTAGATATTAAAAATATGTATTAATCAGTTGATAGGATAAAAAGCATTAATGTGTGTTTCTTGAGTTTTAAAGAAATTTGAATATTTTTCTGCAGATAAGATTAAGGTTATTCATGATTTATTGTTGTTAATAGAGAATTTTATGTATTTTGTGTGTAATGATGTGTTTCATAAAATTAAGAAGAGTTGGGTTATTGGTTATGTTATTTCTCCTTTAATGTGCTCTGTCTATATTGATTTTTAAAAAGTAGTGTTATTAATAATTTTTCTGTTTTGGTTTTAAAGTTATTTATTAGGTATGTTGTTGATTGTTTGTTTAAATTGTATAGGAGGATAAAGTGAAGGATCTTTTTGATATATTGAATACTTTTGATTGTAATATTAAATTTACTATTGAGGGGAGTGCATTTGAATTTGTAAAGGTAGCATTTTAAGATTTAAGAATTGATAAAGTTGGTAATGTTTTATTTTGTAGTTATTTCATTGATAAGGCTAGATAGTTATCAACCTTTTACTCATAAGAGACTTTTTTATTGAATTTTTGTTATAAGAATAGGTTTAATAATTTTGAAAATAATAGTTGTATTCAGAGAAGTCAATTTACATCTGATTATTTTGATTTAGGATGTAATAATGAATTTATTAGGAATATCATATTTAGTAAAAATATGTTTGTAGTTAACCAAGACATATTGAAAAGGGCTAAAATTTAAAAATTGTCGAAAAGAGCTTTTATATGTTATGATTATATTACAGCTATTGTCATATATTATTTTGTTGTTAGATAAAGATATTTTATTCTATATCTAGGATTTATTTTTAGTAAAAATATTTATAGATCTGTTAATAATAAATATTTAAGTGTTAATGAGAATAAAGAGTTTATTTCTTTGCCATATAAGTTATCAATTCGTAAATTGATTTATAAGAATAGTTTTTTATTGGGTGGAATGGAAGTGGCTTGGAAGAAAGACCTGAATTTAAATTCATTACTAAATGATTAAAAACAGTTAATTGGTTGCAAATCTATTCCTGGAGTAAATTATAAGATTCTTTGCAATTGTCATAAAATTTATGTAACTCGGCATAAATTAAATCTTAATAAAAGAATTAAAGTTCATAAGAGTAGAATTGAAAATAAATATAATAAGTCAGCTTTGTATATTCATGAACTGAGTTTAGATCATAAAATATTATTTGACAATTCAGAGGCAATCTTTTATGAAAAAAGTGAATTGAATAGAAGAGTAAAAGTAATTTTGATGATAAAATATTTTGAATCTGATATCATCAATCTCATAAAGAGATCCCTTAATGTTAATGGAAATTGGGTTTTGAAGTGAATGATGGGAAGGCTATTTTGTTTGGTATATATAGGTGGTATGTTTAGTTAAATTTTATTAGAAAAGGTCTATTTGTTAATAGATCAAACCATGTTGTGGAAGAATTTTAGTAAAGTTTACATTTTTGGCTAGTATTGTAATGTTATATGAATTTTTATTTTATAAAATAAAAGAGACAGTGAATATTGACTCTGACGTTTATGTAAAGAGAATATGCTTATTTTGGAGGTTTTGGTAAAGCTTCATCTATTGATCATTAATACAAGCAATACCAGGTTTTTACGTATATAAAACTAAGTTTTCTTGCAATGATATAGATTGCAAAAGCTTTGACTATGTGGAGAAACTGAACTGATATCAGACCCATATAGCTATCTGGTTTGGTAGGCTGAGTTTGAAGACATTAACATGTCTAAAAAATTCATGCTTGCAAACTGATAAAAACGTTTTGCATAAACGCTTGGAGTTATTGTTTAGGTCTAGTTTCTAACTCCTGTCATTCACTGATGAGAGCAAATCAGCTTGAAATCAGCTGATCTGAGGATGGAGCAAAATGAAAGAGACAGTGAATATTAACTCTGATGTTTATATAAACAGAATATGCTTGTTTTGGAGGTTTTGGTAAAGCTCCATCTATTGATCATTAATACAAGCGATAGCAGGTTTTTGCATATATAAAACTTGTTTGTTTTTCATAAATGTACCTTTAAAGTTTTCTTGCAATGATAAATATTGCAGAAGCTTTCACTATGTGAAGAAACTGAACTGATATCAGACCCATATAGCTATCTGGTTTGGTAGGCTGAGTTTGAAGACATTAACGTATCTAAAAAATTCATGCTTGCAAACTGATAGAAACGTTTTGCATAAACGCTTGGAGTTATTGTTTAGGTCTAGTTTCTAACTCCTGTCTTTCACTGATGAGAGCAAATCAGCTTGAAATCAGCTGATCTGAGGATGGAGCAAAATGAAAGAGACAGTGAATATTAACTCTGATGTTTATATAAACAGAATATGCTTGTTTTGGAGGTTTTGGTAAAGCTCCATCTATTGATCATTAATACAAGCGATAGCAGGTTTTTGCATATATAAAACTTGTTTGTTTTTCATAAATGTACCTTTAAAGTTTTCTTGCAATGATAAAGATTGCAGAAGCTTTCACTATGTGAAGAAACTGAACTGATATCAGACCCATATAGCTATCTGGTTTGGTAGGCTGAGTTTGAAGACATTAACGTGTCTAAAAAATTCATGCTTGCAAACTGATAGAAACGTTTTGCATAAAAGCTTGGAGTTATTGTTTAGGTCTAGTCTCTAACTCCTGTCTTTCACTGATGAGAGCAAATCAGCTTGAAATCAGCTGATCTGAGGATAGAGCAAAATGAAAGAGACAGTGAATATTAACTCTGATGTTTATATAAACAGAATATGCTTGTTTTGGAGGTTTTGGTAAAGCTCCATCTATTGATCATTAATACAAGCGATAGCAGGTTTTTGCATATATAAAACTTGTTTGTTTTTCATAAATGTACCTTTAAAGTTTTCTTGCAATGATAAATATTGCAGAAGCTTTCACTATGTGAAGAAACTGAACTGATATCAGACCCATATAGCTATCTGGTTTGGTAGGCTGAGTTTGAAGACATTAACGTGTCTAAAAAATTCATGCTTGCAAACTGATAGAAATGTTTTGCATAAACGCTTGGAGTTATTGTTTAGGTCTAGTTTCTAACTCCTGTCTTTCACTGATGAGAGCAAATCAGCTTGAAATCAGCTGATCTGAGGATGGAGCAAAATGAAAGAGACAGTGAATATTAACTCTGATGTTTATATAAACAGAATATGCTTGTTTTGGAGGTTTTGGTAAAGCTCCATCTATTGATCATTAATACAAGCGATAGCAGGTTTTTGCATATATAAAACTTGTTTGTTTTTCATAAATGTACCTTTAAAGTTTTCTTGCAATGATAAAGATTGCAGAAGCTTTCACTATGTAAAGAAACTGAACTGATATCAGACCCATATAGCTATCTGGTTTGGTAGGCTGAGTTTGAAGACATTAACATGTCTAAAAAATTCAGGCTTGCAAACTGATAAAAACGTTTTGCATAAATGGTTGGAGTTATTGTTTAGGTCTAGCTTCTAACTCCTGTCCTTCACTGATGAGAGCAAATCAGCTTGAAATCAGCTGATCTGAGGGTGGAGCAAAATGAAAGAGACAGTGAATATTGACTCTGATGTTTATGTAAACAGAATACGCTTGTTTTTGGAGGTTTTGGTAAAGCTCCATCTATTGATTTATAATTATATGAATATAAATGAGGATAAAACTAAAAATGATTACTTTTAAAAAAAAAAAAAAAACAAATCCTATATTTTTTAATTATATGAATATAAATGAGGATAAAACTAAAAATGATTACTTTTTAAAAAAAAAAAAAAATCCTATATTTTTTAATTATATATTAAAATGAAACAATATTTTGAAAGTAAATGAATATAAAGATTTAGGTATTGTTTTAGATTCTAAATTATTATTCTCAAATCATGTACAATATTTATACTTTAAATCATTTAAAGTTGTGTATTGTATCTTTAGGAAAGTAAAATTTGATTATTAATAAAGAAATTTATGAGCATATTATGGAAGAGTTATTTGAAACTCTTTCTATCACTATAGCGCCCTCTATAGCTTAGAGTTGATAGTTTTTTCTGTGTTTTTCTGGGTCTTTCCTTGTGAAACCATTTTCTTTGATATTTGAACTTCTTACCTTTCTGCTTAATTAAAAGTGGATAAGTTGCTTGATTCTGAGGAAGCTGATAGCTGTTTTCAGAACCTTCAATGGAACAAGCTGAAGAAAAAGCCATTTTGGAAATGCAAAATAACACAGGTTATTGTTCTTTGCATCCAACCACTCCATCCAGAGATGCTACTGTCAATAAAAAAATTACCTGTTCTCAAAGTTCACCACAGAGGATCCACAGTCCAAATTTCAAACCAATAATCTTCAAAATGAAGCCTCCAGTGAGATCGTTAAAAATTCAGAATTTCCCAAGCTTGGAAAATAGCAATGATAAACTTTCTTTTAATTTTTCTAATAAGTCAAAAGTTTCTGAAAATATTAACAAAAAAATTGATAAAAATAGCAAAACTAACATAAAGTCTTCCAATTTAAATGCCTCCTCTTCCCAAAATCAACCTAAGATATTAACTAACAGCAAGCCCTCCTATGCTAACATTACACAGGCAGGTCTTAGTGAGCCTAATGTTATGGCATGCGAAGCTTCAAAAAATCACAATTTTTTCATGAAGAGATTGAGGAGAACTTAACTGATATTTGTAGCAATCCCAACACACTCAATGTAAATCTAGAGTAAAAAGAAATTGACTTAATAGTAAACAGATTCAATAATACTATTCCTCCCCAATTACATAAATCATTTCTTAATTTCCACAGTGAAAACACCTCAATCTTAGCTGTCACCAACACTTCTTGTGATCTATTTCTTAATTTCCACAGTGAAAACACCTCAATCTTAGCTGTCACCAACACTTCTTGTGATCTATTTAAATTCCTAATTAATAAACTATATTATGAGATAACAAAGAAAAAATTATGGAATCTGATTCATAAAATTCTGCAACATCCTGATAATCGATACTTGATAATTGAGTTCAACAATCCCACTCAGAAATTAATCTTCCAAAAATCCTTCAAGTATCTTGATGGGAAAATCATTTATAATATTAATATGAATCATCCTACAATCTTGTCAGGCAAAATAAGGAATTGTTATCTTAAATTCAGGGAGAGTGATTTGCAGAAAAAATACTCAGGCCCTATAGCAAAGTATCAAACTTTAGATATCAACTGATTAAGAGCATAGACCTTCCAGTTTATTTGAATACTGCCTTCTTCGATCTTTCCCTGAATAGGCAATCAAACCCTAATGACATTTCCACCCTCTACTATGTGGACACTTCCCCTCTTGTTATTACCTTCTGTGGCATTCCTCCACAGTGTTTCTTCTGCCACCAGAGAGGCCACTTAGTGAGGGACTGCCCAGCCAGAATTTGCCACAATTGCAAAAGAATTAAAAGCCAAACTCACCTCTGTAACTCTAATCCAGTAATGCAGACTTTGGAGACTCCCATGTCCAGGCCTGACTTTGTAGCATCTGAACCAATGGAAAGCTCCACTTGTCCTCTAACATCTCCGGTGGTCCTTTCAGCATCTGAAACAGTAGAAAACTCCACATGTTCTTTATCGTCTCCTGTTGATAAGGTCAGCACTGACTCTTTGCCTTCACCTGCACTCTCCATATGTGCATTGGATGAGTCTTTTGAGTCAGCATGTTCAGTCATGGAGGAGACTTCCCCTTTGCCTCTGCCCAACAAAAGGAAGGCAAATGAACAAAATACAGATTCCAAATCTTCAGTGAACAAATTATACTTGGAAAAAAATAAATAACAAAAGCATGGACTCCTCAGACTCTGAACATCTTATCCCCCAGCAACCTGGGAAAAAATGCAAGCCTGTTCCTAAGGCATATAGTCAAGCAAGAAATTATGAATCACCCAATAAAAATACAAGCAAACCTTGCCAAACCCCTGTTCCAGGTAAGGACATTAAATTAAAACTACCTAAGACCTCCAGGACATTGTATGTTGAACCAGACTCTGTTGAAGGCCTACATTACAAAGAGTCTGGGGAGGGAGCCTCTGACCAGATAGTGGATCCGCAAGAAGCTAGTACTGGAGTTTATTACATGGATGGCTTGCGATCCAGAACACCAAAAGCAAAAGCTGGGATATGTCCTCTTGGCAGGACCAATAGTTTCTGAGTGTGTGATCACATATTCAAAACTCATTTAATCATTTCCAAATTTATCACCAATCGCCCAATAAATACACAATATTTATCTGTTAAAATAATGCCTCTTGAGGCTCAATATTGCGGGACTTAATATAAGGGGGCTAATTTCCCTGAATAAAGTCGATGCATTGACCAGATGGTTTAAGCAATACTTGCCACATATTGTATGCCTCTCTGAGACCAAATTGCAACAATTTTCAAACTGCAAAATCCTGAGCCTCCTTGGCAATCTGGGATATTTTCATCACTCAGTTCTTCTTCATCTGCTGCTGGAGTGGCAATCTTAATCTCCAATAGTAACCCATTTGAATCTTTTAAAATTAACTGTATAAACCCACATATAATTATTGCCACCTTATTCCACAAAGCCTTTACTTTAAATATAATTTATGTTTACCTCTACTGAAATGAATTACTAATTCAACAAATAATCCAACAGATTAACATCACAATTGCTTCCAACCACTATCCAACGATTTTCCTCGGGGACTTTAACACCTCCTACCAGGAATTTACAGTCAAATATATACATTGTCTTAATACCCGATTCATGAGTGGAGAGGGCTTCTTCTCTCTGAATGCCTTTTCCTTCTATACAAGAAGGTATACCTCTCTCATGGACCTAATCTACTATACTCCTGATCTACACTTTCTGATCAAACCCTCACTCCAACCTATAACATTTTCTGACCACTTGGCATTATCCATTAATCTATCTCTAAACCTTGAGTCATCCAATATTCCAGGTCTGAGCACAACCACGAGAATCCTTCTCAAGTCCACATCACCTGAAGCCATCATCTCTGAGGCATACATATATTTTCACAAATTCATATCCTGTCTTTGCCACTGGGTAATGCCTGGTTTTCCTTCATCCATATTTTAATGTCATTAATCTCAAACTATACATTACATAATAAAGGGCCATCTTCACTCCTGATTGAACTTGAATCACTCAATAACACTCTTAAAAATCTTCCCCTTGATACAATTCTTATAGAGTTCATCATCAACCTGAAATCCCAATACAAAAATAAACAGTTGATTTTGGCAGAGTATCTCTCTATCACAAAGTCAAAAAAAAATTTAAACCAGCCCCACAATTTGTCTAGAGGCTACATTAGGTGGTCTCTGGGCCACAGAGACAAGAAACCCACTCCTTCATCTATTACAGTTGGAAATAATCTTTACTCAGGATCTAACATGCTTTTAAAAATTTTTTTGTTCTTCAGAGAAAAGTTTTCCACTCATGCACCTGATTCTAAACAGGACTCAATTTGGGAATCTCCCCCCCCCCTGACCATGGCATCTCGGAGGGAGATGTTCTGACTAAGTTAACCTCAATGCCTGAAAGTACCCATCCAGGGCTCCATGCAATTCCCCCATTTCCTTCTGCTACACCTGTCTAAATTCTCAGTTCCAATCATGTACATCTTGGTTAATCACCTTTCTTTTGGTGTCCATGAAATCGGTGGTCTTTATCACATAGCAATAGTGCCATTTCTAAAGCGCAACATAATTCCTTCCCCACTGGAGAATCTGTGGCCCATCTCTATAACTCCACTAATGGTCAAGGTCATTGAATCTATCATCAAGGACAAAATTCAAAACAAGATTCTTCCCCTTATTTCACAATATCAATTTGCAAAAAAGGGCAGCTCAACCACAAATGCTATCAATTTTTTTAAAATCATTACTGACCACATCAGATTCCCCAGGCAATCTAGACCGGTGGTTGTGCAGCTCAACATTGCAGCTGCCTTTGATTCTATTCAACTCAATACCCTTTTAAACATACTTGGTGAGCATGATATTTCTACTGGAATCATAAATATCATCAGAAACCTCCTCTACAATCATGAATTGAGCATCTCACTTAATGGGAAGCTTTCTCCCCCATTCTACACCACATCCTCCATTCCACAAGGCTTTCCTCTGTTTTTCATTACTTACCTCAACCCTCTGCTTCTTCAAATTGAGAGATCTCTTCCTGGCATTCATATCCCAATTTTAAATACATCAATTCATCACATCACCTATATGGATGACTTGGCCATTTTCCTTCCATCAAAAAAATTAATTCCAAGACTCTTATCAATACTTAAAGAATTCTCTGATCAATCTGGCCTCCAATTTAATAAGGCCAAGTCATCTGCCTGGTATATATCTTCAGGTAAGCCCATTCCAGGACCATTTGCAGGGAAGCCTCAGAACTTCTTGGGCTTCCCTATATTTGAATCCATTTCTGCCAAGAGGAGATCTATCCAAGGAAAGCTACTTCAATCCACACAGAGAATCACATTCTCTTTATCCAAAGTTTACATGTCCATGTTCACCAAGTCCTCCCTCATCAACATACTAATCTTCCCTAGAATATCCTATTTCACCCCAATAGTCAATTTTACCAAAGTCTTCATCAGGAAAAATACACAAGATGTGCATTGATATGACTAGAGGATGAAAAAGTGCAACCATAAGCTTGAGAAATCTACAGAAACACACAAAACTCAATGGATTATCCCTACATTTCATAGATACTTTTATATTTCAACGTTCCTACAATTCTTCCTGCAGAATGTGTCTGCAGTATTCTAACTACTCACACATTCCAGAGAGGTCACTCCCACAGATAAGCCACCTCCTATTGGTACTGACTGGCTGGAAGCCCTCACATGTCTTATCTCCAAACATACTATGCTTCCTATAAAATTGTCCTCAATGAAAATCAAGTTCTGGGATGCATACTACATCCTTAATCCTGATGTTTCTGCAGGATCAACTATCCTCAGGCTTAACAACCATCTGCTAATCAAGAAATTTAAGCGATGGTTCCTTGAACCCAAATATTTTGATTTCCTGGTGAAGATAAATATTAATGCCTTGCCTACTAAACACTTTCTGGTACATCGCCGAGGATTCTCAAACACAGAGTCCACTTGCTCACTATGCCTCAGAGAGGATGAAACTTGTCTTCACCTCCTCTGCCACTGTATTTCCCTTCACCCCTACAGAGTCCTTATAGCCTCCATGTTAAATAACAATATGCCTGCCCTGTTGACTCTCATCGACAATATTCTATGTGGATCCATCCCAGAGATACAAATAACATTTGTACTGTTCTCACTGTGGCACACACAGTGCTGGCTCACCTTTAATCATGCACTAGAATGTCTGCTCGAGCTCTATATTAACAAAATGGAAAAAATTCGGAAAAGGGACCAGAATTTGGCCCCCTCTTACATCTATGACTCTACATGGAGGTTATTGATCTGGCCCCCAAAGCTGGTCCCTTTCACTTCTGAATAGAGACCTCCTTCCCTGGAGAGCAATTTGAGGCTGAATGGCCTGCATCTGTTTGTGATAACTCACCTTGCTCTGCATGATAATTGCCCAGATCCTGAGTTGTTATGGAAGTAACCTCCAATATAAAGGGTTGACTTGGTCATGCGGAGCATGGACAAAGGATTAGACCTATCACTGAACTATATGAGACATGCAAGCATGGTCATCTATATCAACAAGATACTATTCCAGACTCGTTCCTTGCTGATATGCTTCATATCAGTCCTTTTGGCTAGTGTCAAACAAGATATCAATATTGAGCTTTCATCCCCTGAGTATCATGTAATATATCCTATGTTTACCTATTATCATATATTGTAACCAAATTTCTGAATAAAATTCTATATTTTATAAAAAAACTCCTTCAATCACTATCATAGTACAAACAAAATTTATAAGTTATTAGAGTGCAAAATTTAATGCAATATATAACTCTCCATATTTTCTTGCAAAAATAGTTAAATGATAAATCAGCATAATAAAATGCATTAGTGAAAATTCTTATAGTGTTCCTAACATGTATTTGAAACATGGTAAGACTTTTTACATCGAAAAATTGAGAACTAATCATTTAAAAGATTTTGCATTATTTAGACTTCAAATATTATTTAATGTTATCATCATGTTGATATTTACCAATTAACTATGAATGAAATAAAAAGTGTAATCAATATATATATAAATAATATTCTTATATATAATACTATTTTTGTTTTACCATTTTTTGTGTTTATTCTTAAGATTGTGTTTTATAATTAGGCGTTTTATGTAAGTCTATAGAATACAACATTCATTTAAGCATTTATTTTATATAGCGTATGTTTACAATTGTATACATTCAAATATAAGCTAAGCTAATTGTGCATATGCTTTGCAAGTGTTAATAATAAATGAATACTTTCTCACCAATACAAGATATAGTATTTATGCAGGAATAAAAAGAATCCTCTTATTTACATATGATTAAGTTTCAGTTGGAATGACGTTTAGTAAATTCTAGACAATTTCACCCACATCATTCATTCAGACATTGTATATAGTAATTTAAAGTGATGGTTTCATACTCACACTTTACTTGCCAGTACTTCAGATTTGCTCATATATAAGCATTTGAGTCGTAGGAATAAGAGAATTCCTTTTATTCCTGCATAAATACTGTATCTTGTATTGGTGAGAAAGTATTCATTTATTATTAACCTTTTAACAGCTAATTATATTATTGGTTGTATGAGGTAAAAATCAAATCTTTTAATTGGCCAACTCACAAACTGAAGACAAAGCCTATTGTTAAAACACATTCGCCTATAATATTAAATTCAACTCAGATACGTTTATAAAAAGTATATTACTAATTTTTCAGGTTATGAAAAAGAACGAAAGTTCTTTCAAAAATAAATTTCTATTTATTTATTATAAAATATTCAATTTCGGCAAATTTAAAAGCGAATGTCTAAACAAAAAAGTGCTGACACAAACGCTTTTTTTCAATTTTACGTTATGGAAAAGTAAAGATTTCTTTTTGCTAAATTTTCGAAAATAATTTTGTTTTTTTAGTATATTTTATTAAAAAACTATTTTAATTTCTCAAATTATATTTTTTTAATACTTAAATTACATTCGAAATGAAAATCTCAGCGTTTTTCTTTATTTTCTTTGATCAGACGGTTTCTTTGTTCTTTCCAGCCAATCAGAATGTCTTTTTCGGCTGAGAACTGGCTGACAGCCAATCACCGACAAGGTTCTTTCTTTGTTTAGTTTTAAATGCGGTTTTTTTGATTTTTTACTTGTAAAATAATTAGGAAGAGGGCACCATCTTACAGAACTTTTAAAAACCTAATCAATAACTGTCAAACGAATATTCTAGCATTAAAACTAGCAGAATTAGAGTGACATCAGATGTCGACAAGAGACCTCGTAAGAGGCAGGAAAAGGGTTAACACTCGCAAAGCGTATGCACAATTAGCTTAAAAGGCTGATATTTGAATGTAAACATTCATTTAAATAAATTGAATTATTAGTATTATTTTACATATTTTTTTCTTTCTAGAGTTGGAATAGTTATTCTCATTTGTTAATAATAATGATTCCAAGATGCACTCTGTAAAACCTTTCAATTTTTCGATCAGATGTCCTGAAATATGATAATATTCTTAATGAATGATCTTTTTGTGAGAACATATCAACATCTTCAATTTGATATGTATGTTTTAAAATGTTTTTAACCCAGATATTGTCAGTGCTATCAATTCTTTTTTATTATCAAATGAAGATAATCAGATATTTTCAATGAACTTGCCTGAAAATCTAAATGATCAACATACATACAAATAATATAAAATTTGGAATGAAATACAAATGTAGAAGTAAAACAATTTTAAAATCTCTATGAATATGTTGTGATAAAGAATTTGGTTGTAGAAAAATCTCTTATCAATACAGAAATTAAATTAAATTTAATTATAAATTTTTTTCACCTATAACTTTCCTTAAATAGAAAGATTTTGCGAATGTTAATGTTTAACAGAAATAGTGGACGTAATCAGTGAAGAATTTATTAGCTTCATGCTCCCAAATCAAAATGCTTTAGATTTGCCTATATAATTAAAAAAATAGGTTAAGAGATAAGAGGGGTAACTCTTATCTTTATAAAGTCGAATCTTGCGTTATGATTTGGAGAGGTCTCCCTTGCTAAAATTACGCACTCAAGGCACATGTACTGAGGTTTTTGCCTTATATAAGTACTTAATGATTAATGTATTTGATAGAAAATTCAAGTTTTGTAATCATGGAGATGAAACGGTAACATACTAATGGGCTCTTATTGGTTTTTAATCACTTAGAAAGTTTTGCTTTTTTGAAAGTCAAATTTTTAAATCAACTTTTTTTTCCATGTGTCAAAGCATCAGTCGGGAAGTGAACCCGGGACAACTGCTTGTAAGGCAGCTGTACTAACCACTCGGCCACAAATCAACTTTATTCAGTAAAAAGCATTTAAAAGTTATTTTTCGTCATCATTTATATACTTAAAAGTCGGTTTAACTTCAAACTGAGCAGTTTTAATTTGTTAAATATTTTTACTGCAAAAGTGAAGTACTATTATAGGAACTTTAGATATACATCCAAAATTTATTAGGAATGAATTGTTTCCATGACTATTCATCCCGTATGAACTTTTTACTTATTTATTAATCATATGTGTTTTGTGTTTTTTGAAATCACATATTCCAATTATAAAATCAATCCTAAAAAAATTAAAAATATTTCGAATGATGAAATTCTGACTCATTCATCATTATAATCATTTCCAATCATTCTCAATCCCCTGTAAGAAAGTCTCTTCAAGTTTAATCCAGTTTAAATGTTTTTAATAATGAAATGTTGATTCATTACTAGCTATTGTTTTTCCTAATATGCCTACAAACAAAAACCTATGATTTTATTAAATTTTATCTAGAAATAATTTTTAAAATGTTTATACTTCTTTAATATATGCCTCCTATAATTATTTTTAGTTGTTTTTGTATGTGAATTTTTAGTAATCCTATATTGTAAATATTCAGTAATTTAATAAACGTTATTATTAACGATCAATTAATTTCTCGGGATTTCTTTTCATTTACGTTTTGAATAATATAGTAATTATTCGACACTCGTATAAAGATTTCAAAGTTATATTGATTGAAATATTTCATTTATTTTGATTTTCTTCCGCAACTGAAGCTATTTCGGCTTTAACGAAATTTTAGATTATTTCTTTATATATATATGTCAAATGCATTGACCGAGAAGCGAACCTGGGCCAGCTGCTTGGAAGTCAGCTATGCTAACCACTAGGCCACCAACATTAACTATCATTCGTATAGAACTATCTGACCGCTTTGCATTATATATGCAGAGTGAGAAAGATTTAATCTAATAGATGATATAAATATGTGGAACCAGGAATAAATTAATACAGTTTTTTTATACTCTATAATTTTTAATAAAAAGTTTAATAGTAAAATAACAATATTGCATTAAAAATATGGAATTTTTAAATGATTAAATAATTCAGTTTTTTTTTTAATAAAAAATATTTCTAATATTTATTTCTTCTTTTTTTTTTTTTTTACCGAATCACTCAAATTAATGAGCGTAATAAATATTAATGATATTTTGATAAAAACATAAAAGTTACTTATAGTTTCGTGATAGTACGGAACTCACTTCGTTCAAAAAAATTTACTAGTGTTTTCAACAAACGGAAATGAAAAGTTCTTTGTAAAGACAATAATAGATTTATTCTTGCTCACGCTCTTCCAGGAAGAAGTACAAGTTCTCGAACAATGATCTTTGAAATTTATTACTCTAAAGACATTGAAAACGATAAGCACTTTATTAAGTGAATTGCAGTGTTTTTAAAAGCCTGTGATTATATTTTAAAACAACTTTATTAACAAAATTGAAATTATCTAATAATAAGTAATTATAATAAACTAAATAAATAAGTAATTATGTAAATAATACAATTAATATTTTTTTAATTAATACATTTTTTTTTGTATTTTAAATAAATAAATAAAAATTTTGTAAAAAAAAAAATATATTAATATTTAAATCATCTTTTAATTATTATTTTTTCCTGAGACTCCGTAAAATTAGAGCATATTATTTTCAAAACACTACAGACAATTTTCATAGTAAATTTTAGAAATACTACTTTCATATATCATTTTTCCAGTAATTTATTTATACGAAAATTGAAAGTAGTCTCATTTTATTATTATTCCGAATATTTTTTAAAATACGATAATTATTGTTTATACAAATGTGTTCATTTGGTAATAGCTAGCGGAAAGTTAGCAAGAAAAAGGTTATTAGAAATTTTAGCCCAGATACTGTCAGATAGCTAATTATTCGCATGTTACCTATGTAATAATTATCTGAAAGCAAATAATATAAATGATACTACTATATTAACTATTGACTTAAATCAAAAGAGATTTTACGATAGTGACGGTAATAATAGAGAGATTAGTCGGTTGCTGGAAAAAGCGTTGTTACTAATAAAGATAATAGTAAACTACTGCTTCAATGCCTGTATTACATATTATCCATTAATAATAATAAAAGGTGCATCATAAGTGTACAACTTTTGTCTTTACAGTTGTTACATCAATGATCATTTTACCAACATAGATTAAGATTAGACTTTTATTTTTTCGACAATAATAGTTAGTTATCTATTTACTGGGGAAAAAAATTATACTGCTTGTGGGTTGAAAAAATATGTAGATTATGGACATGGTCGGCATATTAACTTACCATTATTCCAGAAGTTCTTTTATTATTGATAGATTGCAGACATAAATTGTTATTTATTTTTTGGACAAAAATAGTTAGTTATCTATTTACTGGGGAAAAAAATTATACTGCTTGTGGGCTGAAAAAATATGTAGATTATGGACATGGTGGGCATATTAACTTACCATTATTCCAGAAGTTCTTTTGTTATTGATAGACTGCAGACATAAATTGTTAATAATAATATTTTGCAACATAGGCATGACTTTGGATAAAGTAAAATTTCTAAGAAACTTTAAGTGGAAGCAAGAGAAATTATAAAAGCACTTAGAGGTAAGGTAAATTGTGTATTGATTAACTTAACTTGCATCTAAAGCATAAATGTTAAATTATGTAATGCTACTGAAGGGAAAAGTTTGAGCTAGATATTATTACTGCTACAATGAAAATATTAATGATAGTACTTATGTATTAGACTTGCTATGCCTTTTCACATCCATGTTGTTCCACCCATAACCCTGTGATCTCATCAAATAACATGAACACTGGAACTTTTGATAAACTTTAGTGATAAATTTGTACACAAAAATAATAAAAACACATTACAATACTAAATAAAAATAGATAGTTTTGAGTTTTGTTTCATCATGCCAATTGAGGATAGAATCATGGGAACTCTGATAATGGAATCGATCAAACAAAATGTGGAAGAGGACTCAACAATTTATTCATATTGCTGTAAAGCATTTAAAACTGAGGAACTATGATCTATTGGCCAGAGACTGCACAAAAAGATGCCACTTTTGTTTGTATTTGGGACGATTTTAATACTGATTCCATTTTAATAAAAGTTTACTCCCCCCCCCCCCACAAAGTATATAAAACTGAGGCACTATGATCTGCTGGCTGCACAAAGAAGGCATTTTTATTTGAATTCTGGTGATATTAAAAAAATCTGTCTACCTCATTGATTCCATTTTAATAAAAGTTTACTAATGTCTTTTTTTGTTTTTTAACAAAATAAATGTAGTTAGACATTTCTCAATCAAGATTCCGTATATTGCATAAACACATGCTTTAATTCCACATTTCTTAGACATTTGAGCTAGACATAGGTTTTTTTTTTTACCTGTCCATTTTTTTACTTTTCTGCCATAATTAATAGACATAGTATTTTTTTCTTTGCTTTACTGTCCATTTTGTAGTTAATATCCTTACTATTTTTATAGTTAATAAGCGATTGAATAAATATAGTATTTTTTATTTGTTTTATGTACTATTATTTTTTGGTAATTTTGTTTTAGTGTCCATTTTGTAATTTCATGCCAGAGGAATTGCTGGCAATGTTTGCAATAGCAGAAGGCCATACCATGAGTGTGTGGTGAAAGTGGAAAGCTTTGACATCATGAAATGCCATTTTAAAACTCATAATTACCTGTTTTTATTTAGTATTGTAATATATTATTATTATTGTTGTGTACAAATGTATATTTTTCATATTGTTAAAAATGTACTTTTTTAGATTTAGTCTGGTGTGATTAATGTTATGTATTAGAGCTGCTACACTTTGTCATACATATATCAGTTTGCCAACAACTTTCTACATCTTGTAAAAATGTCACGAAATAATGTGTACACATGGTTGGTTTTGACAAATTTATTACTTAAGTTTGTCAGAAGTTTTGGTGTACACATTATTTGATGACATCACAAGATAAAAAGTTATCAACAAATTGATAAGGATGTGAAAATATATAGCAGATGTAATACAGAAGTATCAAACAAAGATTTATTTTATGATTATAACAGTATACAATATATTCTAATCATTTTTGGTTTTTTTTATCAATGCATCATTATCCCAACTATTCTATATCACAATCATCCATCAGCACAGAAAGATACCCAAATCTATTTCATGGTGCATGAATTTTGAAATCACTTTACTTTCCAGATAAGTTAATATAAACATATCCAATGACTTCATATATATTAAATGTATTTAAAATTCTATTTCAACACACTTTTCTGAAACATATTAACAAAGATATCTGAAAATAATAAATGTATAACTAAATGATTAAAATACTTGCACTAATTTGCAACTAAGTACAGAAAAATATGTATAAAATTGTGCAAATTGAATTATAACTATTTGTAACCAAGTATTACATTTGCATCAGCTAATATAAAAAAAACGTTATGTACTAAAAAGCATTAATAAACAGCTATTCCAAAATTAACCAGGAATGCAATTAAGAAAAAATTACTTCTAGCAAGTAATTTTATAGTTCGAAAAAAATGTCCCAAGTATTTCAAGGAAAAATGGGAAAAGAGTAAATAAGACAGTCAAGAAAAACATCAGAAGAAAATCAAGCAAAAAATATAGGAAACTCTAAAATACAGCTCCGACAGATCTGTATAGCTCACATTGATTTTTGTTATTATTATAGTAAACTGAAGTACATAGTCATGTGTTAATATGTATTGCATCAAAGTAACATTCAATAATTGTATACCTTTATGAAGATTGTTATAATATAAATTTTAGTATTTGTGGTACACCCATTATTATATATATATGTGAAAATTAAATTAAACATATTTCAATGTAAAAATGTTAACAGAGTAAATAACACTCCCTCAGGCTGTGAATAAAAAGTATTGAACAGAAAATCAAGAATAGAATGAAGCCCTTCATTCTTGAAACTTTTATATTTATAAGCATATCTTTGTTAACAATGTTGGTAATTCAGAGTGAAATTACCCAGATGGAATGTGGACTGCCACATTCATCTGTCTGATTCTGAATTACCAACATTGTTAGCAAAGATATGCTTGTAAATATCACAGTTTCAAAAATAGTTGGATTCATTCTATTCTTGATTTTTGGTTTAATATTTAGAGTGCTATTAATTCATGCCTGAGGGAGTGTGATTTACTCACTTTTTATGTATATCGTAACAGAATAAAGTGTGATATATCCCTATTCAATGCCCCACAAATTTGGATGGCATTTGTAACAGAATAAAACTGAGTCGTGAATGGATGAGAAAAATAACCTTGGTATGTGCTACAGATTTGATAATCATTTGTAACAGAATGAAAACAATAAAGATAGGAAACAAAGACTTTAGTATAACCTGTCAACTTAAGATATCAACTGCAACAAGGAAAAGTATAACACCACAGTTGTTAGAAACTGAATAAAGTAAAGTCAAGCATTGGTAGTCGAGTGGTCAGCACAGCAGCATTACAAGCAGTTGTCCCAGGTTATCAGGTTCACTTCCCAGCTGATGCTATGACACATAAAAAAATAAAGCCAATGTTCAGAACAATACTGTCTCATAAATACTTGTTGAGTAGCCCAATTGTAAATGGGATAAAATACTTAATATTGGTAAAAGACTTTGTTATCTTACAGATTTATGTACAGTAATCTAATCTTAATAAAATAGATAAAATTTTTTCTTTTAAAATATTATAAATTTACAATGTCAAATTGGTGATTATTTATCTTTTCAACATATATGTGTTCAAGTGTATCATGAGATAGAGTGGTGGTGGGTCATGTGAAAGTCTGTGCTCATATACCCTATATATAACATCAAATTGTAATGGAATAAAATGTCTACAATAGAAAACTATAATAAAATACAATATATAAGATCTAACATATCTCTTCACTTATGCCAACTTAGAACAATATAAAATGAAAGTCAATATCTGAAATAACTTTACAATTTATAATATCCAATCATGACAACATGAAATAAATGAAAGATTCTTATTTGACACTTATACAAATATGATTAACAAATCATAAATTATCCTTCAAATCAATAAAATCAAGTTATTACATTTTAAATTATTATTACTCTCATACAAATAGTATTTTTAATACTCTATTATAGTCAAATGACAACATTAAAAACTCAATATTCAAATTAAGGCTTCAATCTGTATCAGTGAGTTTTAAATCTAAACAAAGTAAATCATTCTCTATCTAATGGAATTCAAATGCCCCTTTCAATGTATATGATTACCAATTTTATAATAACATAAGATTACCATTTTACAAACTAAATACCAAGTTACTATAATATACATCCAATAAATAATTTAAAAAGAATATGCAAGTATCCAATTATAACCATCTTTGTTTACTCTAAATAATTAATATATTTATACTTTATCAACTATCAAACTAGTCAGATATGTTTTCTATTCAAAAATAATTATTACATGTAACTGATAAAATAATTATGATGATCTTCTAATTAATTATTAAACATCAAAAAATACCCAATTAATTAATTTATTATTATTTAAAAATGTATAACTAAACTCAAATGATAATATATTAGATTTACTATAGAGAAAACAATAGGTAATAATATATATACTTACTAATCCAATCGTTTAACCTCCTGGACTATTTTATGATTATTTATTATAAATTATATAGTGTAAATCCATATATGACCACTATGTATCAAAATTTTATTAGCTAATAGATTTGTATTGTTAAGTGAATGACAACTAAAGCAAGTTTATTTGTTTTAAATGAATTTAAAATTTATTAACAATAAATATATATAAAAAAAAGACAAATAGACAATAAATGTTTGTAACATACACTCTAATTAAACATAATGAAAGACATTTTCTATACAAATTAATATTAATAAAATAGATGTTCACCTATATAATATTTAATATATGACTTATAAAATAAATGCAAAATGAAAATGTTGCAGCATACATACAGTTTAAAATACAAGAAAGTTAATGACACTTCTATAAACTTCATAATAAAGTAATTGATTAATATAAAATGTAATAATTATAAATTTGTTTATTTGTTTATCTTATTTTCCAAATAAAATATCAAGGAGCAATTATTACAATAGAATTTTTTTTAGACTTTCAGTATTTATAACAGATATATTCAAAAGTAATTTGCAGTCAATGCATAAATGTATATTTTAAATCGAAGTTTTAACTATTAAAATGAGTTTCCAACCTTTTTTATGCTTGCATCCCTAAAAAATTTTAATATGTTCTCACACTCCTTAAAGTAATAATTTATTTAAAAATAAAAGTAAAGGTGACCAAACAAATTTGTATAATCAATTTTTAATAATATATAAACAAAAATAAAACATATGGAAAAGAAAAAATATTACAACAAATTAAAATGAAAAAAATTATAACTAATGGTCAAATATTCATAAGCTGATTTAAATTCAATGACTCTTTTGTTCCTATTTATTGCATAAAAGTTTTTCAAAACATGGTACTTCATTGCTGATAACAATCTACATGTTTGCCTGTGCATGTAAGCAATTTCTAGATTTTGTCTTTATTGACAAAAGGATACTAAATCCAGACTCATACAAGTATATTGTCATAAATGGGATGAGCACAGTTAGTGCTTTTTCACAAAGTTTTGGAAACATGTCCATTGCCAAATACCAATATTATTCCAAAATTTTGTTTTCAAATTGCATTTCAAGAACACAATTTGTGCTCAGTTCAAAAAGATCTTCCTTCAGCTCTTCATTATTTGACATATTATTCAAATTGAAGGAGTAGGGATTTATCATCCATTTTCCAGAAGTTTCCAATTTTTCTCCTCCAAAATTTCCATCAAATGACTTTGATAGTATTTCTAAATGATCCACAATTTCTTTGCACACTTGGAATTAAAGACCCATTGTTATAAACCATTTCTTTGAGTGATGGTAAATTTGAAAATTTTCCTTTTTTAATTTCTCAACACCAAAGATGTAACTTTTTTTGAACTTTTTCCAGCATTTCAATATGTTTACATTTTTTCTTTAGTTAGATACACACATGTCATTCATATGAGTAACAATATCCCTCAAATAGATTAGAATTTAGTTGAATTCTTGTGATTTCATTTTTCTATATAGACCATAGTCACATTCTTTAAGAAAAGCTTTGATTTCTTTTCGCAGTTCGAACCAACATAACAACCACTGGACTTCCATGTGGAAAACCTAAACTGTAAAATCTTAACAAAGTGACTTAAAGAGGTGGTTCAAATAATGAGCCCTAATCCAGTTGATAGTTTCAACAGAAGTGTCCAGGACTTTTTTCAACTTTGGAGGCAATGTTTTTGATCTCGGTGAAGAAAACAGTGGATACCTTGCAATTGCAATATTTTTTTGTTCATCAGTGCAATTATATGGAGATCTAAGTTATATTCCATGAAGAAATCTTTTAAATACTGAAAGACATCTTTTCCTTTTGTGGTTCTCAGATCTTCAGAGAACAGGAAATCTTCCATTATGATACCATCATTGATATCGCACTAATGTGATGAGTTAATTGCAATTTGCAACATCATTTGTTTAATCTTACTGGAGAGAGATTTTCAAGAGACTAGCCCTAATATCTGCAATAACTTGGTCCAAAATATACAAACTGAAATCACCAATTCATCTCTGAATAACATTATTTAATGAAGGCTTTAATTTAATCTTGTTTGAAGCCGCTTTTCCCAGAACAATTGTTGTCATTTCTAATGCACATGGTTTTATCTTTGTATGGGGCTTCTTGGATTTGGCTATTTTATATGCCACATGGTATGAAGCCATCAGCAGTAGTTTAACAGCAAATATAAAACCTAATTTTGGAAGGGGTGCTTGAGAATCAAAGTGGGTCCTTTAGCTTTCAGTAATTCAATATCATGGGCTGCAACACCTGTTACACAATGACAGTTGTTGAAGTGTTCCCACAACTTAGATGGCTTCATATTTGTATTTGGAAAGATAGCTTCACAAAGTATGTACATGGATGCAAGAAGATTTGTGCATAAAAAATGGTGATTATGTGCCATTTAGTGGTTTAATACCAATCCTGCCCAATAAGATTATGGCTCCTTGTGGTTACTACAGAACCAAAGACACCAAACAGTATGGATGCTGAACTGAGTTTAGATCTATATGACTGTACAAACTAATAGACTTGAAAACATTATGGTGTTTTCATTTTGGACACAATTTATAGTTAACTAATAAGGTAAAAGGTGGCTGCTGGAGGATTGCATTAGATCCTAAGATCTAGGTGCAGTGCTCTCAGATCCAATGCTCCTCACTGATGAAAGTCACAAGCTAAAAACTATTCTGTGAATATTGGATGAGAAGGCACTAGATAGGAATTTTATGCACAAACCTTCTTGCATCTTTTGATTACTCTGGCTTGCACTGAATGGCGCTACTCTATGGAGAGTTTAGCCTCTATGTAGGTTTTAAGTATATCATAAAAATATTAAACGGAAACGAAAATATAAAATTGCCACATATTTATATAAAGCCAGATTTATAACCTTTAATTGGCAGTTAAAGTTATAGCTAATCTAGATATAATTTCTAGTTTAATAAATGATTAATAATAATCAATGTATTTATCTGAAGTAGTTGGTCTCAAAGTTGTAATTGCTAAAGGTTTGATGCATGTAAATCAAATTGTAATATTAAATTTATTGTTTTTTTTTTCTAGATAGAATGTCTTAATATATATATATTAAGCATAATATTGAATAAATATTTTAAATTGAACAAATTTTGTAAATTAATACATATTGCTTTATTAAAATACTTGTAATTGGTGCATCTTAAAATAAAGCCGTTAATCGTATTTAAATACTTTATTGAAAAAGCTCAATAAACTAATTAACTTAGTTTATTTTTTTAAAAAAGACAAGATTTTTTTTAAAATGAAAATACCAATCAAATTTAAATGCTTTCTTTTATTAAAATATGTAATGAAAATTTAAGAAAACTTCATTCCGAAATAAACAAACCAGACAAAAATGTTGTAGGCTACTATTTATTTATTTTTCATTCAAGTAGTAATTTAAACATCACAAAATCGTGGCATGGTGTCATTGACTTATGCTAATGATGTCATGAGGATATTTGATAAAGATACTGTTGTCTAAAATATTATTTAAAATTGAATTGTCTCATAAAATCAAAAGAAAAAAAATATTATAAAGTAGTTTATATATATTTAAAAATTCAGTATCATTTTTTAACAGTTTTATGAGACAATCCAACTGTAAAAAATGGGTGTTAATTTAATTTACTCATTTTTAATTCGTCAAAAATTATTTGTTTTGAGATTTATATATTATGTTTTCCTTTTATAACTTTATATATAAACTAATTAATGATAGAAAAATGGATATATTGCTGGATAGATGGATACATAGAAATCAAAGTAAACAGAGATGGATAACTAAATATGGTAGACTAGTTGAAAAACTAATGAACAGATAGCTAGATAGTCAACAATATCAGTGTATGGATGGATAGATAGATAAAAAGATAGATACAGAAAAACATGTACATGAATAAATAGACTGAAAGATGACTCACATACAAATGAATAGATAAACAAGTACATATATATATATTTATGAAATTATAAATTGATTGACAGATTGACAAATAGATAGGTGGATGTGTTTGTAGAGAGATAAATATATGGATTGAAGAAAAATAGATGAAAGATTGATATATTATAAGTGGATAAATGAATGAATTACATAGGAATACTGACAGATAAAAAGCATATATTTAATTTTCCATAAAGAATGTATAGAAAATCAACCATTTTCTGAGAGTATATTTGCTCAAAAGATAGAATTTAAAAAGAATGTTTACATTATAGTATACAGTTAAATTTACAGCATTTCAAGTAAATGAACTATTTGAAGTAATGACATGCATAGCATATGATGTTTCAATTTTCATTACTTTACTTATTCACCACCACCCCAAAAAATAGTAAACAAAAAATAAAACATTAAAATTCATAAATCAATTGAAAAGATATAAATTTTATGTATGTATATTATTATTATTTATGTAGTAACTGCTATTTTTTTCTCTTGTATTACTCTCTCTAAATCTCATGCTTTCAAATTTTGCACTTTTGCTGAATCAAATTTATTCATTTATGTTTTTTTATAATCTAAATGAAAGCAATAAAGATTTTCTTTCTTCTTTTCTTTAACTAAAATTTCATTTGAATTGGTTTAGAAGTTTAAGGTAGTGATTATAGCAATTCTTCCAAGTTTAAAAAAAAATGTGAAGTACTGTTTTTAATTATAAATTTAATACAAACAAAAAATAGTATTCTGAAATCAGATACTTATTTAAGAAGAGTCTATTCATAAGATAATGTATATTTAAACACAATCCATTTTTATAATTAAAAAAAAATATTAGTAATTTTTTTTATTTCTTGAGGGAGTATAATTGAATAATGTATTCATTTTAGAAAATACATATGTAAATATATGTACTCTTTGTATTATTCTATTTTTTTTTTGTTTATAACTTAATTTGTCTATGTTTTGTAATTTTTAAATTAAGTTATCATAGGTATATATGTATACATAATAAAAAAGCTATTATATATAAATAAGTATTTGTGTTATTAAATGTGTTGAATAGTAAAAAAGCATGTACAAAGCTGTACAATGTATTATACCATGGGGTCAGTAAACTATTCCCTTCAAGCCAAAAGTAGCTCTTTGATCCCAATCTCATGGCTCTTTTTATCATGATAAACATACACATTTTTTTATTTCTTCTTGACTAGGAAAGGAAAAATGGACATTAGAACATGGTTTCTGAGGCACGTTTAAATATTAGAAATTTGTGAATACATCAAACTGACAAAGTAATTATTTGTTTTTATTTATTTATGTTTAAGAGAATTTTTATTTTCATTAGGTTATATATGGATTTTATTATGTTCTATTACTAAAATAAATGTTCAGACATATTCATAGCCATTCAGAAATTCATATCTTTTGAGGGACATATTCTTCATCTCTTTTCTTGTGGCTTTTTAGTGGGAGTGGGGGGGAGGGAATTTAAACAAAATCGCTCTTCAGCTTAAAGTATTTGCTGACTCCTGTACTATAGCACAAACATTCTTGAATCATGGAACCAAATATAATGGATATAATGTCTTCACTATACTGCATTTTTTGGCATTGCTTTTAAAATAGACATTGTTTACGATAGTTTTTAAAGTAAATAAGTAAAAGTTAACTTGTAAAAAAAATTTTTAAAGGCTATGTAACATTTGAGCACTTTAATGACAAATTTTGCATTTTACAGATCTATTCAGTTAATCCCAAACAATTTTTGTTTACATTATCTAACTGAAAAATTATCTTGTATTCTTCAATTCTTATTTTCCCACTCTATCACTGAGCTAAACCACACACAAGTACACACATGGCTTTCCTAAAGTTAATAACCCATATAAAAAAAGATGAACAATATTTATGTTTATGGATAAGTAATAAAGAAAATACAACAAAGTTTAAGTATATACAGGAACAACAATATCAATTGTTAAAATTTAGAAATACTTCCATAATGGTTATTAAAAATTATAGTAATTATTATGTATGACAATATTTTTATAAGTGAATATTTTAATAATTATAAAAAGGAAAACTTTAAAATGGTTTCTCTAAATCTATACATATAAGTCTTATAACACATTCGTTGTAAATGAGTCTCATCAGCATTTGGAAGTCTATGTCTTTCATTAAGCATAGTTTATATATATATGTGTGTGTGTGTGTGTGTCAAAGCATTGACCGGGAAGCGAACTCGGGCCGGCTGCTTGGAAGGCAGCTATGACTGCTAGGCCACCAACGTTTGACTCATTAAGCATAGTTAAGAAATGATCTGCACTATGTATGCATATTATGTCGTATTCTATATAAATTATTTTTCTTTAAATTGACAAATTAAAATAGTTTTATGACATAATTTTATATACATAGTTTTTTGTAAAAGCTATATTTTTAAAAAAATCATTTATAGAAAAAAAATCATGGAGAATTCATATGCAGAGATTTTTTTAATGATTGATAGATAACTTTCCGATTAAGTAGAATATTAATAATTATATTTTTAATTATTAATTTACATTATATCAAAACACATTGTCTTGGTAAATTATTTTAAATTTATTTTTTTAGAAAGTAAAACCTTTTTTAAATATAAAAACAAAATAAAGTTTATAAGTACCATATTAATAATTACATTTTTACGTTTCAATAAAGGCTTTATTGATCTCAATGGTTTACATAAGTTTACGTCTAGAAAATTTCAAATTTAACATACAATAAGTAATATTAGGGTAAACATATATAAAAGAATTTAATGGTTACACTTTGTGGTTAATTGACTATAACAATATAAAAAATAAAAAAATAAAAATAATCAGAATTCTAAAGTTTGATGAGCTTATTTAGTTTTGTGGGCATGTCTTTTTGAATGTTAGTTGTATGATAGTTTTTTGCAGCATTCACAGTACTGATGGTTGCCTTAACAATGACCATGTTGCTGCATATAAGTGGGGGTTGGTTATTATTCTATCTCTATTTCTAATGTGTAACAGTTTGTTGCTAAATATAGCTGGGTGTCATCTGGTACTATTGTCAATTAAGAAAGTATATCTGGTGCACCAGTACATGTATAGTACAAATGGGGCTACCCTAATGCTAGGTATTGATCTTCCTTGAAAAGCAACCATTATGTGATTAATGATTGTACCTGGTTTTTTCTAGGTGTTACACATCATCTGTCATGTTTGGTTAAGTGCTATACATTGATAAATAATGTGGTCCAGCATCTCTTCTGTTCGATGGCAGAGTCCACAGAAATGGTCAATAGATCTGTACATTCTTTTATAATAAAGAAAGTGGGTTGTTGGCAAGGCAATGAGATTCATTTTAATGATAAAATCAAAGTATTTGGGCTATAGAGCCCATTTTTTATATTCCTTGAGTAGTCTCTTGTTGTTAATTCCTAGCATAGGTTGTATAACATTAGTATCTGTTTCTCTGTTCATTAAACCATAAATATCCCAGTATGAATACTTATGCAAATACTATTCTGGAATCTTGTCTGTGGTTTTGTAAAGAAAATTGTCATATACATATACATATATATATATATATTATAACAGAATGGCTTTTGCCTGGTATAAAAATAGATTAACTAGGTTACCATAATAAATAAGAGAGTCTACTTTTGATTCTAGTATCTATATATGCCACATGCACTTTAATTCCATTCTTAGGAGAGGAGCGGTTAAGAATCAATTAAATATTAAATATATTCCTAAACTCATGTCGTCCATGCTGTCTTTCATTTCCATTATTCCCAGGTTTTAAACTCATGGAGAATCTGCATAATCATCTAGTTCAGGGTATATTAGTATCACTTAAAATGCAGATAGGTCTAAACATGAAGGTATTTAATGTTAGGTATGAATATAAAGTTATATGTAAATGGGTAAAAATATTTATAAATATGTGAAAAGATATGACCTATTAAAAAATGAATTTAGAAAATTACACCAAGAGTTTTTAATGTAACATTTGAATATATTTAACAACTATATTTACAGTGATTAATATTTTTAACAAAGAAAATTTATAACAAAATTATAAAACTTTTAATTCGAAATTTATGGTTACTCTTTGCTTATAATTGATTCCAACTATTATTCCAAACTCTTATCCCTCACAAAGAATAACCATCTGATGTCTCTATTAACATAAATAAAATTTATATTATATTTATGATTATCTCAATTGTCTTTGTTTTCTATATTTTTATTTTAATTAACTTGATATATTAGATTCCTATCTATCATAGTTGGTGATATGGGATCCCCCTGTTATATGCTGTAGTCATGCTATAGACAAGGAAAACCATTTATGGTAGAAATAGTCAAGTATACTGAAAACATTTAATACAACTATTAGTATAAACAAACAAAGAAAAATATATGTGGTGCAATTGTACAAATTTTTAGACTAAATATGTATTAGTTAAAATCTTACCTTTCCCCCTTTAATGATGATTGAATTTATACACAAGCGATTATATTTTATTTTATTTACACTAAAGATAACAATATTTCTCCATTATATTATGTACAACACTTATATTCCCCTTTTTGTATCCATACTAAAGTAAAGATAAGAGCAAAAACATTTATATCAAATTTACAAATAAATAAAATTAATGACATCAACCTAAATTTAGTTTTGAAGTTCATAAGGAAAAATGTATTATTGAATAATTCTGGTAATCCTCATTAATCCATTTCAGGTATAGATGGTAAATTGTGAGTGTTCTAGAACATCCATTAAGTCTTTTATCCTTGGAATTTCTGCTTTGAAGTAGAGAAGTTTTGTAGCATAGATATAAAGTACTAAGTTAATTCCATTCCAGTTCTGACAATTATAGCTCCATGAATGATGACTTTCTTTCCCTGATGTCACTTTTGCACTTAGCAATACATATTTGCCTGCATCATTATTTATATATTTCTTTAATGGATTGCTTTGAATAAATTAATAGTAATATTTCTTGTATTATGAGATATACTCAGATAAAAAATACTTTGATCAATAACTTAGAATTACAGACACTTTGGAAATTCGAATGATCTGAATTTATTTTCACTGATTTCAATTTTGAATTCTTTAGTTGGTTAACTTTAATTCTATATGCTTGTTCTTGCTTTTCAGGAATATAGATATTGGTTTTTAATACTATTTCAACTCAAAAATGGCTGATGTTTCTATTTGAATTGTAAATTCGAATTCTGTTGTAAATTTATCTCTGTTTGGAGAAGCTCCTTGTTGAAAAATAGCAAATTCATGATTATCATTTAAGACCATTATTGACATCATTATTAATGAATATTATTATATGTAATGTGTTAATAACAATAAAATGTTTATTTGATATTTCTTTAATATAAATTTTCATTCCTTGATTGTGTTCATTTTATCTGTTCATATTTACCACACATTGTTATAGTGTGTTGGAGTTATATCACACTTAACATGATAATAATTACTAAAGGTTAGTTTGTCATGTATGTGTCTTATAATTTAATTGAGATATGTATTTATAGTATAATTAAGTTGGGGTTTAAATGTGTGCTGCAATTAATGGTTTGGCAATTACAATGCTTTAGTTTTTATTGATTTAGTGATTAATCAATAACATTAATATCATGGGTCTTGGATTCAAATTAGGTCACAAAATGTGTAATTGGTATTGGGAGGATATACTGGGTACACACAACAATATATATTCTAACCTGTACTATGTGTAGCTCCACTACACATCATGCCAACCACGTTGGGGGCCATAATCTAACCTTGCTCTCGTGCATCCTCACTTCCAGATAAGATATGATATAAAATAAAAACGGGTTCTATCTCAGTTAATAATTAATAACTAAAATATTCATCATTAAAATTAAAATATTTCACTAGCTCAAATTTAAAATACGAATAAGGTTCAGTTTATAAAAATAAATTAAATAAATATTTAATATTTTCATGAGACTTGAAGTGAAAATACAGGTGACAAGATAGATTACATTGAGCCAATATCCCACAGGATACTACCTCAATGGCATAAGAACACTATCCCCCCTTTATTACTATTTCAAATAACAAACTCATAGTATTCTTATGACTTTAATAACTTCTACTCACTAAGATTAAACTAATAATTAAATCTTAATCTTCTATTTAATAATAATCTAGCTCAATAAAATAATCTCAGGTTCATAAAGTTTATTCTAAGTTAATTTAAAAATACGGTAGTAAAATATGAGAAGGGATTTTATGTCATAATCTACTACACTGAAACTAATAATAATAAATAACAGTAATAATATTCTTCATTGTTTAACTAATTCTGTATATCTTTTCTTTTTACTATAATTTTATTACCATAATAAAATAATGAAATAATATAATATGATCTTATATCTTCATGTAATGATATAATAAATACGTGGTAGCATTTTAATAATCTGACAAACAAAATATGTGTGGCAACTGATAGCATATAATTTAATATAATATTGTGATAACTGATTTATGACCAATAAAATAATGTAAGATTATGATTATTTAATTATAATGAATACCAATAAAATATTTAAAATTCTTAAAATAATTCTCTATTTATCTTTTTGTGCAAAATTATATATTTGTTTCAATTATTATGCATATATCGTGATTTCATGCAGCGATGTGGAGAAATAAATAACTCGGACACAAAATTTTTGAAATAACAAAATTTAACAAAGTTTATTACTAACAACAAATAAATAAACAATTTATTTACACTATTTACAGTGGATATCCTTAACTTTTTTACTTTACAGTTTGATCTACCGGGTTATAAAAAAAATAATTTATATTTCAATTATATCTTTATTTAGATTTAGGACAAAATTAAAAAAAATGTTACTATTTGGTTTCTCATTATGGTTAACTTATTACAAATATATTTATCTACTTTATTAGCAACAGCATTTTATCCTTAATATTATTAAACTATCTTATTTTAAAAAATTCATACTTAGAAAAACATTCTATAGAAAACAAAATTTTATAATGAGTATGGATTTCTCAAAATATTAAAAAAAATTTCATCTTGCAAAGTCAAAGATGTTACACAAAATATTATCCAAAATTCAGTACTAGATTTTAGTATTTATCACACAATGTTTACTAATCATAATATATTCTTCTTTAAGCCTTACTTTAGTATGATATAAGTGTAATCATCAATATATTTCTGTTAATCAATAAACAAAAAATATACTATGCATATTGTTTACATAATTTACTTTGTACTATTGTATTTTAAAAATATGCAATACTTATTTTTCTCTTAAAAAAAATAATACTAAAGCATTTAAAATTATTATCACTTTAAAGAAAATATCTTTGTTTAGATACTTTATTTTAAAAAAGTTTATATTTCATTTCCGAAATAAAATTCAAAATATATTCTATGATTCTTTTCTTTCCTTAGGATACTTTGGATCTTCAATTTTAAGTTATAACGTCCTATTCCTTCTAAGCAAATAAACCAATCTTATACAAAACGATAGCATAACCTAAGTTCTAAATTATTTATCATTTCTCTTAAACATATCTTACTGAACGATGCAGTTACATGAAATAAAGATAGCGAAAACAGATGCATAGGATTAAGGAAGAAAGCTAGAGTATTACTCTTAACATATCTCAAAATCATGGCACAGTGCGAAGAGGTATGACATTTACCTGCCTAATATCCTCTAGTACAGGGACGATGTTAAAGCTATTTCTTCAGCTTTATTAGAACATCAAATATTTAAAGAAATATAAACACTGTCCAAATAAAATGTGTATCAGTCATAGGGCTTTGTTAACTATGCTGATATTCACATAAAGACTAAATATTATTTCCATTCCTTATAACATCCTATTTCTTAAAACATCATCTTGGTTTCCTGTTCACTAAGTACTTCCAAGCCACTATCTCAACATTATTTCTCAAGATTTTCCACATCTTACATCGATAAATAACTATCTGCATTTACAAAACAATAAATAAAATTCATTAATAGTTAAACAATCTAGCTGTTCCACAAGAAAAGTCTGCTTACTTCATTATTCTATATGTCTAATCATATACAATCTACTTAGACAATATTTGAATATCCAATAACATGAAAATTTTAAAAGAATCACATAATTATTTGTTATGTTGGATTATATCACTAATAAAAAAAAAATTGTCGTATGCATATTTTCAAATCAATCCTATCTCATAATGTTTTTTTAAAATGTTGTATAAAAATGCGTTTACATTTATAATAATAAAAAAACTTTTACACTTCATTCTTCCAATTTATGGATGATCTAAAGAAAACAAAAAAATATACATTATAAATTATCAATAGTTATTATTATTACCAATAACCTTTATCTAGTCATCGTGTTCAGTAGGCTTCCTTTATCCACTTGAGCATTGCAGATATAAAAAAAATTCACACCCATACACTTTATATTAAAATATTTTTAGCTAAATTATTAGATTGTTATATTATAAAATTTTAATATTAATAAATTAATGTTTTTATGTTTTTCCTAATCTTATATAAAAATTTAGATTTAAACTAGGTTAACAAAATAAAAGGAATCAAAACTATAATTACATATTTTCTTGACGATAGTTCCTGATAAGTCCAAAATGTTTATTATTTTCTCTAGAGTTTTTAAAAATGTTCTCCTCCAAGCGCGTTAAAGTTTAAAATAAAAATAATTATTAATCCATTTAGTAAAATTTATAGAAAATAATCCTTGGTTTTAGTATTTAGGATGATAATTATTAAATCATAATATTAATTAATCCCGTGAAGCTTCTTAATCTTCTCTACCAATATTCTCTGCATATCCGATGCATCAATCCATCTAATTTAACTTTAAAAATATTCGATAAACTTTTAAGTACTATTTGTATTTCCATGGATCCATCTTTTATTCAACTATGTGTTCACTTTTTTATATATGTTTCCTTCTTGATACATTTAAACTTTCGTTTGGTATTTTTTATAAATCTCTTTTAAAAAAAAAAAAAAAAACTTCAAGTACTTTTAAACAAATCTTTTCTAAATACATTTTTAAATAATTCTAAGACCGGATATTTTAATATCAAAAACGCTTCTGTAACATATTCTCCTGGGTTCTTTCTTTAATTCTTGAAAATATTTTTTAAAAATGTTACCTTCAGAAAGTATATAACATTTTACTCCTTTGAATATAATATTCTATAAAATGATTCATGAGATATAATTGTCTTATTACTATTTAAAAATAAATCTTGGATAAGCTTATAAATAATACATTTCAATACATTTTTTAGACTCCGTATAATGTCCGAGCTGTGGTTTTTTATGTACCAAAACAGTTCTCCGGTGAAGTATTAATAAAGCTGTATCAATAAATATTTCAAATATTTTTTCAGCATTACAACTTATATCCATTTTATTTCGTAGTATATCCATTTTTTATTGCGAAGTTTAGGTTAAACTTTTAGATAAAATACGACTGGTAAGTACTTTAAAAATTAGAAAATCATTTCCACGAAGTTTCTAAATTATTATATTTTAACACCCTCTTTTGCAAAAAATACTTTTAAAAATTATCAATTAGTTTTTTGCAAATAAAACGATAAGAAAGTACTAAAAAAAAATTGACTAAAATAAAAATTAAAAAAAAAATACTATCTTTTTGATAGTTATAATTTACCTTTCTCCGGTTTCAATACATTATTAATCTCCCCCGATAACTTAGTTACGATGATATTTATAGTCTGTAAGAATACCTATTCCTATTGGTTAATTCTTACTTTAGCTTGAGAACAAATTTACATATTTTTAGTTTATAGTAGAATTAAATTTCAAAATTAGAAATTATGACGTAATGAACTTAAAATATTATTTAAAATACCACTTTTAATTCAATTATAACTTTATTTAAATTATTTAATCTTTTAAAATAACTTTTAAAATAACATTTAATAACTTATTCCATTTCTTAATATTCAATTTATCTATTTTTATTTAAATAAAATATTTAATTTTTATATTATGAATGTATTCGTCTTTATTACATCATTTAAGCATTTAGAAATAACTAACTTAATATTTTAATATTCACTTCTATGATAAGATAATCATTCCATCCAATTCTATAATACACTTTTAAAATATTTAAACTTTGTTATTAAATTCAAACAAGCGTGTGTGTGAAAGTATACATTAAAAGTCACATGATTAATAACTTTGACAGACGATTTTTAATCTATTTCTCTGCCTAGATTTATAAAATTGATACACTTATTATATTATATAAAATAATTATAAAAAATTTGGAAGAACAATTTAGAAAATATAGAATTAAATATAATTTTCACCATCATAAAGTTTATTTTTAAAATATACTATATTAATTTTGACTATTAAATATGATTATAAATTTAAACATAGCATTTATTACTACAAGTTTTAAACTATTAAAATCGAACTTATTAAATATACTTTTAATTATTTATAGCTGTGTTATTTAATATGGCCAGCTTTTACAACCATATGAAACAATATTTTAAGCTTTACATAACTATTTTTAAATAATTCGCTATAATTTTATATACTACGTATTTGCTTTAGCCTCAAATTGTACTTTAAAGATATAATTGACTTAATACAATTACCATATTAAAAGAACATATTCTAAATTTAAAATTTTTAGTAATTGACTGTTATGAACTATTACTGACCTATAGAAAAGGGCACAGTAACCTCCTCCTTCCAATAAAAATTTTAAATTAAACATCTATCTTAATATTTACTCTATCTATTGATACTTAATATCTTTATCATTTGCTATAACCAAATTCTATCTTGTACTACTGAAATATAAAAGAATATACTGTTTTTAATACAAACTTATAAAATATTTGGACATTACACTCAGAATCTCAACTAGAAATATTAAAAAAAAAATTTTTTTCTACACATCTTTATCCTTTTGAATAATTAATTAGGTTATGACATTTTAAAGTTTTATATTTGTTCTGTAAAAAAATAAGGCTATAACTTTATATTTTTTAAATATACGTCTTATCTAGAAATTATTTGTCTTAATCATTAGGTATTTTCTTTTCTAAATCTAAACTTTAATTCTCTCTCGACTTCCTTAAGTCTCACCTTAGCTTTTCCTATCTTCTTTCCTTTATTAAGATCATTCTTAAGAAAATCTGTCATGAATTTCTCGTGCTTTAGACATTTAAGTCTTACTTTTATCTTGCTTATATCTCTATTCTGATTAAATTTTTCTCTTATAAATTCACTATTAGGTATCAAGTTTCTAATTCCTTTAAACAATATTTCTTTAGAAATATCAAATTGTAAACGAATATTTCTATCATTAACACTACATTTAGGTATCACATCTTGCATTTTATTTTTAAATTTATTACTACTTTTATCAATAATTTTTGGTAACTCATGTTCCAACAACTTTAAATACTTTTGCTCTGAAAAGTTTGACTTTATCCCTGTAGATTTACCAAATCTTTTGTCATCAATATAATATTTTTTAAAACTATTAAGTTGATCTATAGTTCTTTCACTAACTACTCTTTCATAGGATTTACTCACTCCTATCATTTCATTAGTCAATTTAAAATATTCTTTGGGATTTTTCAATATTCTTCTGTATATTTCATTCCTACTATTAACTATTTCAATATACTTTTTATTAATCTCCTTTTCTTCATAAATCATTTCATTATCTATAATAGTTTTTTCAACAAATAACTTGGTTTCTTTACTAGCGAATTTAATATAAGACTCATCTTTTTTAAATTCGTCATCTGCTATCTTAACAAATGATACATCATTATATCTATCTTTATCTCCTAATTTAACAGAATCTATGTTTTCTGCTGTCAAATTACTACATAAGTTAATATCTTTATTAACTATCTCAATGAATTGTGGATTTTCCTTATTTACCATCTCTACAATTTCTTTGTCATCTACCACATTTTCACTAACTAAATTAATAGATTCTTGATTCTTTTCCAAATCTGTACTAATTATTTCAACAGATTTACTACTTATTTCATGAGATACTTTCTTACTTACTATCTTTCCTTCAAAGTTTTGTATCCCTAAATCTTTTAATTTTCCCATTACTTCTTTTTGAACTTCCTCTTTGATACTTATTTTAGTCTGAACTACCTCTTCCTTAATAATTTTAATTTCTTCATTAATATGATTTATATTACTCTTTACTTCATAGATTTCACTCTTTACACTTAAATTATAACTCTCTATTTTCTGATCTAACTTACTATTATTTAGTTGACATCGGACAATAGATTCTTCTATTTGAGTTTTAAAATTTTTTACTGCTCTTTCTGAAAATTCAGAAAATTTTCTCTTCAACAACTTTTGATTTCTGTCTTCTATTTGCATTATTTCTTCCTTTAAAGAATCAATAACCTTTTCATTGTTATCAAATTTTAAATCCAAATTATTAAATTTATCTTGTACTTCCACCTTAAAATCTTCTACTGTCTTACAGGTTTCATTAAGTTTTTGATTCATACTTTCTACACAAGTTCTGATTTCATTACTATTTTTGTCCACATTTTCACTAAGAGATTCTAATCTTATATTTGTTTTATTTAGGTTTTCATTAAGAGACTCAATATTTTTACTCATATTTTCATTAAGAGCTTTTGTATCCTCTCTATTTTTAATCATATTTTCATTAAGAACATCAAATTTTATATTACTATCTTCTCTATTTTTATTCATATTTTCATTAATAGCTTTTGTATCCTCTCTAAGAGCTTCAAACTTCAATTTACTATCTTCTCTATTTTTTCTATTATCTTCTTTCATCTCCTTCATCATCAATAACATTTGAGATATTTGGGAGTTCTCTACCTCCTTTTTAGGCAATATTATCTTTTCTTCCACTGTTTTAATTTCCATAACCTCTTCTTTTATCTTACTATCTATAATTTGGACACTATCTACAACTGTTTCCATTTCGATTAAGTTTTCTATTTCTCGTTTCTCCTCACAACTTTCATCGACAATAAACTCAGATATTTCACTCTCTAAATTATTATCTTGATTATTCATTTTTTTACAAATATGCTTTTTCAAAACTCAATATTTAAACAATATATTACTATTAATTTTTCATAAAAATAGTTCCTTACCAGTTTCTTTTATCTCCATCTAACCATCACCCACAATAAACTATAGATAATACCTCCTTTACACCTTATACAATCTAATCCTAAATAACAATAACGATTAACATTATGTGTGTCACAACATTATTTCCCACATGCATGATTCACAGATATTTTGCACATATTAAAGCATTTTCAAAATATATTTTTAATATTTCAATAATTGACATGGTCATAGTAAATACTATATAATTGTTAGCCACATATGCATATTTTAAAATTTATTTGCTAATTGTTTCACAAACAATATAATAATATTTTTTTAAACAATCAGATTATATACCACATAAAATTGCAATATTTTTAGTAATAAGCACTTAGTTCACTATAATAATCAAATCCTAAATAATTATTGCTATAATAAAATATTAAATTATCTATCTTCTGTGAGATATACTATCAATAATCTCTAAAGTTACGCGAACAAATTCAAATACTAACTATTGTATTATATATTTTTAACTACTTTCCTAATATATCTCATAGCCTAAATGTTTGGGTACCACAATCTGAACTATCGATTGTAGTCCCAACTACATATCGTGCAGTCACGTTGGAAGAGCAAAATCTAACCGAGACTTCCCCATGTCATGTAAGCCCATTATACTCTCCCATTTTAAACACTCAGGCCCAACATGTTGCTGGCACCATAATCTAACCTACACTATGTGTAGCTCCACTACACATCATGCCAACCACGTTGGGGGCCATAATCTAACCTTGCTCTCATGCATCCTCACTTCCAGATAATATATGATATAAAATAAAACGGGTTCTATCTCAGTTAATAATTAATAACTAAAATATTCAGCATTAAAATTAAAATATTTCACTAGCTCAAATTTAAAATACGAATAAGGTTCAGTTTATAAAAATAAATTAAATAAATATTTAATATTTTCATGAGACTTGAAGTGAAAATACAGGTGACAAGATAGATTACATTGAGCCAATATCCCACAGGATACTACCTCAATGGCATAAGAACACTATCCCCCCTTTATTACTATTTCAAATAACAAACTCATAGTATTCTTACGACTTTAATAACTTCTACTCACTAAGATTAAACTAATAATTAAATCTTAATCTTCTATTTGTAATAATCTAGCTCAAATAAAATAATCTCAGGTTCATAAAGTTTATTCTAAGTTAATTTAAAAATACGGTAGTAAAATATGAGAAGGGATTTTATGTCATAATCTACTACACTGAAACTAATAATAATAAATAACAGTAATAATATTCTTCATTGTTTAACTAATTCTGTATATCTTTTCTTTTTACTATAATTTTATTACCATAATAAAATAATGAAATAATATAATATGATCTTATATCTTCATGTAATGATATAATAAATACGTGGTAGCATTTTAATAATCTGACAAACAAAATATGTGTGGCAACTGATAGCATATAATTTAATATAATATTGTGATAACTGATTTATGACCAATAAAATAATGTAAGATTATGATTATTTAATTATAATGAATACCAATAAAATATTTAAAATTCTTAAAATAATTCTCTATTTATCTTTTTGTGCAAAATTATATATTTGTTTCAATTATTATGCATATATCGTGATTTCATGCAGCGATGTGGAGAAATAAATAACTCGGACACAAAATTTTTGAAATAACAAAATTTAACAAAGTTTATTACTAACAACAAATAAATAAACAATTTATTTACACTATTTACAGTGGATATCCTTAACTTTTTTACTTTACAGTTTGATCTACCGGGTTATAAAAAAAATAATTTATATTTCAATTATATCTTTATTTAGATTTAGGACAAAATTTAAAAAAAATGTTACTATTTGGTTTCTCATTATGGTTAACTTATTACAAATATATTTATCTACTTTATTAGCAACAGCATTTTATCCTTAATATTATTAAACTATCTTATTTTAAAAAATTCATACTTAGAAAAACATTCTATAGAAAACAAAATTTTATAATGAGTATGGATTTCTCAAAATATTAAAAAAAATTTCATCTTGCAAAGTCAAAGATGTTACACAAAATATTATCCAAAATTCAGTACTAGATTTTAGTATTTATCACACAATGTTTACTAATCATAATATATTCTTCTTTAAGCCTTACTTTAGTATGATATAAGTGTAATCATCAATATATTTCTGTTAATCAATAAACAAAAAATATACTATGCATATTGTTTACATAATTTACTTTGTACTATTGTATTTTAAAAATATGCAATACTTATTTTTCTCTTAAAAAAAATAATACTAAAGCATTTAAAATTATTATCACTTTAAAGAAAATATCTTTGTTTAGATACTTTATTTTAAAAAAGTTTATATTTCATTTCCGAAATAAAATTCAAAATATATTCTATGATTCTTTTCTTTCCTTAGGATACTTTGGATCTTCAATTTTAAGTTATAACGTCCTATTCCTTCTAAGCAAATAAACCAATCTTATACAAAACGATAGCATAACCTAAGTTCTAAATTATTTATCATTTCTCTTAAACATATCTTACTGAACGATGCAGTTACATGAAATAAAGATAGCGAAAACAGATGCATAGGATTAAGGAAGAAAGCTAGAGTATTACTCTTAACATATCTCAAAATCATGGCACAGTGCGAAGAGGTATGACATTTACCTGCCTAATATCCTCTAGTACAGGGACGATGTTAAAGCTATTTCTTCAGCTTTATTAGAACATCAAATATTTAAAGAAATATAAACACTGTCCAAATAAAATGTGTATCAGTCATAGGGCTTTGTTAACTATGCTGATATTCACATAAAGACTAAATATTATTTCCATTCCTTATAACATCCTATTTCTTAAAACATCATCTTGGTTTCCTGTTCACTAAGTACTTCCAAGCCACTATCTCAACATTATTTCTCAAGATTTTCCACATCTTACATCGATAAATAACTATCTGCATTTACAAAACAATAAATAAAATTCATTAATAGTTAAACAATCTAGCTGTTCCACAAGAAAAGTCTGCTTACTTCATTATTCTATATGTCTAATCATATACAATCTACTTAGACAATATTTGAATATCCCATAACATGAAAATTTTAAAAGAATCACATAATTATTTGTTATGTTGGATTATATCACTAATAAAAAAAAATTGTCGTATGCATATTTTCAAATCAATCCTATCTCATAATGTTTTTTTAAAATGTTGTATGAAATGCGGTACATATAAGTAAAAAAAACTTTTACACTTCATTCTTCCAATTTATGGATGATCTAAAGAAAACAAAAAAATATACATTATAAATTATCAATAGTTATTATTATTACCAATAACCTTTATCTAGTCATCGTGTTCAGTAGGCTTCCTTTATCCACTTGAGCATTGCAGATATAAAAAAAAATTCACACCCATACACTTTATATTAAAATATTTTTAGCTAAATTATTAGATTGTTATATTATAAAATTTTAATATTAATAAATTAATGTTTTTATGTTTTTCCTAATCTTATATAAAAATTTAGATTTAAACTAGGTTAACAAAATAAAAGGAATCAAAACTATAATTACATATTTTCTTGACGATAGTTCCTGATAAGTCCAAAATGTTTATTATTTTCTCTAGAGTTTTTAAAAAATGTTCTCCTCCAAGTGCGTTAAAGTTTAAAATAAAAATAATTATTAATCCATTTAGTAAAATTTATAGAAAATAATCCTTGGTTTTAGTATTTAGGATGATAATTATTAAATCATAATATTAATTAATCCCGTGAAGCTTCTTAATCTTCTCTACCAATATTCTCTGCGTATCCGATGCATCAATCCATCTAATTTAACTTTAAAAATATTCGATAAACTTTTAAGTACTATTTGTATTTCCATGGATCCATCTTTTATTCAACTATGTGTTCACTTTTTTATATATGTTTCCTTCTTGATACATTTAAACTTTCATTTGGTATTTTTTATAAATCTCTTTTAAAAAAAAAAACTTCAAGTACTTTTAAACAAATCTTTTCTAAATACATTTTAAATAATTCTAAGACCGGATATTTTAATATCAAAAACGCTTCTGTAACATATTCTCCTGGGTTCTTTCTTTAATTCTTGAAAATATTTTTTAAAAATGTTACCTTCAGAAAGGATATAACATTTTACTCCTTTGAATATAATATTATATAAAATGATTCATGAGATATAATTGTCTTATTACTATTTAAAAATAAATCTTGGATAAACTTATAAATAATACGTTTCAATACATTTTTTTAGACTCCGTATAATGTCCGAGCTGTGTTTTTTTTATGTACCAAAACAGTTCTCCGGTGAAGTATTAATAAAGCTGTATCAATAAATATTTCAAATATTTTTTCAGCATTACAACTTATATCCATTTTATTTCGTAGTATATCCATTTTTATTGCGAAGTTTAGGTTAAACTTTTAGATAAAATACGACTGGTAAGTACTTTAAAAATTAGAAAATCATTTCCACGAAGTTTCTAAATTATTATATTTTAACACCCTCTTTTGCAAAAAATACTTTTAAAAATTATCAATTAGTTTTTTGCAAAATAAAACGATAAGAAAGTACTAAAAAAAAATTGACTAAAATAAAAATAAAAAAAAAATACTATCTTTTTGATAGTTATAATTTACCTTTCTCCGGTTTCAATACATTATTAATCTCCCCTGATAACTTAGTTACGATGATATTTATAGTCTGTAAGAATACCTATTCCTATTGGTTAATTCTTACTTTAGCTTGAGAACAAATTTACATATTTTTAGTTTATAGTAGAATTAAATTTCAAAATTAGAAATTATGACGTAATGAACTTAAAATATTATTTAAAATATTACTTTTAAATCAATTATAACTTTATTTAAATTATTTAATCTTTTAAAATAACTTTTAAAATAACATTTAATAACTTATTCCATTTCTTAATATTCAATTTATCTATTTTTATTTAAATAAAATATTTAATTTTTATATTATAAATGTATTCATCTTTATTACATCATTTAAGCATTTAGAAAGTTAACTACGTAATATTTATAATATTCACTTCTATGATAAGATAATCATTACATCCAACTCTATAATACACTAAAAATAAACTTTGTTATTAAATTCTAACAAGCGTGTGTGTGAAAGTATCCATTAAAAGTCACATGATTAATAACTTTGACAGACGATTTTTAATCTATTTCTCTGCCCAGATTTATAAAATTGATACACTTATTATATTATATAAAATAATTATAAAAAATTTGGAAGAACAATTTAGAAAATATAGAACTAGATATAATTTTCACCATCATAAAGTTTATTTTTAAAATATACTATATTAATTTTGACTATTTAAATATGACTTATAAATTTAAAATATAGCATTTATTAAACTATAAGTTTTAAACTATTAAAATCGAACTTATTAAATATACTTTTAATTATTTATAGCTGTGTTATTTAATATGGCCAGCTTTTACAACCATATGAAACAATATTTTAAGCTTTACATAACTATTTTTAAATAATTCGCTATAATTTTATATACTACGTACTTGCTTTAGCCTCAAATTGTACTTTAAAGATATAATTGACTTAATACAATTACCATATTAAAAGAACATATTCTAAATTTAAAATTTTTAGTAATTGACTGTTATGAACTATTACCAACCTATAGAAAAGGTCACAATATATATATATATTGTAACCGACGGTATTGTCGATTGCTGTGCTCCATTCAAATCTAACAAAAGAAGGCCCAAAATATTGGTGCCAATTTGCAACTGATTAAATCGATGGATGAAGGTGATGGTTATGATGATCAATCTGATCTGATAAAATTCTAAAATCCAATATAAATTAATCTGGTCTAGCTCAATCGGGTCGCCATTATATAATAAACCATCATAAAGCACAAATAATCTCTCTTAAAGTTTAATTTACTTAAGTTATATGAAAAATGAAGAAATAATGAGATTATCTGCTCCAGCCATCAACAAAACCGTCAACTACAATATAAATTGCATAGAGCGGTGAAATCAACTACTATTGCCCTATACAATAATATAGGATTAGGCTAACACTTGATTGGCAATCTAATCAAAACCAATCCAATTAATAACTAATCTAGATTCCAATATATATATTTTATTAGCCTGTTACTATTACAGTACTTTAACTCCACTTTATTATTTAAAGGTACTGTCTTTATAACTTAATGGATAATTTTCTAAGTACCTGTAATAGCACTTTACAAAACATTGGTTTGCATACAGACATTATTTAAACGACAAAACAAAATAATAACCGAACCCCAAATATGCATATATCCATGTTAGCAAACGCTAAATATAAAGGTAAACACTCGCGTCAATAAACGATATACAATTCTTTCTACCTCAATCTATAATTAATAATTTTATAAACACTTTGAAAATTTATACACTCATTTAAATGTTTAAACAAATTAATAGACGTCGATAGATTATCAATAAGTTACAAAATAATTTATAAATATCTCTTAATAAAATGATACTTAATTAATGCTTCGTTTAGGTTTTAAACTAAAATATTTCACTGGAGTTTAATATCAATATTCTATTAGCTCATTTCTAATTTTACAATGTCCAACTATATTAACTAAAAATATATCGAGCTTCTCTTGGATGTTTATTCACTTGTGAATATTAATACAACTTGTTTGAAAACTTTAAATAACTGAATAAAAAATTTTTGGTTGGCAACAATTAAAACACATGATTATATTTGATATTTCTATAAATGAAAATAATATTCAATTAAATCGGTCAATGAGGTTTATTCTCTTCATTTTATAGGAGCTTAAGAAATATTCAAACGAACTACTCCAAACCGAACGATAAAGTATAATCTATTTAGATTTTTATTACGGAATCAGACAAACATGAAATGATTGACTTTGTGATATTAATTAAGAGACATAATATTATGGATATATAATATTCGAATGCAAATATAACTATGAAATTTATATAGAAACAAAATAAAATATTAATAAGCAAAATATACCTTATCTTCTATTTCAATTCGCTTACCAAGCTGAGTTTGAATTCTGTTACCTAAGTTGCTCCGCCGTCTTACGCAATCCAAATAAAACAAAATAAGTAACTAGTCTTGATATTTAAATTAACTCAATTTATTTAATTATAAAAAAGAAGATTGACAATATTAATGATAGTATACATCCGAAATGTCTTTATATTTTAAATTGGTGGACTAAATAAAATAATCATGTTGCTATATGTATCTCTATATACGTGTTGCAAGAACGTTAACGACACATACAAAAAAATGAATGAATAAATGATGGGAAAGGTTCTTAGATATTTTACTAAAAAAAATAAAAATTTACATATACCCTATACCAAAATGTGCAATAAGAGGGTATCAAAATCTATTCGTTTATCAAAAATAATTACGGATAAATGAATATGAAATAATAACTATATTTGAGTCTTTCCGATCATTTTCATTTAATAATTATATTTCTTTAGATAATAATAAAAAAAAAATCATATAGTATTACATATAAAAAAAAATTAACACATATATTTTTCATAAAAAAAAATAATCATACCATATATATAAATCTGTCCATTCACTGTTTATTAGTCTATCGATTGCCTTCATTTATAGTGTAAAGAGGATTTTCTCCGTCCGAAATAGTAATTGTAAACTTTGCAATACTCATTAAAAAGTTTCCTTTTTCTCTTTCCATTCTGTAGAGGTGAGTGTATTTCGACGATCCAGGTTATGAGGTGAATTGATCCATTTGGTTAGTCGAGAGACGATGTCTATGCAAATCCATTTGTCTTTTCTTTATTTATAAAGCATTTTTTTTTTTTTTTTTTCATAGGTTTCTTTTTTACATTGCCGTAGCTCTTCCGATCTGGAACGCCTTCAATTTGTCCGCCCGAATGATTGAACGGGCAGATAATCCTGCTACTACTCCATGTTTTATAGTTTTACAAACCAACAATTTTAATATTGAAAAGGTTCATTTTCTTAAGATACAACAAATAGATTTGTCCTTTACCATACAAAGTGATAATAAGTGTGTGCGTGCTTGAGTGAGTGACTGAGAATGACTGACCAATCTGACCTCTTTTATCTTCTGTCACGTCATTTTTATAGATTCTCTTTCTGACGTTTTTTTATCTTTGCGACCACACCTACGGTAATAGATAATAAGAGATAATAAGACGGTCATAGATAAGAAGACACACCGAAGATCACATTTAAATTCGATTACAATTTTTTTCTTAAAATAATATTTTACAAACCAAAAATATAAAATTGATATAATAACCTTTTTTTAATAACAATATTTTTTTTTTTTTTTAAAAAAATATTTTACAAATAAAATATACACAACATAAAAAACATTAAACTGTATGTAATATTGTTACTATGGTGATTGCATTTATATATGAAATGTATAAAATAATATTAATCCTATTTCGTTAAATTTATTATGCTGAATTGCTTACTATGTTATTTTTTTTTTTTTAATATGTATGTGGATCATCAATTTGAACACTCACAATATATATATATAATGTAGTGATTTCTCCATTTGGGTAATGAGAGAGCATCAAAATTAAGCATAAATTATAATAATACTATGGATATGAAAAGTTAATGCTTAATAATAAAAGATAACTTTTGAGATTCCACACTTAAATCTAAATAACAAATAGGAGAAAAATATAATTTAATTGTAAATTATGCTAATGGCCATATCTAGCTATATTCTTAAAAATATTACAAACTAGGGTTACTTTTTCAGATCATTAAATTACTCTTAATTAACTGAAAGGAAATAAGATCCTCTATGGATTATAAATTTATATTAGGTTTAAAATCAGATCACCACCCAATATTGGGAATACTTATGGGAGGATATTTTTTACCATTAGTATTATTAACCCATACCATGATTAAATTTGGTAAAGTATGAACTCTTATTTCACTAGTTATTATAAAATTAGTTTATTATATTTAAATGATCAGAATTTATGAGAAGAGAAACAGGAGGCTAGATTAATAAATAATAATAAAAAAGTATTATTACAATAAAACATATATAAAATAAGGCACTATTGCATTAATTTATAAATACAAATAAATAATGAATACACAAATATTATCATCTTTTATGTTATCACACTTAAGACAAAAGTTTTATCAAAGTCTCCAGTTTAAAACCTCTTTTTGTTAAGCTTAACATCTTTGGTTCATTTGTTTGTTTGTTTTTATATTATGGAGTCTATTTTGGTATTTAAGACAATATAAATCCATTTTCAGAAACATTAAGTTTCAATTTATTTAGCTGCTTTATATATCAAATTATATGAGTTATATTTCTTCACCTCTCTAAAGACACAGATATTTCAAGAGAGAGGACTTTATGTGCAGACATAATTTTTTAATGTCAGTTAAATACAATCCAGAAATGGCATTTTATATTTCATCACATATTAGGTTAAAGATAAATAATTAATCCAGGCTACATTGTGTAGGATAAATAGCACTCACCATGAATTTAACCACCATGCATTATTGTGATCATTGTATAATATTTGCTTTTGTTCATAACTTGGCTGCTAAATTTAAAACAAAACTTAGTTTTACACGCAGCTAACGATGACTGCTAAACAAAAGACAGACTGAAGACACTGGGAAGAGTGCAAGCTTTTAAAAAAATTTTAAATAACATTTTTTTATTTAAACTATCATTGTTTACAAATAAATAAATCATATTTATTACCTTTCTAATCATTTTTTAGTTAATTTTATTACTTCAATAACAAAAAAAATATTTGTTACAATACAATTTTTTTTAAAAAAAATCTTGACATCTTAATAAAATAAAACTTGAATCATTTTTTTAAAAAGGAAAAATCAGATTTCAATTATTCAAACTTGAATAATTGACCTTTGAACTTTAAATTTTGAATGTTAAATTTAGAAACACCACACATTTGAAATCAGTGAAATAAAAAAAATATTTTCTTTAATTAACTGAATTGTCTAATCTTTTTTTTTTCATTTATTTAAATTGATACCCCCAAAGTAACCAGCATTTAATCACTCTTGTGGTCAATTATGTATCATGTTTTGCAACTGATGCATTATATAAAATAGATAGAAATATCTAATTTATATTTGGGACATATAGTTAGCAAGGAAGATGTCAGTTGAAGGTTATATATTAAAATTAAAAGATACTACAGCCAACTAAATGTTACAAATTAAGAATTTACACAGTAGAATTAAATTGTGAAAATATATAAATATAGAGAAGCACATACTAGTAAGAAATAGAGAAATTTATTTTAAATTTTTAATAAAATAGCTGGGTTTTTTTTTTTTTTTAAATCTTTTTTTACAATCAAAAAAAATTTAATTCTCTGTTTAAAATGACTCTTTTAGGAGTTTTAATTAATGGCTAAACTCAAATTAAAAACTAAACAGGATGTATTAAGTTTATCATAATATAATTAAAAATTTAAAAATCAGAAATGAGTTTGCATTATATACATTGTGGGAGCAAAAAAACTAATTACTATAATTGTAATCTAACATGTATAAATTCTTAATTGTACTTTGCTTTACATATTCTTTTGTTATAAACTTTTTATTCCTTCAGAATGTATGTTTTTTTTTTCAATGAAATGAAAATTTAATTTACACTGGCAAAAATGCATTTTGTAACATTTAGATTACAATGGGTATTTCATACCACTCCTAATATATGTAATTGATTTTTATAATTATTGCTTCAAACTTGATTTTTCATAAACATTATTGGCAATAAATTTTGGTACTTTTATATTATTCTTCAGGAAGCTTGTCAGGTGGTTGTTTTTATAATTATCCATTTTCAGGGATGTCTAAGTATTTGTTTTCTCAAAATTATTTTACCAAACATTGTGTTACTTTTTAAGTTTAGAAAATATATCATAGGTGTATAGAAACTTTCCAAAATCATGAAATCATAGTATCCCATATAAATAAATAATCTAAGATGCACTTCAACCATCAATTCTAAACTATTTTTCTAGAAATTCTAGGCCATTATTTGGTGCACTCCAAAAAAAAACCAAGAGCATCAAGGAATTTAGAAGACAATAATGGGCCTTAGAATAAGCAATTCATGATTTAGAAAATTAGATAATTATGATTGATGAATGGATCAATGGAAAGAACACCTTTAGGTTTTTTTACATAGATTTAATCTGCATTATCATACATACATATATACTTTAAGTACATACATGCATAATACACATAACAGTTTACATAAGCATATAATACACATTAAGAGTTTTTTTAATTACTATATATATACTAGACTAAGTTGTTTGTTAACAGTTTTTAATGTAATTTTTAGCTATGAACCGGTCTAATTTTGCTCATAAAAACTCATTATAACTATTTGTTCTTATATAATATTCTTGCTTAATGATGACTTTGGGAGGGGGGGGAGATAATCACCTTCACTAAACGAGTTAAAGATATATTTTAAATATACAATTCTTTATTTCTCTAGTAGAGACCTTTTCCCTTGGTGACAATTTAAATTTAACTGAAAAAAAAAAAAATATTATATAAATTAATACTTTAAAAAAATTAATGTGTAAATTAAATTATCCATAATGTTATGGATCACTATTAGGGTAGAAACAGGTATGTTTAAAGAACAAATCTTCACTAAATTTACTCTTTTTTGAGAAAAAAATTATAATATTTAGATGATTTAAAATTAGTTCTCAAAAAGAATTCTAATTATTTGAGTTGTCTTCAATTTACAGAAGATGCTTTTATAACTAACATATAGTATATGATAATCATTGTTGAGAATTTGTAAATTTAATTAAATTTAACTTGGTAATAAATATAAGAATAAATGTTTACGAAATTTATTTGATGAATTTATTTAATTTAACTAAAATTGTTATAACTCTGAATATTCTGCATTGGTTTTATTTTTAAGATATTGTTATAAATAAAAGTATGGAATAGTTCTATCGCTGGAGAAATCCATCAAGGGCACTCTTAGATTTTTAAAAAAAAAGTTACTAATTACAATATATTGAAATCAATTATTGCATAAAATTTCATTTTTATTAGAAAGAATGTTTACTAATTATGGTCATGTTTAGCATTTACTATAAGGAAAATTTTAATTTACATTTCTAGATGACTTGATAAGAAAGTGTCAACAATGAATCAAATTGCTTGATTTAAAACTATTGTTAAAACTGCAATATAAGATATCCGCAATCTCATTAGCAGAGACAGAACAAATTACAGAATTATAAGATTTAATGAAACCCTTAGTGAATCTAACTGCTGCATGAAATCTGTACATATTTCTTTATTATGTTTGAAATCAGCTATCTAAAAATAAAATCTATCAACAAAATAAATAAAAACTATTTTTAAGTTATATATTTTATATTCTATTGAATACTCACTAATTTGTATGGCAATTACTAAATCTGGTCATGTTTTTCATTTCCTGAGTGACTTTTGGTGGCTAATTAAAAAATTAACAATTAAGAGGGTTGTAAATAAAGCATTGTCAAACAGTAATAAAGACTATAGATGATTTAATATTATATTATTTAGATTGTGTTAGTTTTAAATTTTTTATGGTTTACTTACTTCGGTACTTGTGTATAATTCAACCGATGACGTTTTTCACTTACCGACTTCCCTTTCTATTCGTGATGAAAGATTCATTGTATTACAATCATTATAAGAGTAGTTTTGTTTATTACAATCATCAAATCTATTTAGTTTAAATTTTATCCTGTATTCATTAATATCTGGATAACCAATTTCTGACCATTAGTGTGATGTGGAGAAGAAAAACTATAGATAAGAAAAACTGGGTTTAATATGGAAAGACCTTCATTCTTCAAAGAATCAACAATGATTAAAAATGATTCAACTATATAGAAAAAAATCCTAAATTTGCTTGTGATCTAAAAATATATTTCAGATTTCAATAAAGTTGACGATATAGTAGATAGATATGCTATTCACTGCACTCTAAAATCTTTATTTACTATTTCTTTATTTATCATATCATTTACAACATTCTTAAACACTTTAACAATACTATTTTTTATATAAAAGTAGCAATCAATACATAAGAAAAGAAAGATGAAGAAGAAAATTATATTTCTTTATTTGTCTTTGAGATTTGGCCTGAATTATCTTGGTCTGGGATTTTTTGGACTAGCTGTTATTACTGACCCACATTCCCAAATACAGACATGATATCTGATATTTATTTATTCTTCAGTGAAATTGTAGTAGCTTATATTGTAGATTTAAATTTTTTACTTTTAAATGTCAACTATTCTATCTCTAATATCTTATTTTTTAAATTTCTATTTAATCATATTAAATGTAATCTGTTGCTAAATGTTTTCTTTAGTTGTAGTAGATAGCCTTGTATAAAGTTATCTGCATAATGATTTTTAGAATTGAAAAAGTTTGAACAATGATTTGTAAGACTTAACACTTTATATTTTGAGATATCGTTATTATTTAATTTTCATTATATTTCATAAATAATATGAATGCCAAAGTGATTCATATAACAGATTCACAATATTTTTTAACAGGTAACATAAAAACTGTTCTTAATAACACTTGGTGGTAGAAAAAACATTCACATCACTTTGACTATAAAATAGGTTTACAACCAGAGAATTAAACTGTTAAAATATATACATATTAAAATATTTTCAGATCTGCAGAGCTAAAAAAACAAGCAAACTTTGACTGAAAATTCTATGTGTTTGAAAATCATTAATTGGAATGTTATAATAAGAATAAAGTGTGAGTTTGGAATGGCTGAATGGATAGATCATATGAAAAATATCTTTAAGCTAACAACTTTCAACTAAATGTTTTTTTTACATAGATTTAAGTTGCATTGTCTTGCCTACATCCATATTTTAGTGTATACATGTATAATACACACATTGCACAGTATACACATACATATATCACACCTTGGGGTTTTTTTAATTACTATATATACTAGATTAAGTTGTTTGTTAATAGAAGAACGAACTAATTTTTTTTTCATAAAAAAATCATTATAATTTCTTATTTTTTATACGATCTTCTTGCTTTAGGATGAGTTTCCGGGAAGCAATTGTTCTCGCAGACGACTTATTGCATAAGTTATTTGCTTCATGTTAATTACTATTTGAAAGAAATGTAAAACTTAGTTATGTAGGCAGCATGGAATATTACTGTCTTTTATTGTTTTCAAAGGTTGTAATATTCAGACATGCATCTAAGTGTACTTGTATATACAAAAGCTTAATATATGTAGGATCATAAATAGACAAAGAGTCACAGTAAAGCATATTACATTAGTTCACAATCGTAATGTTAAATTTACATATATATTAAATAACACTTTACTCTAATCTATACTTATAAAATAAAACGCCTTAGGCTGAAAATGCTTTTATAAGTATTCATTAAAATCAAATAAACAACAAAACTAAATTATAAAAATAATATCTCATTTTATGTTTAAAATATATGTATTTTAGTTATTAATATTATTTTATTTTAAAAACGAATTGTGTACTTCATACTTTTATCTCAGGAATTAATTTAGTGAATTTAGCAAATACATTTATTTATTTATTTATTTTTAAAAAATAAAAACTAAAATATAATTTAACTTGACATTAATTCAAAAAATATAATTTTTATTAATTTTATTAAATCCTTTACAAAAAGATTAACTATAGATGCATGACTACATATAACGTGTTTTTTTATGTATAAATATGTTATAAAGAGACAAATGGTAAAATTCACAAAAGTTTATAGTTTATTATAGACTCTAATAAGTGCATCAGTGCTTTTTATGGTTTAATGTAGTGATAGAATGTCAGAGTTTGGATCTAAGGACCTTGGATCAATTCCAGATCCAGCACTTTTCATGTTCAAACTTTTTATGCACTTCTAAAAAATGAAAGTCGCTTGATTATTTATTACCCTGCATAAATGAGTGAAACGGTAGCAAGCCAGACTCTAAAGCATAAAATCTTCAGATTAATTCCAATTCTGGTATTTCCAGCACTCAAAGTTTTGATGAATTCTCAAATAATAAAGCCATTTGATTATTAGTAGTATTGGTAGTTAATCAGCATTGTAAACTTGATTTTATATATATATTAACTAAAACAAATCCAATAACTGTTTGAATTAGTTATTTTATAAAGTTATGTTTAATTATAAATTTTATTAAACGCCCATTATTATATTAAGTAATAATTTACTAAGGCTGTAACCTTAGAAATAAGCGTCTGAAAAATACGAAGGTAGGGACCTCTATAGGTCTTAAATATGTTTAATAAATGAACTTGTATTAATTGAAAAATATAATATATAAACTGCCTAGAAAATTAAAAGAAAAGTTAGTTTATGCATTGGATCATATTATTAAATATTTTATAAAGTTATATTACAATGTGTGAGAAGCAATAAAATGATAAATTGCATTGTAAAGAAAGAAATGTAGTTTCGATATATGCATGAAATTTGAATTATGTAGATATAAAAATCTAAAGCATTTTGAACCCTTTTTTAGTTTGCTTTTTCTGAGTGGAGTTTTAAATAAAATCTCCCACATTTTTATATTAATTTGATAGAAAACTAAATATATATTAAAATTTTGGAGTTAATAATATTTTAAAAATTAGCAATCAAATTGTAAATGTTGGGTGACAATTTTTTCTTTTTTCCTATCGCTAATGTAAATAAAGAGAGAGAGAGAGAGAGAAAGAGAGAAAAAAAACTTTTTTTTTCTTTCATTCATTTATATATCAAATCATAATAATATCTGTAAATGTGTTTTCACAACATGTTGTGAAAAGAATAAAATAATGTTTTTCAAAAACATGCTATTGTAAAAAAAACATGTCAAAAGTTGTAAATAACTTGTGATAAATCCATTATATGGAAAATATGTTGTTGAACAATATCAAGTAAAACAAAAATACGGCAGAAGCAAGCATTAAGGCTAGTGTTTAATATAGCCCAGTCCATCAGTCTAGTTTATGCTAGTTTTATCTGAAGACTCATCTCAAGAAGCAGTGTTGCAGGAGAGAAATCACTAGTTAAAACTGTTTTGCACTATAACTTGGACAGCAGTATCTTGCAGAATATTTCTTAGTATTTTTCAATACATTACTTATAACAGCAAGTATGATGATTTTATGTAGCAGAAGATTATCTACAATGTGTGGCTAAATAACCAAAAAACACACCAACCAAAACACTTGGAAATTGCAATTGGATATAGAAACAAATGATGTTTGCTGAAGTCAGCCATTTCCTGTTTTAATAATTCTGCAAAAAAAGAAGCAGACAGTGCTGTAAGAATAACCCAAGACTTACTGATAGTATATCCTATCTAGAATCATCAATGCTGATGTATTTCTTGTCTAACATCACTAGTGCATCAAGTGGATAACTACCATCTTTGGAGGAACTAATGAAGACACCTGTAAATACATTAAAAGAATGATATTTGATGAAAACCATAGTTTGGAACTGTTTAATTATTTTACATGATAATATCTTATTATTTTAGATATTATAAGACCTTAAATTAAAATTATTTTTATTATTATATTGAATATTTTGTATATGTATTGATATAAGTAATAGTTTCATATATTCATTATTAATAAATTGCTAAGTCATTTTTATTAATTTGTGTTTGCTTATCTAACTCAGTTCAAACATTATGCTTTTAATATCCAATATGTTAATAATATCCACAACCCTGAGAAATCATACAGTCTACTGAGGGACATGCAGGGATGGTGGTAATAATTTGTAAATGATGATGATCAAGTGTTAATAAGTTTTCCAAAAGTAAACATTCTAATTAAAAGATTTGACACCTGAAAGTTTCATTTTTTATTTTATTGAAACTGAAAAACAAATAAAATACTTTTGAGAGGACTTGCACTTATGTTATAAATTATCATCATTATCACCATCATTTGGTTATTATTATTATATACACATTTTAATTGAATCATTTTGGAAAATGTTTTATTCACCATTCAACTTTTATCTAGTATAAATATTTATTTGGAATTAAAGATTTATTGTTAAATATTTACATATCTAAGTTCCAACAGAAAATACCATTACATATTTGGTGCAAACAATGTTGTGGCTTGAACATCCCCTTTCTTATGCTAGCTTTACTTCTGTATTGTTATATAATGTAATGAATATAAAAGCAGGAATAATTTAGCATACTGAGGTGTACATTAATTAACATGCAATAAGTGTTTGGAATGAGAAATAAGATTAGCAAGTTTATAAAAAAATGTATATACTAACATTTTATGAAAAAAATAATAGTTAGGGTAATATTTGATAGACAGATATATATATATATATTGAAGCAGATGATCTGATGCTCAGATCCTGCTTCACAGCCCACATCCAATCTCCTACCATCTAAATGTATTCAAACCCACCTTTACGCATGTATATACATAGCTAATAATATATATATATATTTCTTTTGGTTAGTATTATAACATAAATAATGTAAACATGTATGTATTTTAATTTAAAAATATTTTATTTCATAATAATATTCTCATGCGTATATGGGCGTAAATAATAAATATCTATATTTCAGTGTAGGAGATTGTGAATAAATTAATTGTTATATTATATATAGGGTATCATATATAAAATGTATTACTTTTTCATATATAATTTTGTAGCCAGAAGTGATGCAATCTTGTTAAAAAGTCTCTCAAAAAACAATTACCCGGAAGATCCCTTAGATTAAAGTAAAAGATTATGAATTGGTAATAATAAAATAAACCCATTAGTGAAAATTGTCCATGCTAGCTTGTTTTAAAATCATAAGATTTATTTTAAAACAATCATTCGAGAAACTGATAACAAACTTGCATTGTTTCAAACATCTTACTAGATAAGAGTGTCCGGTCAAACTATTCCAGATGAAACTTAAGTGCTTAAACCACCTCAGGTCCAGCAGTAGTTGCTAAGTTACAGCTTCAAAATAAAAGTATATATACTGCTGGATTTGAATCCACAAGGAGGAGACCACTAAATAACTATGTCGCTATACATATTCCATGCCAGTTTTGATTCTCACTCAATGTGTCGTGAGTAGGGGAAATTTCGCCTTTTCCCTCCATTCTAATATGCTGTTCCCATGAACGAAGCTCTGCATTCTGTACTAATGAACTTTAGATATTTTTCAGTGAAAATGAAATGCTAATTCTCAAATAATAATGCTACCCTAGATCTAGTGAAACAATACCGATGGACTGACTCCTCATGAAATCATTCTTCTAAATAAGCAAGGTAAAAGAACTTTGACCACTTGCAATTCTTAAATCCTGCCTTCTCTGTAATATTTATATTTTAATCACCTATTTTAAATGTCTTAAAAATATGTATTCCTATAACTCTATATAACTAATCCATATTAAGCCACCTATAAAATGTTTTTCTTTTTCTTTTAATTCCAAGCGGCAAATAATTTTCATTTACATTTATGTATTTATGCCAATAATATTCTAATATCGCAAGCATATAATTCATTTTTGTTTCCCCACCCATCATTTACCAGGTAAATAACTTATAATTTGATCAAAACAAGTCTTATTCGACTTGCCCAGGTGCTCACGATTTTAGATAAATAAACTAATTATATTTTTATGTTTACTGTAGAAAAACAGATTGACATCTGTTTTCACATTTTCCTTCCTAAATAATGTGCTATCTTTTATTCTTAAATTATATTATATATGTAAAATCCATCTTAGCTATTACCACCACTCACTTATTTTGTAATAATATATATTTTTTCACAAGGGCATTGATTAACCAAAATTGAGATTTATTAAATGTGTGAGAAGTAATGAATAATATTAAGTAACATAATGTAAGGGGGAGGGGGATCTTAAGAGCTTAGTTTTATATTTAAGTATAATTATTATCCATGTTTACTGAATGAAGCCATATCATTACGCCGAATATTTCATAATTTGTGGCAATAAATATGTTAGATAATCTTTAACCTTTAGAGTTATATTATATTATTAAGCATTACGTGCATAAAGGCCATTTCATTTTTTATATATGTTCGTGCTTCTTTCTCACATGGAGGTATTCGTGAAGTCGAGCTCCATTGTCATTTTCAATGTCTTTGAACCAGGCTGTAAAACCACCCTGGGAACATATTGGTCTTATGTGCATGCTTTATATGGGGAGTGATCTGGGAAACCAGCTCAATTAAGTCATTACTGGCCACTCTTCATCATCCATGATTCACCTGTACTTCACTCCAGGGAATCTTGGACTCTTTCGTTCATCAAACCGACCCTGCCTACGTTTGCAGAGGAAATCGGTCCACTTCGTTATTAAAAATTCATGAAGCACACTCCAGGATCCATAATTGGACCAACTCAATCAACTGCCATGCATGCACTGCCTTTCAGTGTCTTATTAGTCACCCTGAAATAGTCATAAGCCGTAATGAGATGATTTCTTTAAACAGATATATTTCCATTAGTTTTATATACGCATTAATGCGATAGATTTAGTATCGTTTATATAATTATTCATTACCCATCCTGCGCATTAATTATCTATAACTCCAATTAATAATAATATTGAATGTAACCAAATGTAATATCTGCTCATAAAATTATTGTCTTTTTAAATTAAGTAAAATGCTCTTTTCGTCTCTGGGGGTGTAATAGTATTTCAGTAATGTATTCTGATAGCGCTAATTCATTAAATCACACATATATATTATTGGCATAGCTGCAAATCTTATGTTATCGTTAAATATGAATCAAACACATATATATAATACTTACAAGGCTCATGTCAGGTAAATAACCCAACATAATTTTGTTATTAATAAATCTTAAATATATATATATATCAAACTCGAATCATTGCTTTCTTTTAGTTAAGTTAATATATGAAGTTATTACTTAAGCTCAAATATGACTAGATGATCTCTGCTCAATACATAATTAATATTCTAGGTCACGAGCATTCATTGCTCATCAAATATAGCTAGTTATTAAGTTAATCTATCATATAAGTTTAGCCTGAGTCTTTTTGTGTCTCCGATGACCGATGCCGGCAGTGAGAAGTAAATTAAGTCGATGTCATCAGGATTGTTGCTCATAATGTTATAGATCTGGGAAATAGGCAAATAGGGCAGAGTTCATGAGTGTTCCTGACCTGTGTATCTTGCGCACAATTGGATTCGAGGTACTTTTGCCTAGATGCTAGATCTTGCTATGTGAACATACAAATCCAACCGGCACAATATATATATATATATATATATATAAAAGACTAAAGCAGAGATATATTACATTATTCTGGAGAAAACTGCATTTGAAGGGTTGAATTTGGTGTGTTTATTTAATGATAGTGTATATATAAAAAATATTTCAAGTTTTTGTAAATCTGCATAATAAGAATAATGAACAAAAAATAATAGAACATTTAATTTTATATACTGGTGATAGCATATTTGATAACAGAAAGAATGGAATCACAATTAAACACAAATCTATCAGTAACATAAAAACCAGTGTAACCAATGGAACCAGAGACAACTGAGCAAGAATCCATTCAAACTGTGCAAAAGCCTTTAAAAGAGAAACCAGGCACATTCACTATTCAAATGTATATACATTTATTAACTAAAATGATGAAAAGCTACAAAAGAGATATAAAAATCTTGAAGAAATACATTCAAAAATGAAGAAATATAACAAAAAAATGAAGAAATGCAACAAAGACTTGAAGAAAAGCATCGAAAAATAGTTAAAAAGTTTTTAAGAAATGCATCAAAAAGAGAAAGAATTTTGGGGAATGATATGAAAAATAACAAAAATTTGTGAGAGATATGCAATAGATATGAAGAAAGGCTTAAAAAATGGAAGAAAACTTTGAAATAGTACATGAAGAAAAAATTAAGAGCATGCAAATGTCATCAATCATACTGAAGTTATGTGCAAAACTTTCAGATGAGTCTAGAGAGTTATAAACAATATAAAAAAGTTGAAAATATTGGAGAAAATAAAACAAGTTTAATAGAAATGTCATGTTCTGAATCAAGTATGATAATAGAAAAGACCAATAAAGTGTTGAGTTTAAATTGAGTTGAAAAACCTAAAATAGATTTTTTAAAAGAAGTAAATATTTATAATGATACTACTGAAGACAAGGTCATAATTCAGTTAGCCATTAAAAGAAACACTGAGATAGAAAACATTTTACAAAATAAATCCTGCTGTCTTGATATTAAAAAGAAAAATGCTGATGAAGAACATGTGAAGAAAATTAAAAATAAAGGAACTCAACATTCTAAAGCTTACAAAAAAATAAGGCTAAATAATATAAGAAGATCAAAGAAAGTAAAACATTCTATTAGTATTCTGAGTTTCAATCAGTGGATTATTCTTGACAGATCGTCAAGTTCCATTTCTAGTTCACAAAATAAATAAGAAAATAGTAAAAAAAGATAACAGAAAGTAAAATATCCACTCCAGAATAAAGAGAATATTATATTTTTTGTCATCCCAAATGATATCTCCACCATTAATGAAATATCTGGAGAGAGATCTAACTTAATTTAAAAAAAATAAAGGATGGCTTACTCCTGGTCATCTTGGATCTGTTAAATTAATAAATGACTTAAGGAAAAAATCATGTGAAATATTTTAAAACTTAAAATATATGACAATACTGAAAGTGCATTAAAATTAATGAAGAAAAGAAATACCACTTGCTAGAAAGCAAGTGTGACAGAAAAATAAAAATAGTAATTACTTAAGTGATAAATAGTCTCAACAGCTATGAAATGTATGACCAGAGAATGATTCTTTTTTCCTCCAGAGAATGATGAAAAAATGCTATTATAGTTTCTTTAGATATATTCTACTTCTATTGAGGTATTGGGATTTGGTCATCTATGTGAGACACTGTGTTATGTGATGTTTTAAAGTGTTTATTCTCAGGTGTTGTCACAACCTTTTTTCAAGAAGTTTACTCACTCATCTGTAAGACTCAGAGGAAGCAAGGTGCAGTTTGAGTGTTTTTTTGAATTTATTAACTTCTATAACTCATAAGAAAGCAACACTTTATTTTCAAACATTATATTTATCAGCCTCTAAGAAGCAAAAAGGGACCAGGCTCATATTTTACTGTTGATGCGTTGTCAGTAGCTTATCAGAAATCAAACTGAAATTATACTTTTGATACTTTTAGAGTTTATGCTTCATTGAACATCTTATTATCCTACGGATGAATATTTATAAATCTTAGTTCTATTCAATGTCAATCAAATCTCTGAAATATAAAATCATGGATATATGAATCATAAAACATATTTATGAAAATGATTGAAAAAAAAATAGAGAAATAAAGTTTAAAATTTTTAGTAAACATAGATATGATACATGAAAAGTTATTCTGTCACATTGTCTCATTTTAAAAAGAAGGGATATTTATAAACTAAAACAAATCCAATAGCAACTCAAATTAGTTATATTACAAAGTTGCATGAAAAAAAAAAGTTTAATAAAGAACTTGTATAAATTGAGAAATAAATATATAAACTGCCTAAAAAATTAAAAGAAAAGTTAATTTATGCATGAAATCATATTATTATATATTTTATGAAATTACTTTGTAATGTGTTATAAATGATAAAATGATAAATTGCAATGTAAAGGAGGAAGGAAAGGTAGTTTCGATATACAAAAGAAATTTGAATTGCATAGTTATAAAAATCTAAAGCATTTGGCACTCTTTTTTAGCTTGCCTTTTTTAAATGGAATTATAAATAAAATCTCCCGCACTTTTATACTAAATTTGATGGCATATCTAAATATATTAAAATTTTGGAGTTAATAATATTTTAAAAATTAGCAATTAAATTTTAAAAGTCGGTGCCAATTTTTTTCTTGCTATTGCTAACTAATATAAATAAAGAAAAAAAAAACATTTTCTTCTTTTATTCATTTATATATCAAATCATGATATAATATCTGTACATTTGTTTCCACAACATGTAATGAGAATAAAGAAAATGTTTTCCTAAAAAAACACGTTGTTATAAAGAAACAGAAGTCAAATCTTGTAATTAGCTTGTGATGATTCCGTGATTTGATAAACATGTTGTTAAACATCATCAAGTAAGGTATGAATATGTTAGAAGCAAGAAACTAAGGCTGCATTTTAGTATACTTCAGTCCATCAGTCTATTTTATGCTAGTTTTATCTAAAAACATATCAAAAAGCAGTGTAGCAGTGATTTCATGCTGAAAAGAAAAAATATTGATTAAAACTGTTTTCCACTATAACTTAGATAACTGTATCTCACTGACCATTTCCTAGTATTTTTCAATACTTCACTTATAACAGAATGCATGATAATTTTATCTAGCATAAAACTATCTACTATTGTGTGGCTAGATAGGCAGAAACCACACCAGCCAAAACACCCAGAAAATGCAATTCAATCCAGAAACTAACACTGAAGTTTCCCGAAACTAGTTATTTCCTGTTTTCATAATTCTTCAAAGAAAGAAGCAGTCAGTGCTGTAAGAACAACCCAAGACTTACTGATACTGTATCTATATAACATCACCAGTGCTGCTATATTTTTTATTTAACATCACTGAAGCACCAGGAGGATAACTATTGTGTTTGGAGAAACTAATGTAGACATCTGAAAATATATTAAAAGAATGATAATTGCAGAAAACTATGGTTTGGAACTGCTTAATTATTTTATGTGGTATGATCATATTATTAAAGATACTATAAGACCTTAAATTAAAAATATTTATTATTATTATTATATTTAATATTTTATAAACATATTGATAGTTTCAAATATATAGATAAGTTTCATATATTCATTGTTAATAAATTGTTAAGCTATTTTTATTAATTTATTTAATTTGTGTTGCTTATCTAACTCAATGCAAAAATTATGCTTTTAACATACCAATATACTAATAATATCCACAAACCTGAGAAATCAGGCAGTCTATTGACTGATATTCAGGGATTGTAATAATAATTTATAAATAATGATGATTAGTCATTAATAAGTTTTTCTAAAGTAAACATTCTAATGAGAAGGTTTGGCATCTGAGAGTTTCATTTTTTACTTAATTGAAACTGAAAAACAAATAAAATACTTTTGGGAAGACATATGCTTATGTTATAAATCATCATCATTATCATTGTTTGGTTAATATTATTATATATATTTGAATTGAATCTTTTTTTTAATTTTTATTAACCAATCAGCTTTTATCTAATATCAATAAATATTGGGAATCATAAGATTTACTATTAAATATTTATATATCTGCATTCAAACATGAAATAATATTACAATATATATAATAAATATAATGGTAATTAACTATTATATACAGTCTTTCAATTCACAGAAGTACTTTCTGTTAACTCTTTAATTCTCCTCAACTGCTGTTAAATTCAAAAAACATAATGGAAGCAAACATCATCAACTCATATTCCATGAATCCCAAATTTTAACATTAGCAGCTTGTCTATTAATAATATTCACTTTATTTCTATTTATTAAAATTGCCTCCTTAATTTTTTTTTTATTATGGTTTTTCTCTTCATAAAAAATTTTAATACTTTCAATATCAAACTTAAATTTGTATTTTTACATCATTTCATGATCCAAGAAAACTGAAGCAGTTATTAAATCATTATTATTTTTATTTGCTTATATAATAATTTGTGTTCCTTTAATCTTTTTTTAGTACTGCACCTTGATTTGTCTATATATGATAACATACATCCACAAAAAATTGGATACACAATATTATTTTTCTGCTTGACAGGTTTGAAATTTTTAAAATTATTCACTAACTTATTAATGATATTTGCAATACCAAATAAAAAAATAAACACATCCTTATATACATTCTTACAAAATTTCACTTGAACATTTGAAATATATGGAATAGATATCTATTTTTTATTATCAATTTTCAACTCCTTTAAATTATTATAACACTTTTTAAATTGTCAAAAAGTATTGTTAATCTGTTCAATCTTATAACCAACTTCAAGCAATTCCTTGGCTAATATCTCAATATTTTTTAATTTATCACACTGGTAATGACATAATTTTTTATTATGAAACATAAAAAGATCTAAAACTTGCCATTTTATGCATAATTGGTACTTTTGATTTACAATTTATATATCCTTTTTTTGCAATGGTTTGATTATTAATTTATAACTTAACATACTATTATCTCTTGTATAATTAAATCCAAATATTTAATACTTTTGTCCTGTTCCTTTTCAATAATTCATTTCATGCCATTCAAATTATTCAACTTCTCTACAAGCAAATTTATAGTATTGATACTTCCACAAACAAAAACATCATTCACATAGCTTTTGTAAATTTTAATAGTTTTAAAAGTACACATGAAATACATCTTGGGGGGTCATTTGTCTTTTATTATATCTTTATTTATGTGAATTTAAAAAGAATGGGGAAGTATGGAGGTATTTATTATAACTATAAATATATCTAAAGTACTACTCTCATATGTAGATGAAACATAATTTCAAACTTGTGCAACAACAGGCAGACCCATAGGCCAACCTTTAGACATTTTATAATGTCCACCTTCAAAAGATGCAACAATTTCATCAAAAATTTTAAAAAAATCAATAACAAATTAACACCTTCATTTTTAAATGCATGTTCAATTATTTTTGTGGAGTTTATTTTATCAATAAAACCATACATTTCTGTCATATCTAATGAAGCAATAATATCACTCTCATTAATCACTATATTTTTAATTCTACCTACAAAATCAAAAGGTGAAGCAATAGTATTTTTCCCAAATCCTAAAAACTCTTGTATCAGCTTACCAATATATTTAAAAGTTTGATATATAAATAAAATATCAAAATCAATCATCATTCACAAAGGATTACCTTTTTTTTTGTAACTTTATATTTGCAAAAATAGAAGGACATATAGTGCAAGAAGAATATATCTTATAATACACATTATGACTTAAGGCTTTATTTTCAGATTTTTTAAAAATATTGTTGATAAATTTTATTCTCTGATCATCCATATTATATTCTTCAATCAAAAAAAAAAACAAGTTTATCCATTTTCACTCTAATTGTCTCAATATAGTGACATTTTATCATTAAACACAACAGCACCTTTTATTTTCTTTCAAACATCTCACATCATTTTTCAGCTTCTGTTTAAATTCCGAAATGGCCTGTTCCCATGAATTTTCATTTGTAATCACATTAAATTTATGACAATTCATTTTCTTGGAAATTTGATTAGGAATATGACTACTACCAGAAACATTTCAAATGAATTTTGAACAGTTGCAATTAATTCCAAATTATGATCATTCCAAATGTGGCCAATGTATTTAGCTCCGTGACCTAAAATGTATTTTTGAATCAAATGTATTGTTTGATCTGACAAATTGACAAAATTCATACAATTATAAGTTTGTAGATACCACTTAGTAATTAAAAAAATCAATTTTCTTTTCAAATTTATTATGTAATTTAAATTTAAATAATTTAATTCATTTTCATAAACAATTTTAAAATTCATCCCAAGCACATCACTCATTTATTATTAAGTGTTCAATTGCTTTCAAATACCTCTGAATATTAAAAAGTTATTTTTTATATTTCTTAACTACATTTAAGATTATTGATTTCAATTTAACCATACATTTTGGCATTAAATTTATCTACCTGTTCAAATTTACGTTTTACTAATTCGGGAAAACATGATAAACTTTACAATCCTTAAATAAACAAAGTTTGCATTTAAGCTTAATAACTTTTTTACATTGCTTCCATCACTCTTTACAGATCAGATCCATCATTTCTTAACATCATTTAAATCCATTATATTAAAAAAAGGAATACAAATAAAATGTCCATTAATTAAAAATTATTGAAAAACAATAAAAATTATAAAAATAATGGTAATTAACTATTGTATACAGTCTCTCAATCTGCCTCAACTGCCATTAAACCAAAAAAATATGTCAGCAGTATTTGGGATCATATAATTTGGAATTAATTGCAACTGTTCAAAATTCATTTGAAATAATTTCTGGTGATAGTCATATTGCTGATCAAATTATTAAAAAAAATTAATTATCATAAATTTAATGTGATTACATATAAAAATTCATGAGAACTGGCCATTTTGGAATTTAAACAGAAGCTGAAAAGTAATACATTTTGTTTGAAAGAAGATAAAGGACTGCAGATGTGTTTAATGATGAAATATCAGTATAATGAGAAAGTTAAAGTACAAATGGATAAACTTGGTTTCTTTTTGATTGATGAATATAATATGAATGGTCAGAGAATAAAATTTATTAACAATATTTTAAAAAATCTAAGAATAAAACCTTAAGTAATAATGTGTACTATAAGATATATTCTTCCTGCATTATATGTCCTCATATTTTTGCAAATATAAAGTTACATAAAGAAGATAATCCTTTGTGAATTATGATTGATTTTCATGGTTCATTTATATATCAAACTTCTAAATATATTTGTAAGCTGCTGCAATAGTTTTTTGGATTTGGGGAAAATATTATTGCTTCATCTTTTGATTTTATAGATAGAATTAAAAATATAGTGATTAATCGTGCGATATTATTACTTCATTAGATACGACAGAAATGTATGGTTCTATTGATAGCATGAATTCCATAAAGCTAATGGGGGGTAGCAGTTATTAGAAAATTTATATATATATTAAATTAATGTTTTGTTTTAAATATTAGATTTTTTATACAAAAGTAATTTATTGACGTATATATAGTTTATTATTATTATTATTGGAAAGATTTTAATAGACTGAAAATAGCAATTATATTAAGATATCATGGAACAAGGAAATTATATAAATATTGGCGTTATATAAATGATAAATATTATTTTTTTGTTAATCTCGATAAAACATACATTTAATAATTTAAATAATACAAATATACATCTAAAAATATTAATTCTAGGCATGAAGTAAAACAGAAATATTCAATTAACACAAACACACTTTTTCTTTCAATTTTTATTACATTATTATGCTTACTTGCAAAAGTAAGATAATCAAAGTAATGTTAAAATGTGTTATTTATAGTAAATATTGAACGGTTAAAATATATATATAAAGCCTGCTACAAAATAATTTATTGAATTTTAAATTTAAAGGGCATATGTACACATATATGTAAAGCTTTAATATATATATATATATACTGGTCAAATAGTCAACATAAAATTATTTTTCTAACATTCCTGGCAAATGTGCGATTCATTTAAATATGTAATAAATCATTTTTATGCAGTTATATTTTTTATTTAATAAAACTTATATCAGATACATCACATTAGTATTAATGTAAAAACAACAGGCTTTTGTATATTATGAATGAGTTGGTAAAAATATTTTTGAAAGACACTTTCATGTTTAGTAAATTATTAATAAAAACTTGTCTTAACAGATTATTAACAATTCAAATAAATGTTGAAAATCTTTTTATTATTGTAAAAATGAATTCTATTGTTTAAGATAACCCTGGAATTGCTAAATGAAATATTGTGATGGAATAACATCTATGAGTAGCTATTGTTAAGTAAAAAAATTGCTGTAATTTGCATGTGTTTAAAGTTTTCGTTTAGATTTTTATATTAGAAAGATAACAAAATGTTCTATTATAAAAATGAAAAAAAACCAATCCAGTTCTAGAATCAGTTGCAATCAACAGATTAGTTTGCAAAAACAAGAACTTGTATTAGAGACATGAAAAAAAAAAAGTTCAGGTCAGTATAGTTTTTTGAGGGTTCTCTCTGGATATAATAAGTAAACATTAAAAAATAGTAAAAGAAAAAGCAATTTTTGAACTAGGGTAATGGATCACAACTTTTGAAAACTCATGGACAGCAAGGAAAATGAGCACATGGATCTGATTAAATAAGATCTGAACTCTCACTTGAAATGTGATAAAACTAATTCAATAAAATAAAGCATATAATACTTGGAAATTTTAAAAAAGGGACCAATTGCACAACATGGATGTATATACTTATTATCACAATATTTGTGTTCTTGAACAGCCTGAAAAACCAAGCAGATGACAGATCATTTTAGAAAAATATTCTTTTTATGGTTATTAGGAGTTAATGTCAACAACAATAATAGTAAAACAATAAATATAAGAATCTTGATTAACTATATTAAATAAAAAATTTGGATTAATCAGTTTAAGGCTCTACAAGGTCATGACTTCATTGAAGTTTGAATGCAGTTTTCCATATATAGATTTATCTACTTATTTTATATTATTCATTGCTAGTGAGACCAATTGAAAGAGCATAGTGATTAAAGAACCAAGTCTTATCTTCAAACATAATTTGCAAAAGTTATATACTTTGTACAGTAATTTCATTTTACTCTAGAATTCTAACTGCATTAATTTACTAATATATCAATTTAATTTTGTTTTAGAGGAGTTAAATAGAACTTCAAGAAAGTTCATTTGTGAAGCTAGAAAAATAGAGGATGTCTTTGTACTGACAAGTAGTTGCTATAGAAACATTTTGTTGATCTATATTTTAAAACTAATCTTTTTTATTTTAAATGAGCATGAGTGTCAACTATTAATAAAATTTTAAAGATTATTATTATCAACATAAACTGGAATGATAGATTTTAAGTTTAAATTCATCGTAGTTTTATTATTATATTGTATCTTAAGGGCATAAAGAATTCATTGGAGCTTATATTATAGCTACAAATATTACTATATTAGAATAAATTATATTAAAGAGAAAACCAATAGTAAATCCACGAACAATAATTGTCTAGATACTTTAGTTTCCTTTTGAAAAGAGAATATAACATCTAAATACTGCGTAATGCTATATTAGCAATTGTAAATAAAATAGAAATTCATATAACAATACAATATTAGCCAAAACAACAAAATTTTACTAAAATTCTTACACAACCATGGTTTCATCTATTAACAAACAGACCTTCTCAAGTGAAATTCAATGAAACATACAACATATATATAATAAACAAAATAGTCTGCCCATCATTCACCTCAACGACCATCTTTCTTTGACATCAAAGGATATCTCCATGAGATGATCTTATGAAGATATCTTTTGATGTTAAAGGAAGTTGATTATTAAATGAATGATGGGAAGACTTTTGTTTTGTGTGTATATATATATTGTATGTTTAGTTGAATTTCACTTGAGAAGGTCTATTTATTAATAGATGAAACAATAGTTGTGTAAAAATTTTAGTCAAATTTTGTTGTTTTGGCTAATATTTTAATAAGATTTGAAATACAGGCATTCTTATATCTGGAACTTAATTATAAATATAGGGGAGTTGAACTCAGACTTTCAAGCAACCTTCAACTATCCACACTGCCTCATACTACTGATACCCATGACCACACACATGTAGAAATGATAAATAATCACCAATATATGTATTTTGTGTTGAACCAGCTATCATAATATACTGATTATATATGTGTGTGGGAAATGATAATCTGGACCAACTGATGAGTGCTGGTTCAGCATGAAATACATATATTGGTGATTATTTATCTTTTTTATATGTGTGTGGTCACGTATATCGCTAGTATAAGATAGTATAGATAGTTAAAGGTTGCTTGAAAGTCTGAGTTCAAATAATGTTATATGAATTTCTATTTTATAAGATAACATGTATATATAGAAATTAGATGCTTTTTTACTAAACATTAAAATAGGCAGGCAGGTTGGAAAATTAGATGATAAGTAGGTAGGTAGGTAGGCAGGCAGGCAGGCAGGCAGGCAGGTAGGTAGCTAGCTAGCTAGGTAGGTAGGTAGGTAGGTAGGTAGGTAGATAGATAGATAGATAGATAGATAGATAGATAGATAGATAGATAGATAGATAGATAGATAGATAGATAGATAGATAGATAGATAGATAGATAGATAGATAGATAGATAGATAGATGAGTTCGTAAAATATATATTAAATAAAACTATATTATCAAATGTTTACTAATTTATATAAAACTTTTTTAGTTTTAGTTTTTAAAATATAATTTTATAATCACTTATTGTGAATTTTATTCTTTTTATGTATTAAAAAATAAATAAAAAGCCTATTGTATGTTAGGGATTTTTGAATGAATAAATTTCTAATTGCATCATTATTTTATAGAAAATACCGGAATTAATGTATAACAACAAAGTTTCGATCAGTGAAGAGTAAATAATGAATCATAATCGCAATTCAAAGCATCATTCGTTGCGCTACATTTGAAATAAAGAATTAAATAATTAATAATCAAAATTTACTTGACATTTACCGTTAGATTAAATCTTATCTGCTCTTATTTCTATGGACTTGAGTTAACTAAAGTAATGATATATATTGTTTGTATTAGAAGAATAATTGTAAAACGTTTAATAAAGTAAAAAAATATAAAGTTCATACATTCATCTGACTAATTTTAGGAATTTACCATCATGATTTGACTGAAGCATATAAATATAATATACAAAATGGAGTGAATTGTTTAGTAGTTAAATTTCAATAGATGTCGAATAAAACAATAATTCTATTTTGTGTGAATAACATTTATAAAAAATTTCAAAAAGGATTTATATAATTATACGTTGTAAGGGTAGCTTACAATCCAATTGAAACCAGCCTTTATCCATCCACACTACCCAATCCAACTCATTTAAAACATAAACTTAGCTAACAGGTGGTTAAATATGCAATATCATTTTTTGTGTGCAAACATACACACACACATATATATGTGATAAATGTTTGCTTTATTAAGTACAAAATTCAACAAATGTCACAATGAACTAATTTTCCTTGTTAAATGAGAAATAAAAAACGCAATCAAATAAATCTATCCTATATATATGTAGACCAACAATGAGTTATTTAAAATGTGTTTGAACATCACTAATAAAGATTTAGACCTAGTAAACATAGTGATGACCTAATGTCAAGCCAATCACTAGGTAACTAAGTATGGAAAATAAAAGTAGAATTCTATTATGTAATTTTTATTTTTACTTACAATCAATATAATACACACAACAATAGACACATACAGCAATGAAAGAGGAAATGAAAATGTGAGTATAGTAAACACTGAAAATTAATACCAATATAAAAGCAAACCCAGTTCATTTCCGTCATCTTTTGTTATTTTTTCAAATCCTATAATAACTGCACAAAGTCAATCTTTAAAGATCGAATGTTTGATTCCAATAGAAGATGGATGACTTGTACACATATTCCAATTTATCTGTATAATTGTCATAGTGCCACATTATAAGAAGTTATAGCCAACATTTAAGCAAAGAAAAAAAACTGAACTAATTTTAAATTGATATTTAAAATTTAAAAAACTGCACTATTATTCGAACATGGAGATAAGATAATTAAAACATCACTAGCATATTTATATAAATGATGAAGCAACTTTTTTCTTATATAAGCCATTAAATGCCAAACAGCAAATTAAAAAGTAAATCTATTATGAGTTGTTATGCAATGTATTCCAGCTAACTTAATATTGCCATAGGGCTAAATTGCTACAGACTTACCATAGAAGTGCAATAATTTAATCTATTTGCCTATATAATGTCTACAGAAACATCAAATGTCCTAAAAGAAATGTCTAAATGGATCCAGAAGAAAAGCAATTACAGAAAATGGAAACAACACTGTTTCAAATGCACTGCCAAAGAATTCTCATGGATGATGAATGATTTACCAAAAGAGGATGATCTGAAAGGAAATAGATTATATCCACGAGACATTATCATTAAACTCATGGACAATAATTGAGATGAACTAATGAACATTTTGATTTATTATATATTATATTTTTTATTTGTTTGTAAAAATTCTAGTTTTATTTATCTCCATGTTTAAAAGCTTAAACGTGTAGAACTTGGAAGAGTCCACTATGATTGAAAGCAAGAAAGTGAAGGAGGGAAAATTATTAAGTTAGACAAAATATTTTATTATGTTAAATAAAGTTTAGGTCAGCTCTCTCTCTATAGTGACTTGACATTTGATCATCTTCATTATTATATGGCATGAGGTAAGATTTTTTTATACTATTCCATATTAAGTACATTCTCTACTACAGGACAGAATTTGTGTTTTTATTTGTTCATTGTTTATATTTATATTTTTTTTTCAGTATGAATGATTAATCTTCTTGTGGGGCTCTTTCCTATCAACTTTAGGGAATTGTATATACATAGAGGGAGATCCCCAGAGAAGATGGAAGGTCAATAACTGGAATTGAATGATGAGGCTATCATGAATATACTTCTATAATATCATAAATTAGTTAGTCAGCTTCCAATCAATTTGGTAAAAGATTTTTTTTTTTTGCTTTGTAAATAATTAGTGTTTTATTATGTACTTCTTCCATCGGTTAAGGTTTGGAATAATAAATATATTAATCATTAATATGGTAGAAATGCATTCTTGACATATATAATCATAATTTTATTTTATCATGTTAATGAATTTTTGAATTTTTATTTCGTTATCAATAAACATTGTCAATTTGTTTTACTTTAAATTGGTCTCTAGTTTATCAAAACATTTTACACCACTCATCAACTTATAACCGGATATATATATATAGCCACACATACATTCTATTTTTATATAATAGTACAATAATATGATTGGATGGATCTTTAATTGGAACCTATATAGAGGTGCAGTAGTTGCTATCTAGTGTAAATTCATCCTAAACAGGATTGAAGACAGAGTTTGAATAGTGAGGCATAATGGTATCTGAAAGAGGGATGACGCATGGATGAACTAGCCTAAATTGTATCTAAATTTAATGTGTAAACTTAGAGTTATCCCATTGGAGATAGATATGATCATAGATGAGGTACTTCATTGTGTCATTCACAGCATCTTACCCAAAGATCCTAGGATTGACTGTAGTGAGATGTGCTCCCCCTCTTCTGGTGGAAAACCCGAACTGTCACAACATTAGAATAACAACAAAAAATACATATTATGTTCTTGAATTTTCAGTGAACATACTACGTATAAGTGCGTGTGTGAATGTTGATATTTACTAAAAAATAGGTTTATTGATTTTGAAGATTCATAATAAAAAGATTCGTAATCCAATCGTGTAATAAAAAAAATTAGACATTTCTTTCCATCTACTCTTTAATAACTTCAAGATGTAATATGAAGCAATGATTTTTATATATATACACATAAAGTTATGCCTATGCATATACAAATATTTATATACATATCTATATATGCATAAATATTTTCACATATTTAGACATATTAAAAGTATATAATATTCTACAATCACATCTCTTTAAATACCAGACATAATTTTGTGAAAATATCAAAAGTAAAATAAGAGACATAATACCTATTTCAGAAGTTCTCATTCCTTTATCTATAAGTTATTTTTAAACATTTCATTCTTATTTTAATATCTCTTGGACTTATTTTACTATTACATTGATTAGCAGATGGTTATAACGAAATTTAATTAAGCTAATAAAGTGAGGCATTCATTTATTAGTGTTAAAAAATATAAGTTGACTTATTACATCAATGCTTAAAAAAAAAAGATTCTATCGTAGTGTGAATTTTTTTTATATATAAATAATACCTTATTCAATTTTAGGTGATTATAAAAAGATTATATATATAATATAGACTGAGAAGATTAATAAACAACAAAGATAATTAAATCTGCCGGAATATACAGACTTACTAATATTCATTTATATTATTTCTGCTTTTAAATTCTTAAGATTCGGTTGAGAGCACTTTGACGGTGATTCTTATTTATATATTATTAAAGGAAGTCGGTACATTTTTGCAGTTATAATTAAATATCTCCATAGTTCACTAATTTTCTTGTTCTATATTATGTATATAATATATATTGTAACGGTAAATGTTGCTAATGGTTTCTCTTATTTAACAGCTTCACGGATTTGAGCGGCAAATTCTGTAAGGGTACATGTGTTAAAAGCTAGCTATAATCTGTAATGGTAAATATAGAGGGAGAAAAGTTTTGCCAATCTCTATAATGATGAGCATGAGAGAAGTAAAATAATGAAACTCTTTATATCTCTAAAGTTACTTACGCATCTACTTTTATTACTAAATTTGAAAGGATTTAAATAATATATTCTGGAATTAAAGAGAGATTCTATTAATTTCCAAAATATATCTGAATGATCAAATACTTTTTAATCTCAATGATAAATATAATATTGATTCTATAAGCATGATATGTAACTAAAATCTATTATGATAAGTGAGTATATAAATAAACAATGAGAAAATAAATTTTAAAAATATTATTTACATTTTTATTTATGCAGGATTCGAACTCAGATTTTTACACGACCCACTAGTCTCAGTGCCATCTCATATTGCTGACCCACCTGATCACACACATGTTGAAAAGATAAATAATCACCAATATACGTATTTCATGCTAAACTAGCAATCATCAGTTGGTCCAGATTACTATCTTCACACATATATACAATCATTGCTCAGCTTTATATTAAGATAGCCAATCTTCATACTTTAATGGACAGGCTTCAAACTATTCCAACTCACAACTCTTCAGCCTTCCATTTCATTGAAAATCTGATGATGGAACGTTCAAAGCCCTTGTTAGTGCCAAAGTTGTCATCCTACCCATGTTGACATATTAGTCATTCTGACCCCTCACGTACAGGAGAATAATCCATTTATACATACATATGCGAAGAATGGGCAGACCTTTTACACACTATTTATATAAATTAATACATTGTACAGGCTTAAACCTGCACTTATATATGTAATATATGTGGGATTCGAACTCAGACTTTCACACGACCCACTACTCTCGGTGTCATCTCATATTGCTGACCCACCTGATCACACACAACGAAGGCTGAAGAATTGTGAGTTGGAATAGTTTGAAGCCTGTTCATTAAAGTATGACGATTGACTATCTTAATATAAAGCTGACCATTATTGTATATATGTGTGAGGATAGTAATCTGAACCAACTGATAATTGCTGGTTTAGCATGAAATACGTATATTGGTGATTATTTATCTTTTCAATATGTGTGTGATCAGGTGGGTCAGCAATATAAGATGGCACTGAGAGTAGTGGGTCGTGTAAAAGTCTGAGTTCGAATCCCGCATATATTACATATATAAATGCAGTTTTAAGCCTGTACAATGTATTAATTTTTATTTATGCTAAAATTAAAACACGAATATACAAAGAATAAGTTGATTAATTTTGATAAATTAACTGCTATTTGTATATTGTTATATTTATAGGAAGAAAATAAATAAATATCAAGGTGAATCTTTTTCATAAATTCTTGTTCGAATATGGGAAAGATAAAACTATAATAAAAGGACATCATTAATCATTAATTAAATATATTCGGCTTTACATCAAATTTATCATTGCATACGTGTTTCGTAGATATTTGATTAGATACTCATATTTACATCAATCGTGCCCAGTTATTTACATAATATATTCGAAGTCTCAATCAAAAGACAAGTTACTAATTTATAGTTATTATTTTTTTTATAACAACTGTAACTCAAGATAAATATCCTAAAATATACATATTCCTTAAACTAAATAAAAATGTAGTTATCTATTTATTCTTAAACATATGTGTTTCAACGTTAAATAAATGAAAAGTGAATCTATTCTCAAATAAATATATACCAACCAGACCTAAATAAAATAATGTAATACTGTCTCTAAATATAATATAAACACAACCTCTAATGATGTAATAATTTCAAATACAAAGCCAAGTTACCCAAAAAAAACTGTATTTAAATATATTAAAATATTATTATCTCCAATATTTTACTAACTCTTTCTTTGATTTAGCTTTGATTGATATACACAAATATTAAATATGCAATTATCCATCTAATTCATTTAGCCACACACGTTAATTTATTGTGTATATGTGTATATATAGATATTCAAATTCTATATATATATCATAACTGGTTGGGTTACATGGCTCATAGCAACATAGATATGTCTTTGCACATATATATTGTTGTATTCGTTGAGAAATAAATAGCGAATTTACAAAAGACAATTTACTTCAGAAGTTTTTGCTTATTTTAGTTGAAAGTAAAAATAACTAATTAACGTTAAATAATTATAATGGAAATAATTATAATTGAAAACAAGCTGTGGGGATTTATTTTAATAAAAATAATTAATGATTGTTAAATAATTATAATGGAAATAATTATAATTAAAAACAAGCTGTGGGGATTTATTTTTAATTGAAATAAAAATAAATTAAAGTTCAATAATTATAATGGAAATAATTATAATTGAAAACAAGCTAATTAAAGTTAATAACAATCAGAATGGAGTTGGAAAACATGCAATTAAGATTTTGGAGAGATCTAGCAGATAAGACTTAAACAAAAGAACTTAGGGGATATAAATACTGTGAGAGGAAAACATTGCACACTGGTTATAGTTTTGTTTAACAGAAGAAGTTGGACATGTATCAAGCTGTTAGAGCTATTTGTGGCACAACTGTTTTAAGAATTGTTTCAGCTGAGTTCCAGAATTTTAGTTATAATTCTTGTCTTCATTTATGTTATCTATCGGATTGTGTTCTTTTCTACCCCTCTGAAAAACTTAGGGGTGAAGACATTACAAGATTGGTGCAGTCAAAATTTTCAAACCTAGTGAAACTTGAAAGAATAAGCCAGACAAGAAAGTCAGCAGCCGAAGAATGAAAATGTTAACAGTGAAATGTTTCTGCTGTGCTAAAACTGGCCATGTATCTAAGAATTGCAAATGAAGAAAATAAAACTGTTTTAATTGTGGATTTAAAGGGCATTTAGCAGCTGTAAGCAAAAAACCATGACAAACAAAATGTAATCATAATACAAATAGTAGAATGTATAATATTAACTATATAGCAACTAAGAGGCAAAGCATGGCCATGAAAAGTAGGATTATTTCACAAGAAAAAATAGGTCACTAAATTACAAGAATTGGTGTCACATAACCAAGAATTAGCTCCTATGCTTTAAAGAAAGACACAATCTGAGCTACAACTCAACTTGCAGTTATAAAAACTGAGAAGTTATAATTCCAATTTACAAAATGAACTGCAAGAATTTCAAGGAAGATTGAAGGTTTCTACACAACGAGTAACAGAATTAGAGTGAAGTGTAACCAATATGAGCATTTCTAGTCGACAATATGAAAAGATGACTAAAAACTATCAAAAGAAGTGCACAAATTAAAACTGGATGTTTATAAATTAAATAAATTAAAAGAAGAGCTTGAATAAAAAAATTCAGAAGTTAGTGGTAAATGACAAAGCAAACTTTCAGAATGTCAAAGTTTTGAAAGATCGAATGAAGATTTAAAAAGTTAACTCGCCATGTCAGAATTATCCGAACAAATGGAACTACAAGAAAAGTTGGCTGAAAGTGAAAATGAAATGGACACTTTCAAAGATTTTTTAGAAGAATGGCAATTGTTAGATAGTGAGCTGTCAGAGACAAAAACCAAAGAGCAAAGGGGAACCCAGACTTTCTTAAAGCAGAAGAAAAAAGCACTCAGAGCAGTGAGGAAAAAAAAGAGTTTATACAAATTTCAAGGTTATATCAATTAATTGGAAAAATCAAGGGTTTCTCTAACCTGAAAAAGAGAAACTGCTCAGACCTGTATGAGATAAAAGAAAACCATGCAGATTAGATGATTATGTGTAACATAAATAAACTCTGACTTCTGAAGTGAGGGGAGGAAGTGTTGTATGCATTGTTGAGAAATAAATAGCGAGTTTACAAAAGACAATTTACTCCAGAAGTTTTTGCTTATTTTAATTGAAAGTAAAAATAACTAATTAAAGTTAAATAATTATAATTGAAACCAAGCTGTGCCAATTTATTTTAATAAAAATAATTGAAAGTTAAATCATTATAATGGAAATAATTATAATTAAAGACAAGCTGTGGGGATTTATTTTTAATTGAAATAAAAATAACTAATTAAAGTTCAATAATTATAATGGAAATAATTATAATTGAAAACAAGCTAATTGAAGTTAAGAACAATCAAAACAGAGTTAGAAAACATGCGACTAAGATTTCAGAGAGATGTAGCAGATAAGACTTAAACAAAAGAACTCAGGGGAATATAAACACTGTGAGAGGAAAACATTGAACACTGGTTACAGTTTTGTTTAACAGAAGAAAGTGGATATGTATCAAGCTGTTAGAGCTATTTGCAGCACAACTGTTTTAAGAATTGTTTCAGCCAAGTTCCAGAATTTTAGTTATAATTCTTGTCCTCGTTTATGTTATTTATCGGATTGTATGTTCTTTTCTACCTCTCTCAAAAACTTAGGGGTGAAACATTATATATATATATATAAAGTAAAGGAAAAATAAAAATCAACACAGACATAAATTTTTGTAGATATTTTCCTCCATTCACTGGGAATAATAATAACTATAAAAGGTTAATAACTCTGGATTTAAAACAGAATTTTATTATAAATTAAAACATTTAAAAAGGTCTAAATAAATAAGTTAATATTGTAATTCTGATTTTGAACTTAAAAAAAAGCATGGTTTTTTTTATTACTGCTTATATAAATGTCTATTATCTATTTTTGAAAACTTTGTAGATTATGCTTTGATAAGACTGACAAACTTGCTTTCAAGGGGATTAAAAAAATAAGAAAAAAGGTTTTTACTTAATTAATTGGTAAATATCTATTTATGTAGAAATCTTTGTATATTATACTTTGATAAAAATTTCAAAGTTGCTTTCAAATAGCTTAGAATTATTTTTAAACAAGAAGAAAAGTTATAAAATGTATTTTATCACCTCAGTTGACTCTATGAAAGAGTTGGATAAAAAGATTATTTTAGTTTGGATAATAGTTTTTGGAAAGAGAATCCAGTCCACTTTATAGTTTGGCTAATATTTTTGTAAGAAATAGCTACAGTTTGTAGGTAAATTGTAGCAGAGAATGGCAACAGTAAAGCTAGCTGCAGAGATGGCTAGCAGAGTTATACAAAAAACTATGAATCAGATGTAAAAATGCAAGGAAACAGCTGCTCCACAGTTCAATGGTGGAGTTTGAATTCTCATGGAGGATGACCCACTTATTTGTGTTGAAATTCATAGCTACAAATGTGTGCTAAGGGGACAATTGCTTTTCTAAAGCTCATGAAATCTTAGACAGAAGGGAACTGATTGAATGCCAACATACCTGATTATACTTTCCCAATGCTGATAATTGTCTGGACCAAAAACCAAGCTTTCCAAGAGAAACGCAGTTTGCTGAAAAAGTAATTATATATATGTTATGTTTGTATGCAAAGAAGCACAGATAAATGTATATACAGCTGGTGGAGAGTAGCATTGTATATAATAATGAAATTTTAAATAATGTCCTTAGTAAAAATGACATTGTAATGACTGATATATATATATATATTAGTTTAAAACTGTCTATTAAAAGTTAAAAAAAGTTTAAATTTATACACCTGGGTGGCTTTTTATGCAGTTGATAGGTTTCACAGAAAACCCACATTAAAAAAATTGCTCAAAAATAGACTTAACTTACCTTAAAAATGTGGGATAGGTTCCACAATTTTTAAAAATCACATGAAAACAAAGCAACAACATAAAATTACTTTAAAATTTGCATTTAAAAAATAAGGAAATAAAGTATGATTAATAAAAAATTTTAAATATTTGGAAAAAAATGATACAAGACAAACTTTTTTTACTTTTTTTATTAGCTATTTAATTTTATTCAAAACAATGTTTTTAAGAGTAATTTATTTTACACTTTTTCATACATATTTTAATCATTATCACTATTTGACAATATGTGGATCATTTGTGAACTTGTAAGACATCAGATCCATCACAAGAGGAAACACAATTAGTGCCAACTTCACTCTTGTGTGATGTTTATGGTTTTCTGTCAACAATGTAATCGGTAATTAAATTTTGAGATGATTATTTTACTAATTGTTTATAAAGCTCATGATATCCAGAGTACTATATCTAGCTGTTAGAGCATATACTTCCTTGAGTGCAACTATATATATAACATGCTTCCACAAGTGTGTTAATAATGACTAACAGTTAAAAAAATTTTATACACATATATACATGGAGAAACTGTTAGATAGAAGAAAGTTACAAGTAAAAATATTTAAAAACTTTTCAAGATATATTCTTTTTAATAAACAGGGTATGAGCACAGACTTTCACATGACCCACCACTCTCCACACTATCTCATAACACTGATATACTTGAACACACATATGTCAAAATATGTATATTGGTGATTATTTATCTTTTTGACATATGTGTGTTCAGGTGTATCAGTGTTATGAGATAGTGTGGAGAGTGATAGGTCATATGAAAGTCTGTGCTCATACCCTGTCTATTACATATATAGACACAGGTATATATAAGCCGGTGTATTTCATCTATTCTTTTTAAATAGAAATTAAAAGTTGTTAAATATATTTACTTGTAACTTTTTTATTTTAGACAGAAAACAATTACAAGTAAAAATATTTAAAAACTTTTTAAGTAGAAATTAAAAGTTCTTAACTATTTTTATTTGAAACTTTTTTCTGTCTAAAAGTTTCTCCATGTATATATGTGTATAAAAGAAAATATAAACATACATAACACAGATATAAAACTATTTAGTTGTCATTGGAATTTAGTTCATAAGTCATATCATTAACAAAAAAATGATTTTCCAATTGATTAGAAAGTTGAAGACTTTCTTGAATCATTTTTGCTGTGAAATGAACAGGTTACACTTCTGTTTCATTATCTTTTTCTAAATCTTCTATGGTATCTAAATTTATTGCCAATCCTTTTTCCAACAGGCATTTAAAGTATGTAAAATTTAATGCATATATATGAAACAGGAAAATCCTGATTTTAAATGAAATATGAGCTTTTTTAACACATAAAAAAACTGCATAAAAAGATATTAAGAAGAAACATGAATCACATTAAAAAATTTTGCACAAAAAGAGACCCAGGTGTAATTTTAAATTTTTTTTTAAAAAAAGTTATAATTAAGAATCAATAATAATTTATTGACTGTCCTATTTTTTTTTAAAAAAAGAGACTTCAAAAATCTTTTAAACTAGAAAAAGACATTTTAAATCAATCAACTGTCAAAAATTTGATAGGACCTATTTTTAAAGAAAAAAGACTATATTCAGCAAAGAGAATTAATTGCTAAAATAATCTTTAATAATTTTATTGTGTTAAATTAAAATATGATGTAAACATCAGTGTGCGAATAAATGCACATACGTATATGTAAAATTTTAAACATTTATAGTATTTTTTATACAACTAAAAAGTTTAATCATGTATTTATTATTTTATGATGATTGAAATATAATCATCATAAGTACTGCTCTCTGTGCATGTATATATATCAAATGCATGTCAAATAGACATATTTAGGTAAAAATTAATATAATTCTATTATTTTTATAAATTCAAATATATTATGTAATTAAATTAATATATCTCATTGATGTGCAGATATATATATATATAGGTATTTTTATTATAAAAATTATAATCATTTATTGTATTTATATGATTGAAATATAGTCTTCAAATGTCCTGCACCGTGTGTGCATATATATCAAATGCATGTCAAATAGACATGTAAATTTTAATTATTTTTTTAATTCTTAAATGTCACTTCAAAATGTTCATTTTATATTAAGCAACATGTCTGTATGCTGTCTGGTTTTGAATAAAACTATTGGAACATATATATAAATTAATGTAATAACTTGAATTTTGTAAATTACATATATGTAAATCACAATGTGACAATTTTTTATTATTGTATGTTAATCAAAATCAGAAGATTTCTAATTGTAGAGCCATATTTTAAAGACCTTAATATTATTTTTTATTGTTGATAATAAACTTGTATTTCATTGTTAAAATTATTCCAGTGACTTAATTCTCAAGTTTAGAATACTGTATTGCATCATCTCTTGATCATTATAACAAATATAGATCTCATGTTTATTGAGCTAGATTTGAGCATAACAGTCTGATATATTGAATGGGGAAGTATTTAGTCTTTAAGGAATATCCAGTATGATTGGTATATTCTGGAATGGCACTAAGATTATATTTTTAATGCCCATGCACTATATTTTATTTAATTTAGTCTTATTAAAAATTAAGTTTATAATTGGCCAGTGTATTAATGATATTAAATGGCCAGATCATTGATGATGATCAGTAGGTTTTAATATTCCAGCAATAATTTGATGATTATGTATTCTAATGGATGAGCATTTAAGTTGGTTTATCCAAATTAATAGTTTAAATAATCTGACACAAGCTAGCAGGGCTAAATAGTTTGCCTTGTCTATAGAAAATCCATTTCCAATACAGTCACCAGATTGACTGTTCATTTACATATTTTTATTGTTCAAATCCAACCACAAGATGGATTGTTGATTTATTGTATTGATTTATTTTATTATTAATTATTTATAATAATGAATATTACTTATACTTATTTTTACTTATTAATAATGCTGGTAAATTAAAATAATTATGATTATAATAGTGAGTTAACTGGGTTAATCTCCCAAAGATCTCATGATCTCTCTTTAATATATAAAATTATTCTTATATATTGTAATGATAAAATTAATTATATATTTTGGATGTTAAACACTACTTTAACATTTTTTTAATAATATCTAACTTAAATATTATATTTTTATAAATTTTATTAAATGAAATATTTTTGTAACTTGGAGATGATGATGATTCAACATCATCTCAGGTATGCCTATCCTAATATCCATTCCATTACAATATATTTATATTATGTTAGATAATCTGGTATGTACAATATTCTCTTTGGGAGTTCTAAATAAATAAAGATATAGCATGGTAATAGCAAAAGATATATCTTCTTTGGATTGTTTTCTTAAAGAAATTGTATTTAAAAGTATCTGTGAATAACTCTTTTGTCCTGATATTCTTAAGGCTAATAAGAAATTTTTGAAAAAATGTTTTAAGTGCAGTTAAAATTCCATTAAGACAATTTTTTAAACCTTACTTAAAGAGTCTATTGTTCATTTTTTAACTGAAAGGTGATTGAGTAATTTATGGAATGTCATGCTTGTTAAATTCACATGGTATAAACAGTTATTCCCTGAGAGTTTGCTTCAGTAGTGGTAAGTTTTGTTATTGTTCATTTCAATAAAAATTTTATTAACAATAAGTAGTGATTACATACTAATAAAGGATAGTTTTGTTATTGTTATAGGTAGAATAACATATTTTTTTAGATTTTCTTTATGAAAACATTGTTGAGATGACTTACTCTCACTGAATATGATTGGAATCTTGGTGGTTATATTGGCAGTACTTTGGAAGAGGTCAAGCAATAAACCCCCTTTACTCTATTGATTTTTAACCAGACATTTTTTTAATTTTATCATTCAACAAGTTTTATTTTATAAACAAATAAGATGTATGATCCTTTGAAAGTTGTCTGTGAAGTAAGTAAATATTTAATCTTTAAATAAATTCTTTTAGAAATATTGTACTGACATAAATATTGCTATGACACTTCAAATATCTTGTATGTAATATGATATTTGATTATTTTTATATATTTATAGAGAGTTGTACACACACCATTTGACAACTATTTAGAACTCTTAGGGAAGAAATAAATATTTATTTTAATATTTTTTTAATATATGTAATAACTTTATACAAAATTTAGTATTATTAATATAATATTTTAAATACAAGTACATTTTATATACCTAGAGTCTATATATAATATAAAAGATTTGAACACAGAATTTCAAGCTCTCTTCAGCCATCCACTCTATGTGCTGTTTTAGCATGGTCTACATATATTGAAAATATTCATTTTCACATGTGTGTGGTCATATGTGAGAGAATGGCTAAAGGGAGCTTGAAAGTCTGTGTTTAAATCCACTATATTATAATTAAATATATAAAGAACTTTCAATTTACCAAAGAAATACTTACTAATCTACATAAAGATGTATACAAATAAATATAATTAAATTAATTTTTTATTGTTGTTTATTATTGTGATTCTCTTGATATTTCTTTATATTCTATTTGATAATTCATTTGTACTTAAACTTAAATAATTCCAAAGTATTTTATTGATTTTTTAAATAAATATTTTAAAACAAAACAAACTTACATGGGAATTAAGATAAACAGAAAAAAAAAAAAAATTATTTTTTAATAATATGAAATCTCATATAATAATCTATAATTAAATGTAAAATTATACTCCACAAGAGTTTGAATGTAATTTTTGTACATGTATTCTCAGCACAAAAATGATTGTAGGAATATTTTTATAGATGCTACCAATTTAAATATATCTTATATACATCACTTTGACTGAAATGGTTTCTTCAACAAGAATCCAGTTATATCATTTGATAGTAAAATTTCATTCACTAAGAATTTAAAACTGATTTTCATAATTGAAAAGCATTTAACTTATTAATATTATAATTCATATATTATAACACACAAAATATACAATCACTTTTTCTTTTAAAATATATATGTTCTACAATAACATCAGCAAATTAAAAATCTTTCTTCTTTTTCTTTTCAAAAACTTTATTTTCTTATATCACCACTGAACATATATATATTTATATAATACAAAACTCCAATGTTTCAACTGTCTCTATTATCATACAGTCATTGTTGTTACAGATCCTTGACAATGACTATATGATGATGAAGACAGTTGAAATGTTGGAGTTTTGTATTATATAAATATATATATATATATGTTCAGTGGTGATATAAGAAAATAAAGTTTTTGAAAAGAAAAAGGATGATTTTTAATTTGCTGATGTAATATTATAATTCTAACTACAGGGCCTAGATGTTAGCAGTAATTGATAATTTAAGGAAAGAGAAATAATATTCTTTATTTAATCTCTACTGAAAAGAAAATACACTTCTTCATTTGCATTGACTTTTGTTAACATCAAATCAGAAAAATGTGTTTATATTTTATTTGTTTACTTGTTTATTTATTTTTATAAAATTAAGTATATGATATTTACATTTAGTTTTTGTTTAAATAAATTTATTTTTTAATTAAAAAAATGCTCAGTTGAAAATTTACATTAGGTCAACAGGAAATGCTTTAATCAATAATTTTATTGTCTTTTTTTAATGTTTGTTTAATTGGAAAGTCAACTTTTAATATTTTTATTTTTAGGACATTCAATTTATATAAAACAAAGATTTGTTCATTTTTTTTGTTTTTATTTAATACATTTTATTAGACTAAAGTTGAAATAAAATCCTTTGTTTTTATACAGTTTGTTTATTATTTTGTACTGTTTTTTTTTTTTTTGCAATATTAATATTTTATTCTTAAGAGTACTTTCATGTTTTGAACTTATGCTTTTAATGAAATTATACATAAATATAAAATTTTGATTAAGAATAAGCTTTTTTTTTTGAAAAATACAATTGAAGGAAAAATGTAAAAAAAAAATAATAATAAGCAAAATAAGACTTGTGCATTCCAAAATAAAACAGTAAAGAAGTTAATGAGAGATACAGACAAATTAGTCTTAAAACTATTGTTAAAAGATATGGTATTAAAAGTGGTGAAATTGCATCAATGACTTTGCAAAAAAATAAAGAAAAAATAATTAATGTTCTGATTAACTTGTCCCATTTAATTTTCATAAATTACAGATTGAAAAAATCAACTACATTTGTATTCCAGAATTGAAAATTATTGTACAATGACTCGTACTGTACAAAAAAAGTTTGTTTTATAATTATAATTTTGAATTTAAAAACTGTTAGCTGTTTAAACTGTTTTCAAAAGTGATCTGATAAGACACCAATGGTGACTTATGTGAAATCATTGAAATTGTGATCTTCTTTGTTGAGTGTGCTAGAATGATGGACTCTAGAATTCAAGATCCATGGATAATAGCTATAAATCTGTCACTTTAAAAAATCAATATTTTTATGCATTTTCAAGCACCAAACTATGTGATTTTTTTTATTGAAAGAGCCAATGAATGCAAGAATTTTTTTCTGCATACAATTCATTGATAACATCTTTGATTCAGTTGTTTAAATTATGAAACATCTTTAAAAAATGATTTGCAATAAATCAATTTTATTGTAACTATAAAACACTTTTTATATAAATGTAGAGGTCATAGTCTGGTAAAATATAGATTGTTATTACACTGAAAGAAAAGTTAAATCAGGCTACATATTGTCACATTATTTATTAATCTTGTATACTAAATGTGCAATGAAGAAAGTTAGCTAACTGAGAAAACAAAAATATTTAGAATTGATTTTAAAAAATTATCAACTATATATATATAAAGATTACACTAAAAAGTGTTAATGGTTAACTAAACTAGAAGTAATAATGAATCTTAATTTCTCTTAATTGTAAAAATTGCTTTTTTAAAAAATGGGTAAATTTTATTTTATCTTGATTCTTAAAGGTTCCTTTTTTAAAACACCTCTTTTATAAACAAAATAACATTGGAATTGATTTTAATGCACAGAACATTTCTTTCAAATATTATGTAGACTATGACATTGTTTTTATTCTACATTTTAAAATTTGAATAGAAATAATTATAAAAAATATCTGCATGCTATAAAATTAAAAATAATATATATAAATAATATTTTATAAATAACATTTTCATTTTATATGCCCTAAAATGCCAATTTTTAAATTTGAATATGATTAATTACAAAAAATATTCAATACTAAAAAGTTAAAAATAATATATATAAAATATTTTATAATAAAGTTTTATTTAATAGATATTAAAATTTTAAAAATAATTGTTTTCTTCAACCACAACTGGATTTTTATATTTAACTTAATATTAAAAACTAGATTGTGATTGAAGAAAACAAGTATTTTTGGCTCTTTAATGCACACTAAATAAAAACATTTATTATTAAATATTTTTATATATATAAATTCTTTTAATTTCTTATTGTGTTGCTGTTAGACATTAATTTTCAATTATCTGATTATTTTTATTAAATCTGTTATTAGATACAAAATAGCCCTTTAAATTTAATTATTTTATTGCAATGGTTAAATGTTATTGTAGTTTGTAGTAATATTAATGTAAAATTTAAATCTGTTAGAATAAACCATACACACATTGATTACAATAATTTATTATCATCATCATCATTTTAATTATTATCATTTTACTGAGGAACAAAAGTCTATCAGAATTTAATCTAGTTTTTCTAATTGTTTTTTTCTTTTTTTATAGTATTAACAATCAGCAGTCTTATCTATCTAATTCACCTTCTACAATTTTAGAATTCAGATTGTACTTTCCTTGTCCATTTCTTATATATTTTAGTAATTAATTTAATCCAGATTTATTTCAACATCTAACTTTTTTTTCATGGTATTACTGATTCCTATTTTTTTTATCTATATTATTTGTTTTGTTTATTAATACATTTTATTGTGTGATCTGCAATTATATGTTTTACTTTTCTGCTAAGGATTCAAATTTTGCACACATAAATAAATATTGGTAGAACACATTAGAAATACTTTCTTTATATTTTAAATTATCTATATCAAAAATACCCCCAGTTTAATTCTATTATAATTTTTGTTTATTATATTTCCATTTTGATTAATAATTTTACCAAAATTTATAGTTGTTAATCTCTTCTCATTTATTACTATATCTCTTTCTTTTTTAAGAACAACTGTAAATTATTATTATTATTATTATTATTATTATTATTATTATTATTATTATTATTATTATTATTATTATTATTATTATTATTATTATTATTATTATTATTATTATTATTATTATTATTATTATTATTATTATTATTATTATTTATTTATTTATTTATTTATTTATTTTTCTTCTTATTCTTCCAATCTTTTTAAACTTTTCTGGGAGAAATGTAATTCAAAAAATCAATACATACAACTTGTATACTAAAAAAAAGCTTGTTTAACTCTTTAAAATAAAAATGTTAAATATATTAACATAGTGTGCAGAGCATGCTATGTTGATATATTTAACATTTTTATTTTAAAGTATTTTAGTACAAATATTGAATGGATTTATTTTTTGAATTATTATTTTTAGTATTTATTTTTGGTTCTACTTTCTTCAGCTCTGAAGCAAAATCAAACAATAAAATGGGAATACATGTTTTAGTTGCACTTCCTTTGCTTTCTATTTCAATTCACAAAATTGTTTTCATAAAACTATTGCAGAAATATCATTATATCCTAATTATTTACTTTTTGAGGATAACTATATAGTTTAATTATAGCTGTTAAATTTTTATAAATATTCTTCAGAATTCATCCTATTCTGGATGTGTTATAATGCTTCAAAATTTCAATCATAGCAGAAAAAATAAAATAAAATCCAATGTCTTTTTATAATCTATAAATTCATTGCAAATGTCAACTGAAATTTATTGATTTTTTTCTTTTATAAGTTCTTTTATATTTAAATATCACCATTTTTAAATCTAGTTTGCTTTTTTATCTCACTTAAATTTAATATTTTCTATAAATGATTTATAATGACTTAAAGATCTTATACAGAGCCTGATAGGAAATGGACAGATATTATTTTTCTTAAAAGTCAGTATCACCACCTTCTTTCCTATGAGATTTTTATATTTAATGTATTTGTTTGTCAATGTCTTCTCTATTTCTTCACTGGCTAATTTTAATTTTTTTATAATAATTTCATCATTTCATAGATTTAATTATATGTCTCATCTATCATTTAAAACATATGGCATTTCAAAAGATGGTATAAGTATAAGTACTACTTTTTGGGGGTTCATTATTATATAGTTTCTTGCAAATTTTTCACAATGATTTATGATGTTATTCTTTATTTGAAAATCTCTTTATTGCTGAAGTATTTTTTTCCAATACTAAAATGTTGTTCTATATTTTTGAAACTTACTTTTTTCTATAGGGTTTCCCAGTTTTTTTTTTTATGTCACTATTAACACTTTATCTAACTTCTTTTTAACTTATTTTTTTCTATAGCTCTTTCAGCATGTCCTGTGCACTTTGGCTTGGCAGAGTTGTTAGAGCTTTTAACTTGTGATCAGGAGGTTTTAGGATCAACCCCGGAGCTCACATTTCTGGCACATAAACTTCTTATGAACTTCCCAGCAATTTTTTTTACTTCATAATAATATTTTTTATATCATTATTATCTAACTTTTTATAGAATTTAAAATAATTGGTTTTTTTAAAATGAAATGTTTCAAAACCTTTTCATATCCTTTTTTTAAAAATATATTTTGTTTTTTACTAGCAAATTGCTGATTTTTTTTTTAACTTTTTGTTATCATTTAAGTCTAAGCCATGTTGTTAATATTTTGTAAATGATTTGTAAGTTTTACCCTAAATTTATTTGAATTTTTCTGAAGATTACGAAAGCTATTTTTTGTAGGAGTTTTTTTTTTAAACATCTCATCAAGGTCTGACTACTTTGTGTATTGAATCTATTTAGCACATTACAATTAATGTTCTGTTAATCAAAATATAATTCTAATCAGCTATGCCTTTTACCACTTTCAGCTTTTCTTTTTTATACATTCCACATTTTTCTCATTTCCATTTCCTTATCCAAATTAACCCAGAGTACTTTTATTTTCCATTTCTAGCATAATTATTTCTACAACTAAAATATCTAATTTGTTCAAAAGTGTTATGTACATGTAAATAAATTTCTTTTACTTCTTCATCAGAATAAGAACTAGTTGAAATATAAACTTGAATTATCTGAATGAGGTATGTTTCATTAAGATGAATAATAAACATTACTACTTTATTTAATATATCATCAATTTCCTCAGAGTTATTCTTCCATTTTTTTATTTATAATGAATCTCACTTCCTTTGTGCTTTAAATAATCTTGTCTTTTATTGTTTAAAATACATGTTCATTTATCATTTCAATGGCCTCTTCAACTTTCCTTCTAATTTCAAAGAGTCCAATTATGTTCCATTTAATACAGGAGATTCTTCTTCTAGTTCAAGCATTTTGTACTTAATAGTTATTAGCAACTGCAGATAGCTAAATAAAAAATTATCATTGAATAATAGTCTAAGTTATAACCTAGTAATTCTTAGCATCATATGTCTTTGATTAATAATTACTGACTTAAGTTATAACTTTGGGGAATTTTTTGGCATGGAAGATGTAATGGATTTTTGTTTGAGTTCAAATACAAAAAAACATTAATAGATATACACATCCCATCCTCAAGACAATGAATTAATCAGATATCTCAAAGATAAGATCATAACAGCTTGTTGGTAACTGATTTTAAATTCATATATAATAGCTAATAAACTAATTACATTCATCAATGCATGTTGGAGAACATCACATCCATATTTGATTATGGTCTCAAAAATCGTTTAAGGTAACAACAATATCTTCAGTAATAAGAAATGCTAGATTATCTGATTACATTTTTTTAAGTCACAGAGAGTCAATGAACTTCTGATGGGAAAAAAACCTTTTTGCCAAGAAATAAAACTTGATCTAGTTTGCCGTCATTTGTCTTCTTTTAATTTATTCCAGCACCTCAATTTTAGCTCTACATTATAAATTTCAAAGAGGGCTTACATCATTTAGAAGCGTCACATATAAGCGCATATTTTTGAATATTGTTTGTGTTTTTTTTTATAAGCAGCTCTAAATGATTGCAAAAATATATATGATAATTTGATTTAAGTGTTTGTTATATAAATGATTGATTCATAAAACGTAGTTACAAGATCGAAATATGTAATACTATTATTTTTCATAAATATTGCTTTGGAAATTTTAAATGTTTTGTTCTAATTTGCCTTTAAACTCAATGAAATGATAAATTATAAATTGTGTCTTATAAGTGTTTCTACTTTTATTTATTACCCCCCTCCCTTTAAGTACTATGTCTTATTTTTTGTCAATTATTAACAAGAATTAAATGAATTTACATTATATTATACTTTCACGTTTTTCTTTCTAATTGCAATTAATAAGAAAAAAAATATTTAAGTATCCCTGTATTGTCTGATTTCTGAAATCTTTGGAGAGAGTGGATTATTTTATAGTAGAAAATAAATTGTTCAAATATTGCGAATATATATATATATTGGTACATAATATTTTTTTGTTGCTTTTAATTTCATTTAAAAAATTGAGAACTATTTATTTTCTGATCTCGATAAACGAATTGATTTAAATAGTCAAAAAGAAGTAATTATGAATATTTATATCTTTTGTAATATCTAAATATTTTGATAATAAAACATTATTCGGTATATTTTAGCGCTTATTATTATTGCTTAAATCAAACCTTCAGAAGCATACGAAACTCAATGGACTTTCACTTCACTCCATTGCAACGTTCCAATTCCAACGTGTCTATAATACCATCCTAAAATTTTATCCTCGGTTCTCTAATGAATTGTGTTTCACCGCTGTTTTCTCTACGGTCACCCCTCCTCCTCCTCCTCAGAAGAGCTGGTTGTCGTCTTTATTAGAGCACATCTCAAAATTTACCATCATATTTATTAAACCAAATTTTCAAAAAATTAACTTTTAGAAGGCATATCATCTTATTAATAATGATACTCCTCATTGTACATCCCTTTTATTCTTCTCTAATCATACCATAATTTGCAAATTCAAGCAGTGGCATCTGGAATCCAAATATTTTGACTTTCTAATCAAAATAAACACAAATGCTCTCCCTATAAACCATTTTCTGGTCACCTGTAGAGGTTTCTCACCCACAGACCAGGTCTGCCCTTTATGTCATCAGAAAGATGAGACCATGTTGCATGTTTTCTGTCACTGTCCCTCCCTTCAATCTTAAAGAGACATTATAGCCTGCATCTATATAAGCCAGAAGCCCACTGTCACTACCCTGATTAGTAGTATCAGCAATGGTGTGTTTCCAACTATTAGGATTTCCACTTTCTTACACTTTGCATATTGGTCCATTAGATGTATGCTTATCTTTAATCCTACCATTGATAAACACTGTCAATTATTCATATCAAAGCTTCGAACTATCCATAATAGAGACAAAAAATTAGCCTCTTTATTTATTTTTAAGTCTACATGGGATCTTCTTTCCACTGTAGATTTTTGTTTATGATACTTGGGCTGTACATTTAGTTGTTCCTGACTGCAAGACTGGTTGTGTGATCCTCATTATGGCTTTGTCATTAACTGTATTGCTTTTATCATTGTACTAATGTAGACATATTATATAATCAATAAAGTTCTTATGAGAAAAAATAAAATCATTTTTGGAAATTTATACCATGCTCTTTTTTATTCATCAAAACAACAAACCCTTGAAAATTTCTTTGAGCCACTTTTTAAAAATCATATGATTTAATATATTTTTTGGGAAAAGAAACAAGGTGATATAGAAAAAGAGAATAATAAATTGTAATTAAAACAATTAATTGTAATTAAGAAAGGTCATTTTATAGAGATAAGCAATTAATTAACCATGTCAGCTAATAAATAGATTAAGAAATTGGCAATAGGTAGATAAATTTCTTCGGCAGATATATTTTACAAAGAGAGGAAATAAATAGATAGATAAGAAACAGGTTGATGATCAAGCAGATAAGCAGACTTCTGTTGATGCTGATTTAGTATGCACTCATGGTCATTTTGAATTATAAGACCACCCAAAACTCAGGCAGACACATCCAAGTGATAAATCACATCAGTCAATCTATACATACATTGTTGCAATCCAACCATTCATTACAAAATTGCCATTTTCATAAAAAAATATTATGTGATTAAAATATTAAACACAAAATTCACAATTTTTATCAAAAATTAAAAAAAAAAAGAAACTTGGTTTGATCAGACTTTTTTATCAATATTACAAAATTGCCATTTTCATCAAAAATAAAAAAAAACTGATCATATGATTAAAATATTAAAGCACAAAATTTGTAATTTTCATTGAAAATTAAAAAATAAAAACTTGGTTTGATCGGACTTTTTCATCAATATTAAAAAATCACCATTTTCATCAAAAATAAAAAAAACTCCCAAGTTTCATAGTTATAAGAAATCTAATCACATGATTAAAAAATTAAAACAATAAAAAAATAAATTTTAAGCAATAATTATATTTTCATACAGTTATATTTATGGGATCAGGTGACTAAAAAAAAGGGCACAAATATTTTACATTTAGATTCATTATCTAAATTTATATCAACCTTTAAAAAAATCAAATTTAAATTTACTAGTTTATTAAACATTTACACATGACAATCAAAAGGATATGCCCATATAAAATAAAACATATGTATTTAGAATACTTAAACAGAAAAAGTAAAGAAAAAAATTGAAAAAAATATTAATTAAAAACCCACACTTTCAATAAGCCTAAAATTGATAGATTTAAAATACGAATTATACTAGATGCCAAAAGATTATAACTTATAAAATATGAATGTTAAAAATTAATGATGGTGCAAAGGCCAATTGCTAGTTTAAATTTAAGTTTGTTAGTTTATCAAGCATTTTTGGTAATAAAAAGGAAACAATTTTCATAGTTATAAAAAATGTAATCATGTGATTAAAAAAGTAAAATGCAATTTTGCAAATATTTGAAATTAATTTTAAACAATAATTATATTTTCATACAGTTATATTTATGGAATCACATGACAAAATAAAGCATGCAAACATCTTAAATTCAGATTCATTATCTAAATTTACATCAACCTTTAAAAAAATCAAATTTAAGTTTACTAGTTTATTAAACCATCTACTTATGACAATCAAAAGGATATGCCCATATGAAATAAAGCATGTGGTATTTAGAGTACTTAAACAGAAAAAGCAAAGAAAAAATTGAAAAAAATAATATTTAAAAAAACACGTTCAATAAACATAAAATTGATAGAATTCAAAATGGCAGTGACCACACTCTAAATATTAAATGTTTATAACTTCTAACCTACGAATGTTATTAAAAGTCCGAATTTTGAAATACTGAAACATTATAACTTCTAATTACCAGAAATTCTTAGTTTGTCCCATGTAGATACTGTTCAAAATTCATCTAACATTGTGATGGAATCTACTCTTGATTGTGTGAGATCCACATGATTTCCATAAATTGATAATTTGCATTGATACATCAAACTCTTGAAACCGATACAAATCCCTAGTTATTTACATGCAAGTGACTTTTACCATCAACAAATGAACACAGAAACATGTTTAAAGAAAATAAATAGATTTTATTATTGCTGATACAAATATTGTCTAAAGTTAAGAATATTAATATTACACTAAATAAAAACTTAATAAATAAAAAATAAATTTGATTCCTTCATTTTGTTAAAATTCTTTAGGTTTTTAAAAATTGATGCTTTTCTTTTATTTCTGAAAAATAATAATGCTTGGAAATGATAATTATAATGGAGAAGGTCCATGTTGAAATACATATGCTAGAAAATAAAAAGAATAGTAACATAAATAAATAAAAATTTGTAGATTATTTCAAATGTAAAAGATATTTATTTTTAAATAAGATAAACACTAACCTTTTCACCATCTGTATGTATATCTTTAGCATCTTTGAGAAATTTAATAAATGAATCTCTCTCATTTAGATGCTTTTTGTCCATCTGCCAACAAATTCAATCTAAATGTGATTGTAGAAGATCTGGTGACATCTCTCTCATTTTTTTTAATATCTTAACTTTGGCTTCCAGCGTATGATTGTTCAATGGATCAAAATTTGTGTTTTATAGACATTTTCAAATCATAGGATCACATGTCAACAATACTGAATTTTTATCTCTATTTACTTAAATATAGAAAGATTTAGATATTTTAAAGTAATTAACAAAAGAACAAAGATCGGAAAGACTTATTGGAGATGAAAGGTAATTTTTAAAAACCTAAACAATGTTAATGTAAATAATTTTAAGTAAGCTTTTGTACAGCAATAATAAAATCTATTTATTCTCTTTAATTATTCAAATGGAAACCAATCTCCAATAATGCACTATTTCTTAAATATTATAAATCTAAGTGCACTCACTCGCACCGGTAAAAGTCTAAAAAACTTTAGTGAATCACTTAACTTTAGAGCGTATATTCTATATACACCAACTCTTACAGACTATGCTTAAATTGGGACTTGAGTCTATTGTGTGTCTGATGTTATAATCAAATATTCAATTGTACAAATCTATTTAAACTATCGCAGGAGAAAGACAGTGTCTCATTTTTAACCACCTATGACTAGACAAACATGACTTATAAATGTAAATCTATTATTATAAAGCACTGAAATATCTGAAATTATTTTCCTGTGATAGTTTAAATAGATTTATACAATTGAATATTTGATTATAACATCAGGCACAAAATAGACTCAAGACCTGATTTAAGTATGGTCTGTACAAGTTGGTGTATATAGAATTACACTGTAAATTTAAATGATTCACTTAAGTTTTTTTAAACTCTTACTGGTGAGTGGGTGCATGTAAATTCATAATATTTAAGAAATAGCACATTATTGGAGATTGACTTCCATTTGAATAATTTCAGATTTTTCAGCACTTTATAATAGAGATTTATTTTCTTAAACATGTTTCCGTGCTCATTTTTTTTTATGGTAAAAGTCACTTGCATGTAAATAACTAGATATTTGTATCAATTTCAAGAGTTCAATGTATCGATGCAAATTATCAATTTCTGGAGCCAATGTGGATCTCATGCAATCAAGAGTAGATTACATTACAATGCTACGAGATGAATTTCGAACAGTATCAACATGAGACAAAACAAGAATTTCTGCTAATTAGAAGTTATAATGTTTCAGTATTTGAAAATTCAGACTTTTAATAATACACCCGCGTCTCGTTTTATGTGGATTTATTTAATGCAATTTTGAAGTTATGCGATTCATGTTTCTTCTTAATATCTTTGTATATGTTTTTCTTTTATGCAACAAAAATTATTAGATCAGAAGATGAGCTCTGATAATGTGCTATTACTTTAAATATTATAAATTTCATGCACGTCATATTTAAAGTAATCGCGCTTTATCGGAATTCAACTTCCATCTAATAATTTCAATATTTTCAGAACTTTATAATAGTACTGTAATAGATTTTATGCAATAAAGAAGTTCATAATTCACTTAAAATCAGTATTTCCCCATTTTATATACACATATTAAATTTTACAAGATTATAATGTAAATCTGTTCAAACGTTATAGATGCCTATACTATGTATATATTGTTGTTTTTGCATTTTAAATCACCTTCTATTTTTGCTTTTTTTAAAAAGAGTACATAATCAATTAATCATTGTGACCTCAAGTAATAAATTTTACAAGACTATAATGTAAATCTATTCAAACGTTATAGATGCCTATACTATGTATGTTATTGTTTTTGCATTTTAAATCTCGTTCTATTTTTGCTTTTTTAAAAAAAAGTACTTAATCAATTATTCATTTAGTGCCTGCAAGTTTATTTTTAAAAGGTAACAGCGATGGGCACAATTAAATTTGACAATTAAAATCTGATTTTTAATTGTAATTAACAATTTAAAAATTATGTAACGTGATCTGAAATGATGAAATTTGATTTTTAAATGGTATTGAAAATTAAAAAATAAAGACACAAATAGGAATTTAATTTTTAATTGTTAGTTTTAATTAAATTTTGCCCAACAGTGGTGAGTAGGTGTCTTTTTATTACCATAAGTCTAAGTTTTTATTTTTATTTTAAACTTTTAGTTTACCGTAATGGAGAGGAAAAAACACCCAAGAAAATGAATTTCTTTGGAAACAAAAATTTCAATTTTAGATTGCTTAGCAATATGGGAAGAATCAACAGTGATTGGAAAATGTTTTAGTTGTATTTCCTCTTGACTTTGTTTAAGGAGAAGCTACAGTACCTCACATCACATCATGACGAATTTGATGTCTCAAATAGGATAATTATTAAAATACCATACATATATGAAAAAAAATGTAAATTACGCATAAAAATATATTGTTTTGAAAAATTAAATATTGTAGTTAATAAAAAAAGTAAAAAAAGTTTGTCTTGTATCAATTTTTTTCAAATTTGAAATTTTTTATTAGGCATATTTTATTTTTATTTTTTTTTATGCGAATTTTAAAATAATTTTACGTTGTTGCTTTGCTTTTATGTGATTTTTGGAAAATTATAGTACATATCCCCCATTTTTCAAGTTAAGTCTATTTTTGTGCAATTTCTTTACTGCGTGTTTTCTGGGGAACCTATCTACCACATAAAACAAGACCCAAATGTATTTGTACTTTAGAAGTTAAAACATTTAATATTTAGAGTGTGGTCACAGCCATTTTGAATTCTATCAATTTTATGTTTATTGAACATGTGGATTTTTAATTAATATTTTTTTCAATTTTTTCCTTTACTTTTTCTGTTTAAGTATTCTAAATGCATATGCTTTATTTCATATTGGCATATTCTTTTTATTGTCATGAGCAGTTGGTTTAATAAACTAGTAAACTTAAATTTTATTTTTTTAAAGGTTGATGTAAATTTAGATAATGAATCTTTCTGTCACATGATTCCATAAGTATAACTGTATGAAATTATAATTATTGTTTAAAACTAATTTCAAATATTTGCTAAATTGCATTTTACTTTTTTAATCGCGATTAATTTTTTATAACTATGAAAATTGTTTTTTTTTTATTATCAAAAATGCTTGATAAACTAGCAAACTTAAATTTAAACTAGCAATCAGCCTTTGCACCATCATTATTTTTAACATTCGTATTTTATAAGTTATAATCTTTTGGCATATAGTATAATTTGTATTTTAAATCTATCAATTTTACATTTCTTGAACATATGGATTTTTGATATTTTTTCTTTACTTTTTCTGTTTAAGTACTCTAAATTCATATGCTTTATTTCATATGGGCATATTCTTTTGATTATCATGTGTAGATGGTTTAATAAATGAGTAAACTTAAATGTGATTTTTTTAAAGGTTGGTGTAAATTTAGATAACAAATCTGAATATAAAATGTTTGCGCACTTTTTTTAGTCACATGATTCCATAAATATAACTGTATGAAAATGTTATTATTGCTTAAAATTGATTTTTTTTATTATCATGAGTAAATGGTTAAATAAACTAGCAAACTTAAATTTGATTTTTTAAAATTGTGAATTTTGTGTTTTAATTTTTTAATCACATGATTAGATTTCTTATAACTATGAAAATTGGGGAGGTTTTTTTGATGAAAAAATCTGATCACACCAAGTTTTTTTTAACCACATGACTCCATAAATATAACTATGAAAATGTAATTATTGCTTAAAATTGATTTTTTTTTGTCATGAGTAGATGGTTAAATAAACCAACAAACTTAAATTTGATTTTTTAAATTTGCAAATTTTGTGTTTTATTTTTTTAATCACGTGATTAGATTTGTTATAACTATAAAAATTGGGTTGTTGTTTTTTATTTTTGATGCAAATAGCAATTTTGTAGTATTGATGAAAAAGTCTGATCAAACCAAGTTTTTATTTTTTAATTTTTGATAAAAATTGTAAATTTTGGGTTTTAACATTTTAATCATGTGATTGGTTTTTTGTTATTTTTGATGAAAATGGCAATTTAGTAACGAATGGTCGGATTGCAACAATGTATAGATTGATCAATATGATTTATCGCTTGGATGTGTCAGCCTGGGTTTTGGGCGGTTCTTATAATTCAAAATGGCCATGAATACATACTAAATCAGAAACAATGACAAATTACTATCATCAATATTCAAATATTATTATTTGTTTTGGCAGATCTATGGTGCATTTTGAGTGTTTAGTTATCAAGTTACTCTTAATTTTATATGTTTTTTATAGATTAAAAAAACTTAATTGTATTGCACTTCAAAGCTTTTGTTTATCTTTAAAAAGTTAAAAAAAATTAAAGCCATATATATTGTAATTTTTTGCTCCAAAAGTTTTTACGTTTTTTGTAAGACTTTATAAATTTTTGTTTTTATCTTGTTTATAATATGATCAATGTGCTTTTATATATATATATAAACAAAATATCTTAAAAATAATATGAATCATTACTTTCTTTTTCAACAATTATTGATTACTGTAAGATAAAAAAAACTCTTTTCAAGTTTAATGAATCTTCCTGATCCATAGTTTCTCTTGTTTTTCTTTTACACATCACTGCAGCAAAATTTATTATTTTACACGAGGTTTACAATTTTTTTAGATTTAGTTTAAATTTTTAACTATTTATCTATTATCATCTCTCTTAGCCACATATTCATCCAGGTTTTATTTTAATGTTTTGAATGATTGTTCTCTTGCTCATTATTTTGTTTTTGATTAATTCTTGTTACTCTACATACATCTTTTCAGATTTAACTAAAGATTTTGTGTTGCTCATCTATTATGCATTCAAGTCTCAGATTAATATGTAACTAATTAAGCATACTTATTAAAAATCTTTATTTTTATAAATATCTAATTCTATTTTGTTTTAATATTAGCTTATTTCTACCAGAAGCATGCCATTATGTTCTTATCTATATTAATAATCTTATCATGGTGTTTGTGGTTGTTAGCTTCTAATTCATTAATATCAATTTTTATTCAACAACAATATCACACCTCTATACAACTATGTTCAAATCCTTAGTTTTCCTTTGAATTTCAGGCTATTAAATTTAACTATTAAAAACAATAAACGGTGGTTTCTAAATGCAAAAGTGCCTTAGTCTAGCACTGAATCAGCTCTCACTGATGAAAGCAGAAATCTATTTGGAGATTACTAGTCTTTTTTAACATCTATCTTCAGTTCTATTCCTTTTTTTTATTTGATAGCTTTCACATTTTTTTTTTAAAAACTGAACCAAAAGGAAGCACATCTGTAAATCTAGAAGATTTAATTTATATCTATTCTTATTGTATTAGTTTTCCATTGTAATTCATAAAATACTTCTCATAAGTTATGATTAGTTTTTATGAAAACTAATGCAGTCTATTCAAAGCTATCCATTTATAAATATTCTTCAAACTTTTACAATATCATGGATCTGTGTCATGATCATCAAAAACTTTGAGTCATTCATAAGTGATTACAATAAATACTTTTTCTTACTCTACAACTCTAAGAACAATCTGTACTTATTGGGCTTTTTGCAATATATTTTAATATTTGAATATAATTTACTACACTATAATTACTTTTATATCCAGTTTGTTTTTTTTTTTGATTGAAGACCAATGTTTTTGATCTTGTATAGAACTGATAGGTCTATGATTTTTGATTTTTTTTGTTATCTTTCTTAAATATCAATATTTCATTTTTTAATCATTTGATACATCTTTATCATTTATATCTTTAATAATAGTTTTTCAAACAATTTCCTACTTTCTTTATCTGCTTCTTTTAAATTGTCAGAAATTTTCTATTTTTTCTATTCATAAATTTAATTGTACATCTTATTTTTTTATTTAGAATATCTGAATTTCAAAATATAGTTATGTTAATAATTACTTTGTTTTCTTGGTTTTTTATTGCCATATATTTCTTTATAGAACTTCCAAATATTTCATATCATTTTTTCTATTAATAGTGTCTATTTTTCTTATCACTGAAACAATTATCTAATACCAAGATGTGTTATACTTTTGAAAATATCTTCTATAACTTTCTTTTCTAATTTACAATCATCTTTTTTTATATCATCACTAATGTTTTTTTATATCATTCTAAATGGTTCATTTATAAATATTTTTATATTTGTTTATACATTGTTTTGTTTTAGATAAAAAATTTACTAGTAAATATGAACTTTTTTTCTATCCACTATGTATGTAACTGTGATTATCTTTTTATTGAATTCATTTAAGTCTGAACCACCATTGAAATTGAATGAATCAAGCTTAAAACATCATTAAAATGGTAATATTTTTAAATAAATTACAAATTTCAGATTAAATTGATTAGAGTATTTAAAAAATTAGAGAATTTAACTTTTGATAGTTACTTAACAAATTGTCTTTCTAATTTTGCATTAAATAAGTATCTTAAAATTCATAATAGATTATCATTACCCTATATTTAATCTATTAAGCACATTGTAATTTTAAAGTAAAATAATTGTATTAATCAAAATATAATCCAATTTTGTTGCTCCTTCATTTGCATAATTTCACATTACTTTCTGCTTTGGATTTTTTACTGAAAAAGATTTCATAATACATTTATAAATAAATGCCTCATTTACATATGTTTAGTTTCATTTAAGAGTGACGTTTCATAAATTCTAGATAATTTTGTTGACGTCATTCATTCAGACATAGTAAACAGTAATTTAAAGTGATTGATTTATCCTCACACTTTCATATCCAGTTCTTAAGATTTGCCCATATATAAGCATTTGGGTTGAATGAGTAAGTGATTCATTTATTCATTTGCAAAGACTTTATCTTGTGTTGGAAATGAAAGTATTCATTTATTATTATTAACATTCGTAAAAGGCTAAACTTTAGTTTATTATAATACATTATTGCAAATTTTTCCACTTCTGTTTCCATAATCATATTTATCCACAGCACTTCTTTTTTTAATCATTTTCCAATTCTAGTATTAAAATCTCCAGTCACAATTGTAAAATATTTAGTCTGATCCAAAGCATTGTCTACATCTAAATAAAAAATTTCATCTTCAAGTGTCATCAGAATAACAATTTGTTGCGTGCTTAAATTTAAAATATCTGCATTAGTTTTAGAATAATCATCAATCTCTACAAATCATTATTTCATTTATTGTTTATAATAAATTCCATTCTACCTCTGAGCTTTTCAAAATTTGCTTCTTTATAGTAAAAACATGTCTACATTTAAAATTAATTATCTCTTTACACGTCACTAAATCTGACTATTCTCCATTTAATATTAGACAGTTCTTCCAATTAAAGAAATCTGCAACTTGAAAATCTACAGCTGTAATTATCTAAATAATAAAAGATTAGCATCAAACAAGCCATATAATTCTTAGCACTTTCTGTCTTCTTTTGCGAATTACTACCATTACAGTAATCAGGATAAAAGATCATAATTTAATTTTCTGACATGGTTATAAATATAATGGATACACATACATTCGTTAATAATTCTGTTTTTAAAAAAAAAAACTCAATTGATGTCTCAGATAAAGCTCAAGAAAGAAATCCTATAAAGTCACTATGCTGGCTGATGCTTATTGGGGAGCAGTTCATCTAATTTCATTAACCATGTAAATAATTACATAGCAATAACGATTCCAAGAAAAATATATGAAATGATAATTTTGTTTAGAGACTAAAAAAATCATATCTTCTTTAATTGAATATCTTGAATTTTATAAAATGTGTTAAAAAAGAATTGATAATAATATAAGAACTATAATTGTGAACCGTAAAGAAAGCTATAGAACTGAATAAAAGCCTCAAGAGTGTAAAACAATATATTGATATTAGTAGGAAATTTATTTCTGCAATAAACAAAATAGATGGAACTATTCCTAAAAAGAGATGACATCATGAAATATATAGATGAATTATCAAAAAATTATATAGCAATAAAGAACAATGAAAAGTATAATAACAATATAAATAATATTGAAACAAACAACTAATTGTATTCATAATTATTCAATTATCAAGATAGTTTTATACATCGCATGGCATATTAATTACATTTACTTTCCCTATTGGACATTGTTTTACATTTAACAATATAATTAACATTATACCTATAAATAAATAAAACAAAAAATACATAATTTTTTTAAAACTATATCATCATCATCATCATCAACCATTATCAATCCACTGCAGGATGAAGGTCTCTCCAAGTTTAATTCATCTTCTCCAATCTTTAGCTTCTCTTCTCCACAACACCCCTGCACATTTTCTTATTTCATCCATCCATCTCACATGTGGTCTCTTTCTGGGTCTTTTGCAATCTCTTGGAATCCAGTTTAAAATTTCAATTGTCCATCTATTATCATCTCTTCTAGCAATATGTCCAGCCCAACTCCATTTCAATCTTTTAATTTTTTCAATAAGGTCAGTAACATCTGTTTGTTGTCTTACCCATACATTGTGTTTTCGATCTCTTCTTGTTACTCCCAACATACATCTCTCCATACTCCTTTGAGTGGTCTGAAGTCTCTGTATTGCTCTTCTATTAAGTGTCCAAGTCTCAGATCTATAAGTAAGAACTGGTAAAACACATTTGTTAAAAACCATCCTTTTCAAAGACATAGGCATATTTCCTTTTAGTATAAAGTTATTTCTACCAAAAGCACTCCAACCAAGTTTAATTCTATGATTAATTTCCTCCATTATGTTTCCATCTGTACTAATAATCTGACCAAGGTATTTGTAACTGTTAACTTCTTCTAATTCTTCATAATCAATCTTTATTTTCATATTTTGAACAAATCGATTAAACATTACTTTAGTCTTTTTAACATTTATCTTTAGTCCTACTTTTCTACTTTCATCTGCTAACTCCTGCAACATTTCCTGCAGCTCTGAAGCATTATTTGCAAAAACAACTACATCATCTGTGAAATCTAAATGACTGAAATACTCTCCATTTACTTTCACTCCTTTAGTTTCCCATTTTAATCCACAAAATACTTCTTGCAGCACTGCTGTAAAGAGTTTTGGAGATATGGAGTGACCTTGTCTTACACCTTTCTTAATGTTGATTTTTCCAGTATCATTATGTAATCTAATTGTTGCTGTTGCATTTTTATAAATATTCTTTAAAATATGACAATATCCTGGATCTATACCTTGATGATCCAATGCTTTAATCACTGAAGAAATGTGTATAGAATCGAATGCCTTTTTATAATCTACAAATCCAAAACATAATGACAACTCATATTCGTTTGTCCTTTCTATGACTTCTCTCAATACCTGGATATAATCTATTGTACTAAAACCACTTTTAAATCCAGCTTGTTCTCTTGGTTGGTGGAAATCCAAAGTTCTCTGTAGACGAGTTGTAATTATCTTGGTAAAAATTTTATATAAAACTGATAAAAGGCTGATAGGTCTGTAATTTCTAATATCTTCTTTATCACCTTTTTAAAATATTAATATTATTACTGCATTCTTCCAATCTTCCGGTACATCTTTATCATTTAGACATTTGGTATATAACTTTGCTAAAATTGTTTCTATTTCTTCACCTGCTTCTTTTAATATATCAATTATAATTCCATCATTTCCTGGAGCCTTTCCTTTCTTCATACACTTAATTGCATGTCTCACTTCTTCATTTAAAATTCTGGGAAATTCGGAAGATGTAATAGATATAGGAGGTACTTGTTCTTTATTACTATATAATTCTTGATAAAAATCTTCTACCAATTTCATGATGTCATCTCTCTTTTTAGTAATAATTCCATCTTTTTTTCTTATTGCAGATATAAATTTCCTACCAATACCAAAATGTTGTTTAACATTTTTGAGACTTTTATTTTCTTCTACAGCTTTCCTTGCTATTTCACAGTTATACTTTCTTATATCATTTTCAACTCTTTTCCGTACCATTTTACAAAATTCGAGATATTCAATTCTTTTTAATACATCATTTTTGTATATCTTCATATTCCTTCTTTTCTTCATAAATTCTCTAGTCTCAGTAGAAATTTTATTAGTCAATTGCTGCTTTTTTCTACCAGCTATGTTTGTTGCAGTTTTTAAAAGTGTATCAGTTATTTTCATATTAATTTTATTCAAATCTGAATCATGTTCAAAATCTCCTAACACTTGAAACCTATTTGTAAGTTCTAATTTAAATTCATTAGAATGTTTCTGAAGATTAGGAATATCAATTGTAAATATTGTTTTTCTTAATAATTTTTGTCTCTCTAGTTTTACATTAACACGTAACTTACACCTTACTAATCGATGATCACTTCCTGCGTTAAATTTATTAAGAACATTACAATCTTGAAATATGTATTTTCTGTTAGTCAAAATATAATCCAATTCTGCTGTATCTTCATTTGGATGCTTCCATGTCCATTTCCTTTTAACATTTTTCTCAAAAAATAAATTCATAATATAATTTTTTTTTTCTGCAAACTCCACAAGTCTATGTCCTCTCTATTATAAAGGCACACATATTGAAAATACAAGTGGAGTAGGATTCATTATAAATAAAAAGTGGAACAACAATATTGTTGAGATTGATGGTATATCGGACAGAGTGGCAAGATTAGTTATACAACTTAATAGCAGATACCAAATGCAGATAGTTCAGGTTTATGCCCCAACAAGTTCTCATAGTGATGAAGTAGTAGAAGATTTTTATATGGATGTACAAAAGGCTTTTGATCAAAGTAAACAACATTTTAAAATTGCTATGGGAGACTTTAATGCTAGAATTGGTAGACAAATGAAAGATGAAATTGCTGTAGGTAATTTTGGTTAAAACTATATACATATTTTTATATACCTATAAAAACAAATAAACACCTCTCCCTTGTATAAACTCATTCACAGTTCGACTATAATTTTTAAATCTTCCAATTATCTCATAATGCCCATTTTCATATAATGTAAGAATAGCTTGGGAAAATAGTAAGCCATTGCTTAGATGGTTTTATAATACAAATAGAAAAAATGGTATTAATAGTAAGGTAGGGATGGTTTATAAAATCGAATGTGGAAATTGTAATAAGATATATGTAGGACAGACAGGAAAAACAATAAGTGATAGAGGGAAAGAATATGATAGAGCAATTAATATAAAATATATTGTCAGAACCATATACACATTATTTAAATACTGGTCATAAAATGGAATGTGAAAAAATATGTTATAAAATATGTTAAAGATTATTGAAAATGAATATGTGAACCTTTATGCATTCAGAAAAATTTGAATAGATGTGTAATTATAGTTAAAGATTCAGTAAAATTAGGTGGGAAATGGGCATTATTAGATAATTGAAAGATTTAAAAATTATGGTAGAATTGTGAATGAGTTTATGAAGAGGAGGTGACTAAATATTTTTTGCTAATTTGTATGGCTGTATAAAAACATGTATATGCATTTATATAGTTTTTAAAAAAATGTAGGTATTTTTTAATTTTATTTATTTATAGGTTTATATATATATAAATGTTAATTATATTGGGCTTTACTGAAAGAATTGTTAATCTTTATTATTAATCAAATGTTGTTTTGAAGAGTCAATTTATTTTATCATGTATTCAAATCATTTTCATTGAATTTCAAATTTTTTGGTATTTAGAAGAATAATGAAAAACAAAAGAAATTAGTGATGTATTTAATTGCATGGTCCTGCACACACACACACACACACACACAGAGGCATTTTTTAAAAGTAAAGGCAAAATTATAAATTGGAGGGAGAAAGGAGGAAAAAATGGATTGATGATGTAAAAGAATGAAAAAGATTAATAGGAGAAAAAATGCAGAATTGAAAATAGTGAATTTGATATGTGATCATCTCAACTTCTCAATTACACACACATATATATTCACGAAGATATCACTGTTACTAATTTGAGATTAACTCTTTTAATACTGCTGCTAAAAATAAAATAAAAGGTGGTATTCACTATTAAAAAAAAAATGAAAATTAATGTTTGTGTAATGAGCAAATAATCTTTAAAAAGTATCACTCTCCCTTTTGCTATTCAAACTGCTTTTAACAACTAATTTGATAATTTAAAAAATAAAAGTAAAAAATGTTTTTTTTAAACTCATGTAAAATGTGAGAATCTTTTTTTAAACATATATAATAAGTGTAATAATCCTCAAAGCTAAATGGGTTTATAGGTAAGTCAACACGTAGACAATCCCAATATTAATAACAATAAATAACCATAAATTATGGTGGGGTTTCACCTTTATTGCTAAAAGAAAGTTGCTTTGACAACAGTTTGAAATTTTTGAATGTTATTGATATTGTCTAGGTGTTGACTGGTTTTAACGATTATATATATATATTATAATGGTTACTTTGTCCATAGTGAAAGAAGTAAAGTACATAATATGAGCTTATGAATTATTTATCTAGAACTCATACTCGCCATAAATATTCATTTACTTGGCTACTGTACACTCCAGTCATAATATATAGAATGTTTTCAGAGCTATAAGGAGAGGTATTCTATGGGTCATGGGTGTAGTATTTATTGCTTTATTTTATTAGCAAGTGTTATTTATTAGTTGCATGCAATTTGTGTATTTTTCAAAAAATAAAATATTTTTATTCCATTATTATTGCAGTGAATGTATGAAATAAATAAATTTGTGAATAAAAATAATTTATTAATGAGAAAAATAAAATTAATCAATTAATAAGCACAATAATAACTCATTATAATCTTCTCAAGGAAATCCCTTCTTCGAGTACTTTTCACTTCAAAAATAGCAATAAAAGTTTAAATGCTTTCTTTCTTCACAATTTCATGTTATAACTTTTCATATGCAAAAGAATTATTTTTATTTTTAGATAGCTTTTTCAGAAATTTAAATACTCTCTTATATAGAATATTATACAATTTTACACCAAAGAATTCAAGTTCCAATATTATATTTCTATCATTCTTCTATGCATAAGAAAATAATATCATTTTTAACAAGTTTGAAAATAATTTTCATCCATTAATTTTTCTTTAAAAGTTTATAAATATTCTTTTCCTGCATTTATCTAAATATTTCATAAATAACAGAACAATATCAAAGCATGAAAAATTCTGACTTTAAAATTTCTTACTGCTACCTGTGAAACTTTTCTTCTCTTCAATATTTTTCTTTTCAAAATCATCAAATAAAATACTAGAAGTAATTATATAAGCATTCACATCCTTATTTCTTCTTTAACTATCCATTTACAGAATTCCATTCACTAATAATAGTTTTAAAATGAATTGAGACCTCTAGATTAGATAGTTGCACCAGGAGTGAAAATAATAAGCTATTCATTTGTAACTTAATACTTTATTTTCCTTATAACCCTTAATACAATAAATTTTTCCATTAATTTAAGTGAATAATAAAAAAAAAAAAACAATAATTTTTCACTTCTTACATATAAAATAGATTCTTTAATAGTTAATTTGCTTTCCTTTTCCTGCTTTAAAAAAGAGTGGGAGAATGAGAAAAAAATCTATCTCATTACAATATTTTTTCAGTTGATTTGCATATCAACATTTTAACTGCATTTTATAAATCTTTTGGGATCATCTCCATAATAAATTTGATATATTTTATTTTTAATGAAAGGAAAGATTAATTAAATGAATATCTCATATTTTTGAAAATACAATAAAGTAGCATTGGCATGGTCACTGTAATTGCACATCTTTCCTCTCTCCAAGAAGAGAGAATGAGTCTGTGAAATATTCTATTTCTTTTCTCCAAGCACAATACATTTAATAATAACTTTATTATGAATGGTGTTTTTTTACAATCTTGTCAAATAAATTTTTAAAATGAAAGATATTTTTTTATTAAAAAAAAAAAAAACACATGATTTTTTCTTTTCAAAAACATTAATCCTTTAACCCTTTTCCCGCCTCCTACGAGGCTCCTCGTAGACATCTGATGTCACTCTAACTCTGCCAGTTCTTATGCTAAAAAATTCGTTTGATAGGTTTTGAATAGGTTTTTTAAAAGTTCTGTAAGATGGTGCCCTCTTCCGAATTATTTTACAAGTAAAAAATAAAAAAAAACGCATTTAAACCTAAACAAAGAAAGAACATCGGTTGTAATTGGTTGTTAGTGAGCTCTCAGCTGAAAAAGACATTCTGATTGGCTGGAAAGAACAAAGAAATCGCCTGATCAAAGAAAAAAAAAAAAAACGCTGAGATTTTCATTTCGAATGCAATTTTAAGTATTAAAAAAATATAATTTCAGAAATTAAACTAGTTTTTTAAAAAATATACTAAAAAAACAAAATTATTTTCGAAAAATATTGAAGATTTTAGTAAAAATATTAAAGATTTAATAAAAAGAAATATTTACTTTTCTATAACGTAAAAGTCGACCTTTTTGTTTATATTATAGCTTTTATGTTGCCGAAATTGAATATTTTAGAATAAATAAATAGCAATTTATTTTTGAAAGAACTTTCGTTCTCTTCATAACCTGAAAAATTAGTAATATACTTTTTATAAACGTATCTGAGTTGAATTTAATATTATAGGTGAATATGTTTTAACAATAGGCTTTGTCTTCAGTTTGTGAGTTGGCCAATTAAAAGATTTGATTTTTACCTCATACAACCAATAATATAATTAGCGGTTAAAGTTTGAGTCACAGACATCAAGCTATCCTTAATTTTTTTAAATAACAGCTTTCACATTTTTGAAACTAAGCTCTAAGAGCAGATAGGATTGGTTTATTCCTAATCTTGAATCTTATTAGTTGCTTTTGGCTGACATTAAATTCCCTCTTTTCTGTCTGGATCTGCCTTTTTTTAAATTTATTTTTTCTTCTTTGTAGGTGTCTCATTTGCATCATAAATATGAGATAAAGATGGTGATTACTACTAGGAATTTTTATGCGTGTCTCAGACTGACTTATTAGCTGCATTTAGCTGACCTAAAATTTCCTCTTTTCTGTCTGGATCTGCCTCTTTTCACTTGTTTTCCCTTGTTTGCAGGTTTCTCACTTGTATCATGAATGGGAGATAAAAATAGTGATTACTTCTAGGAACTTTTATGCATATCTCAGATTGACTTTTTCAGTGCAATTTCTCTTTGGTTCTTGTATTATTTTCATAATTTCCTTTGTTTTTTCTGTTGATTCATATGGTATCTTGGATTATAATTAATATTCATGCTATCAATAAATGTAAGGGCTTTCTTAAATAGCAGTTGAGTTACGATAGGAAGTTTGATTTCTTTATTCTGGTTGGGGTAACTCATAACTACATCATTAAATAAATCTGCAACCTCTTAAATAGTCTTTCTGTCAATAGTAATAACTATTTTATCAATCCTGAAAAATAAATTGTGCCTTATTATCCTGATTATTTGACTTTTAATTATACCATATCCAGATAATGTTCATAATCTGGCAACCTGTCCTCTAAAGAATTGTGTATAGCTTTCACACACTTTGATCTGAATTTTCTTTTGCATGATCTGGTACTTTATTGCTTGCTGTCTTTTTTTCAGACCAGAAATTGCTTAAAATCTGTTTTTTTATATATTCCAGATAAGTAGTCAGTTAGCTTATCAGTGAATTTCACTATTCCTTAGCTGTTCCATTTAGATTGTTATATGTGATGACTACTTGTTTTTTCATAATTAGCAAATTCAGCACAAAATGCTTTTTAAATTATTTAGATGCTTGGTTGGCATCTCTTTTGCATCATCTCTAAATGGTTCAATTTTCAAAAAATTGATTTATACTTTTCATATTTTCACCAAATCTATGTTGACTCAACTACTGCATCATTTTGTTTTCCTGGAATTATTTTGTTCAAAGTGTTACATTCATTTTCTTCTTTGTATTGTTGCACAATGTCTTTCATATATATATTGTAACCGGACCACCACACAACCCTTTAAAGCATGTTGCAGGAAGGAACTATCAATTGGCATTACCCAATGCAGATGTTAACCCCCCCCCTACAACAATATTTCCTGCTCATCAGAGAATGTAGCACCATAGAGGCTGGAAGCATCTAGACATTTCTATGTTTGGTTTTCCAAATGGTGCCACTAGAGTTCCATCTTACTACAACCTGACTTATCTGGGTCTAGTTATGCCAGACGTAGCTCAGGAGGCATGAGATTCTCATGAACAAGTGCCATGAATGATGAGTGATGCAATAAAAAAAATAGAATTGAACAACTGGATAACTAAGATTAATGTTAAATAACAATAGTTTTATTTAATAACAAGTTTAAATAAAGGTCCATCAAGCAAAATATTTCTATATGGCTTTAAAAAAAGAAAATGTAATCTGTTGAGAGTATAATAAAATCCTTCTCTCAACAGTTCTTTAACAGTTTATATCTGTAATCATTTAGTTATTTCACCGAGAGGAGTGTGACATATTGACACAACAGAAAGAGTAATGAAGACAACTAATAACACTTAATTCAGAGTTTCACTTAATTGTGATTTGTATTATTTTAGGTAGTAGCCACATGTAATGTGATTTAATTATTCTTGTATGAAGATATCCCTTGCAGATATAATAATGAAGATAACTGCTAGCATTGTATTTAATTCAGAGTTTCACTTAATTCACAAATAGTTTATTTACAGTCCATTGTGCATCTTGGTATACATCCAGAGTAGGGCAATATGAATTAAGGAATGCAAGTTCTTTAACAATTTATATTTTACACCTAATTCAATGTTTCAGTTAACCTTAAGTTATTTTATTTGCAGTCCATTATGTATCTTGGTATTCTCCAATTGTACAATAGGAATTAAAGAATGCAAGTTCTTTAACAATTTACATTTTGTCTAATTCAGAGTTCCAGTTAACCTTAAGTTATTTTATTTGCAGTCCATTGTGTATCTTGGTATACATTCCTAATTTTAGTTTCTTTTCTAAGAAAGACGTTTTGTTTGTCTTTTATAAACACATATAATTTTAGTTTCATTTATAATAAACGTATTTTCATATAGCTACTTTTATTCATAATCTTAATTTTTTTTTCTAAGAAAGATGTTTTTTTTTTTTTGTCTTTTATAAACACATAATTTTAGTTTCATTTATAATTTTCCAGTAACAAATGTATTTTCATGCAGCTACATTTATTCATGATTTTAATTTCATTTATAATTTTCCAATAACGAACGTATTTTCATGCAGCTACATTTATTCATAACTTTTATTTTATTTAAAATAAAGATGTTTTATTTGTCTTTTAAAAAACACATATAATTTTAGTTGAAGAAAGACTTTTAAAAACACATATAATTTTAGTTTAAGAAAGACATTTTGTCTTGTCTTCTATAAACGCACATGGAATATTTTGATAAAATCATTACCTTCATTTATCCAGTTGTCCCTTCATATCCATGATAAAAAGCATTAAAAAGGGGCATTGTATCTCAGATTAATGGCATTATTTCCTTTCTATGATGGTTATCCAGGCAAATCTCAGAGGATCATGGTTTGATGAAGAGAAAAGTTGTGACTGTTTAGGCTTTCATCGTCAAGTTTTCCTTAAAAAAGTTTTCTTTTTCCATCATTAACAGAGGTTCTTTAATATCCTTTTAAAATTGGAAATCTTTTTTTTTCAAAATTCTTCTTTAACAGCTACTTGAAAAATATCTCTTTGAAAAAAATATAACTATTTGATCTTCTTAAAATCTCTCTGGAAAAACTTTTTAAAACTCTTTCAAAGTCTCTTGTTTTAAAATCAAATCCAATCTGCCTCTGAACTTCCAACTTGACTATATATATTCTGATTCTGGATTGATTAAACAGTTCAGCCCACATATTCTAGTCATCCCACAGCTCTCATTTAAGTCTGATTGCCTTTCTATTCATAATGATTGGATAATCTACTTTTTTAGCGGGATAGATAAGAGAGCATAAAGATTAAGCCATGTTTTTCAATTAGCTAACTTTGCCTCAAGCGGTAATCACACTATTTGAAAACATCGTTCCAAAAATTAAAAATGTGATATTTTTAAAAAATGCCAGCTTTTATTTACATCGTAATTTGAAACTATAAAATCAATAATGATTTTCTTTTAACTATAAACTTTTTGCTTTATTTCTTTTTTAATTTGAGCAAATCATGCTAGTCTTTGTTAAATGGGGGGGGATCTTTTGAATATATATGCATGGAAGTATATCTGTTTATATATATATGCACATATATACTTCATGTTTACATATAAAGAACAAAATTTCTGTTCAAAAGTTTCATAATTTTTTTTTTATTATTTTATTATAAACAAAAAATAAATGTATATTGTAAATGCACAGATAGAGATAAATGGTGTAAACAATTATAGTTAGTTTGTGTTAAAATAAATACAAAATATTTTTGTAAAATTTAAAAAAAGGTAATAGATTCTAAATTTAACTTAAAAGTAGTTTAGAGAAAAAGGTGTATTTCTTTTAACAATAAAAAAATGTGGAAATGACACTTTAAGAAAAGTAATTAAGGTGTGTGTAAAGAGATTACTAGATTAAAATTTAGGAGATAAATGATTAAAATAATTTAATTAAAAGGCTGTTATTTTCATTCAAAAATATGAGCTTAGAAATAGGGTATTGAACAAATAAACTCAGACATCAGTGAAAGTAATGGAGTTATCTACACAATAGATCAAAGGATCTAAATGAGAAGAGATTGATATGAATTTTACAGATAACTCCAAGTCATATAAATAGTGCTGGAAATTAAGTTCATGATTATCTTTTTAATAGTCTAGCTTGATCCTGCAAGTATGTTTATTATGCTGTAATTAATTTTTACTTGCTCATTTCAGCAAGCCTACTATGCAAGAGTAGAGAAGCCATTATCTAGCTTGCTCTGTCAAGCTAGCAGAGAGTAAGCTGAAAAACCCATTGCTGAGTCACATCAAAGCTGTCAACAACAAAAGAAACCATCCAAATGTGTTTGCTGTGTGTCCATCTTAGTAAAGGAAAAAGCTGATGTCCAATGCTACAGGAAGAACCAACCATCAAAACAAGACTTAACTGATATCTGTGCATCTAAAATGAATGTAAAATAGTGATTTAAACTTTTATCTACCATAGCTATAGTTTTAAGAATCAACTCCACCAACACCTAAGGATTGAACATAAATAATTACAGCTTAAAAAATAAGTATGAACTTTAAACTAATATTTAGTTAACTATTGTCTCCTATGTCGTAAAATGTTAATGAATAGTTATATAATTAATCAGTTTACCAGCAGATATAACAAAGGAAGATTGTAGTTTGTTCTATTTAAATATTACATCACAATTTGGTTGGCTCTAATTGTAATAAATTAGTTTATAAAAGGCTTGTAATCACAGCCTCTTGACATCATATTAAAAAGATGTATATTAGTTAAATCATTATTGCCATTTTATTTAAAAGAAATATGTTAAATCAGTAAAAGTTTTAAATTACAAGTAAAGGGCAATCATGTTGCATAGACAAGCTAGATTGGGGTTGTATTAAGTAGATGTAAGTTTTAACTAACTAGTCTTGTATTTGAATAATCATTACTGATATGAATATATAGTTGGTATCTATAAATTCAGGTTGTGAGTTATATCTGATTCTCATTCTTATGTAACACATTAGTATTAGATGATTGTAACATCATTTGCAATTGCTGATCCCTTACAATCATTATCTCATTTAACCAGTGATCTGTGGTAGATGATCAATTCCTTTCACATGCCATTCACTTTTCTCTCATACATGTCAGATAGTGATACATATGTGATTGCTTGTTACCATGCTATATACACTGCAGAAGTTTAATTCCTACCATAGACATAATCTCTCCATGTATGTCTTCTTATATAATTATTGTAGTAAAAATGTGGTTTCCTGTAGTTTACAATTATTTTATTATCTATTGCATACTAATAACATAACCTGTCATTGATCACAACAGTCAAATAGTAAGATTAGCCTTAATTTATAAGCTTGTCTCAATTAACATTAGAATGGCAATGATGAAAGTAAAGAGTAGTCAGGTGTCTCTGCAGTAGATTGGAATCCATTAAAACAATTAACATTAATAGTAATCTAAAATAGTATCAAATAGGAATTATTTTAAATATTGAATTGTTACACCATAAGTAATTAATTCAATAAAATTTGGAAAGGTTAATTATCTTAAATATAAATCAACTGATTAAAATCACCCTAGTGTATGTTTTGTTATATATACATGAATAAATAGTGTTGCCTCATTATTTTTGGTATTTTGTAAACTTTATTTGCAATCAACAATTCAGGTAATTAATTAAGGCTCCTGTTTTCTCCCTGATTTTAGCAGGCATTAAAAGTAAAAAATGGTATGGTGTAATGTAAAAATGTGGAATGCACATGTAGATTGCCATCAGATTTGCACATGGATTATGCAACCCTGACAATTACATTATTATAATCTGCTTTGATGTCATTTACAGTAGCAACCATTTCTTGAAATGAAGAATTCTCCTTTGGAAGTGTCCTTATCTGTTCATCTTCAAACCCCAGCCTTTGTAAACTTTCTCCCAAGCTTAATGTTTTTTGTACATTATTTTGATAAGTTCTAACAGCTTTGTGGACCATATTCTGAACACATACAAACATTTTCTCTATGAATTCCATTTTGTTTTATCATCTTTTCTTTGAGAATTATACTATTTTCTACTCCCAGTAATTTTTCTTTCATTTCTTTTTTGATTTGAAAAAAAAAAAACTTATTTCACGTTTCCTTGATTTTTGTCCATTTTAGTATTTATTTCTACTTGATTTTTATTAATTTTAATATTTATTTCTTCTTGATATCTATCCATATTATTATTTATTGGTGCCAGAACTTTCATTTGTCTTCTATCATTATCTTTCATTAGATGATCTCTTCTATCATTATTTTCTTTCATTTGATGATCTCTTCTAATATTATCTTCTTTGCTTTCTCATTTATCTTTTATTATTATTTTATTTAATTCATTACTGCTAGAAACATTTCCAATGTGAGTGCAGCTGCTGCTGGCTTTTGCTCCTCAAGCACTTGCATATCTGAGCTCTCCTCTTCTATCGTCTCATGCTCTATTGGTTGACCTTCTTCAATATCACGTGAGTCCATTTATTTGTTGTTCACTGTTTTTCTTTAATATTGTCAACATTAGTCTCAATCTAATTCATTAACAATTTTCAATTTGTGCTTTTTTTGTGAATAAAACATTTAGAGATTTCAACATTATTGACACTAATTTATGTATAAACACCATCATTCACTAGCAGTAGAACAAATTGTTTGACACAATCATGATGTCAGCACTATTTATGCACAGACACTATCATTTATTAACTGTAGAATAGAATTTTTTATGCTACCACATTGTGCACCAATTATGCAATGGTTACTTTGCCCATAGTAACAGAAGTAAAATACAAGTCCATAATATGAGGTTATGAATTATTTATCTAAGTCATACTCCACATAAATATTCATTTACTTGGCTACCATACACTCCAGTTATAACACATAGAGAACATGTTCTCAGAACTATGGTGAAAGATATTCTCTGGGTCATGTGTGTAGTATTTATTACTTTATTTTAGTAGCAAGTGTTATATATAAGCTGTATACAATGTGTTTTTCAAGAAATAAAATATTTTTATTCCATTATTATTGTAGAGAATGTATGAAATAATAAATTTGTAAATAAAAATAATTTATTAATGAGAAAAATAAAATCATAAATCAATTAATAAGGACAATAAAATCTTATTACAATCTTCTCCAGGAATTTCCTTTCTTGAATACTTGTTGCTTTAAAGATTGCAATAAAAGTTTGAATGGTTTTTACAATTTCACATTATAACTTTTTGTATACAAAAGAATTATCTTTATTTATTTCTAGATAGCTTTTTAAATACTCTCTTATTATAGAATATTATACAGTTTATACACCACAGAATTCAAGTTTGAATATTATATTTTTATAATTCTTCTATACATAAAAAAATATATCTAACAAGTTTGAAAATAATTTTCATTCTTTAATCGTTCTTTAAAAGTTTATAAATATTCTTTTGCTTCCCTTATATTGACTATTCATAAATAACAAATCAATATCAAAGCATAAACAATTCTGACTTTAAAATTTTATTGCTGATTTAGCATGCACTCATGGCCATTTTGAATTATAAGAACTGCTCAATACCCAGGCTGACACATCCAAGTGATAAAACACATCGATCAATCTATACATTGTTGCGATCCGACCATTCATTACTAAATTGCCATTTTCATCAAAAATATTTAAAAAACCAATCATGTGATTAAAATTTGCAATTTTCATCGAAAATTAAAAAATAAAAACTTGGTTTGATAAGACTTTTTCGTCAATATTACAAAATCACCATTTTCATCAAATATAAAAATAAAAAAACAATTTTTATAGTTATAAGAAATCTAATCATGCGATTGAAAAATGAAAAAAAAATTTGCAATTTTAAAAAATCAAATTTAAGTTTTCTAGTTTCTTTAACAATCTACTCATGACAATAAAAAAAATCAATTTTAAGCAATAATTCATTTTCATAGTTATATTAATGGAATCAGTTGGTAATTTGATCAGACTTTTTCATCAATATTATAAAATCGCCATTTTCATTAAAAGAATCCATTTTTATGGTTATAAAATACCTGATCACATGATTAAAAACACATTTGCAATTTTAAAAAATCAAATTTAAGTTTGCCAGTTTATTTAACCATCTACTCATGACAATAAAAGAAATCAATTTTAAGCAATAATTATATTTTCATAGTTATACTTATGGAATCACATGACAAAAAAAGGTGCACAAATATCATAAATTCAGATTTGTTATCTAAATTTACATCACCTATAAAAAAAATCAAATTTAAGTTTACTAGTTTATTAATCTACTCATGACAATGAAAAGGTTATGCCCATATGAAATAAAGCATATAAATTTAGAGTACTTAAGCAGAAAAAGTAAAGAAAAAAATTGAAAAAAATATTAATTAAAAACCCACATGTTCAATAAACATAAAATTGATAGAATTTTAAATGGCAGTGACTGCACTCTAAATATTAAATGTTTATAACTTATAACCTACAAATGTTATCAAATCTGAATTTCCTAATACTGAAACATTATAACTTCTAATTACCAGAAATTCTTGGTTTGTTCCATGTAAATACTGTTCGAAATTCATCTCCTAGCATCATAATGGAATCTACTCTTGATTACGTGAGATCCACATGGGCTCTAAATATCAACAATTTGCATCAATACATCGAACTCTTGAAATCAATACAAATCTTTAGTTATTTACATGCAAGTGACTTTTACCATCAACAAATTAACACAGAAACATGTTTAAAGAAAATAAATAGATTTTATTATTGCTGATACAAATATTGTCTAAAGTTAAGAATATTAATATTACACTAAATAAAAATAAATTTGATTCCTTCATTTTGTTAAAATTCTTTAAATTTTTAAAATTGATGCTTTTTTTTTTTATTTCTGAAAAACAATAATGCTTGGGAGATGATAATTAAAAAGGAGAAGGTCCCCGTAGAAATACACATGCTAGAAAATAAAAAAAAAATAGTAACATAAATAAATAAAAATTTTTTGATTATTTCAAATGTAAAAGGTATTTACTTTTAAATAAGATAAACACTAACCTTTTCACCATCTGTAGGTATCATTAGCATCTTTGAGAAATTTAATAAATGAATCTTTCTCATTTAGATGCTTTTTGTCCATCTGCCAACAAATTCAATCTAAATGTGATTGTCAAAGAGGTGACATCTCTCTTTTTTTTAATATCTTAACTTTGGCTTCCAGCCATAATCATTCAATAGATCAAAATTTGTGTTTTATAGACATTTTCAAATCATATAATCACATGTCAACAATACTGAGTTTTTATTTTTATTTACTTAAATATAGAAAGATTTAGATATTTTAAAGCAGTGGTCTTCAACCTTTTCACACCTACAGCCCGGCAAAAACAAGGATAAGATTTCACGGACCAGCAGAAGTTTACAGATAAATTTTTGTAAAGATGTAACCTGCTTAGCCTTAGATAAACATAATTGTTATAACTGACCAAAACAGCACACTAGTTATTGTGTATTGTAATGGTGTTGCTTACCTTCATATGCTGAACACAAAAAACAGTACAATAACAATCGTTCTCATTAATGTGCTTGCATTTCTATGTTTGTTATTTCATTGTTAAAACATTCAAGAATAAAATGTTAATTCAGGTGAATGTTGGGAAATATCATAGCTAGTGTACTTACATGGCAATGATTATGATAAATGTATTATCTGTATTTAATGTTAAATATACAAGATGGTTATATATATATACGGCGGTTGTTTTTTGATAGTAGTAAGGGCAAAATAGAAATCGCGTAATTAATCACTTTACAGTCAAAAAAAAATTCGCCGTATTTTAAATCTGAAAAAATAAAACAAAACGTGTAAAAGTCTGAAGTTTTGATGTTATTGTAATTTTTTTTGTGTGTGTGTGCTGGTGTGTTGAAAGGATCAAAAAATGTAATTAATAGGAAAAGTTTTTTTTTAAAAAATGGTCAAATAGATATCACGTAATAGAAATAAAGCCAAAAAAAAAAATCGCAAAGTTATTTTTTGTTTGTTTTTATTTTTAAAAAAAAGGTTGACAGAAATTGGTTTTAAAAATAAAATTTTTAGTATATTAGCAGTATACAAATAAAACCAAAACAATATCGCCTTATGGGCCTAAAAAAAAGTGGGCGTATTTTTAAACAAAAAAAAAACGAAACTTGAAAAAGTCAAAAGTTTTGATCTTGTTTTAACACATAAACAATGCCGACAAGCGACCGTGATTGGCTATCAAAAGACAATTGGAGTTTATTTAATAAAAAACTTTTTTTTTTAAATTTTGAATTTTTTTAGAAAAATAATGAATTTAATTCTATCTCTCCATAAACATCTGTGATAAATAGAAAAACAAATTAATTTATGTATGATTGATTAGATTTCATTTTTGTTCTGTTTCTTATTTTTTAACAGGGTAAAAATGCGATGAAAAAATAAATAAAAACTGTTTATATTAATTAAAAGTTTAAAATCTTATTATTTTGTTATTACTAACTTTGTTGCCAGTCTAGCGCGACCCGGCAGAAAACTTCCACGGCCCGGTGCCAGGCCGTGGTCTGGTGGTTGAAGCCCACTGTTTTAAAGTAATAAACAAAAGAATAAAGATCAGAAAGACTTATTGCAAGTGAAGGGCAATTTTTAAAAACGAATTTTTAATGTAAATAATTTTAAGTAAGCTTTTGTATTAGCAATAATAAAATCTATTTATTTTCTTTAAACATGTTTCTGTGATCATTTGTTGATGGCAAAAGTGATTTGCATGTAAATAATTAGAGATTTGTTTCGATTTTAAGAGTTTGATATATCGATGCAAATTATCGATTTCTAGAGCCCATGTGGATCTCACATGATCAAAAGTAGATTCCATTATGACATTAGGAGACAAATTGCAAATAGTAACTACGTGGGCCAAACAAAGGATTTCTGGTAATTAGAAGGTATAAACTTTCAGTATTTGGAAATTCAGACTTTTAATAACATTCATAGTTTAGAAGTTATAACCATTTAACATTTAGAGTGTGGTCACTGCTGTTCTGAATTCTATCAATTTTATGTTTATTGAACATGTTTTTAATTAATATTTTTTTCAATTTTTTTTCTTTACTTTTTCTGTTTAAATATTCTAAATTCATATACTTTGTTTTATATGGGCATATCCTTTTGGTCTTCTTCCTAAAATCATTTCTGTAGCTAGTGCAACAAAATGCAGTTTTCTTTTTTAAACACTTACTTGTGATCATGTGATTCACTTTCTTCTAATTCTAATAAGGCATTGTTATAATTCAATAATTATTTGATCAAAATATTTCATTTTTTTAATTTAATAAACAAATGGTTCACTTATTTCAGATTCATTCAAAATAATAAGTATTATTTTTTAAAATATATGAAGCTTTAATTGTTTTTATTTAGTTATTTATACATTATAAGAAAACTAAAGATGGTTACATGTAGAGATAACATATGGTAATGATGTGTTATGTGTTAGCAAAGGGGTGTTAGATTACTTTAAAAAAGTACAAATAAGAAGACATGCATTAGATGCAGATGTGTAGGTGGCAGAAAAGACAATTCAATGAGAAATGGGATGGCAAGTTTTTAGATGAGAGATGCAAAAAGCAAAATAAAATGTTCAGTAGATTGCAGTTTGCAGATAATAACATAATAGCCAAAATAGCATTTAATAGAGTTATAAATGAAGGGCAGGCAAAAAGATGGGTAAAAAGATAGTATGATATGCAGATTTGAATAAAGAATTTATATCGGTATACTTATACAAAAGATGGGATAATTATATTAGAATTTTTAAATATTATAGTGGCAAGAAATAGGATAAAAGAATAGATGCAACAATAAAAAATCAGGAGTTGGAGAACTAGTATAAACAGTAAAAAGAGTTTAAATATACATACAAGTAACAGAATATTAGGTAAGAGTTAATTTATGATAATAGCAAAAAAAGTAGTTTACTGTTTAAGGCTGGAACAGGATTTTTAGCATCAAGGGAATATACACATACATGGAAAAATGTGATGATTTAGTTTGCAGGTTCTGTACGGAAGGCATAGAAAATACGAGTCATCTGTTAATTGAATATAAATGTCTTCAAACAGAAGGGTACAGATAATAAAGTTGTGAACGAATAAACATAAACAGTGATTATACAGAAAATGGGTTTTTGGTTTTAATGCTGGGTTTGGGAAATGATAAGGAGGATTTAGATATATAGGTCATGGAGTTGACAAAGATTGTTGTGGAAATGGGATGGAGCAGGATGAAGAATATGAAAAAAACTTAGGGTGGAGAATGGAAAGGGAAGATAAAGTGGCTAACAGGCTTCTCTGGGCATAGTGGCTGAGAGATTCCTGACTCTGAATAAGGAGAAGCCACAGTGCATCATATCTCATCACCCATCTTTAATAAAGAATTAAGAAAACAATTAACAGATCATCATGACTAAACACATTCTATGAATAACCTATCGTTAATTAAAACTAAACCACTACAACAATAGTCATTTATAACATACAATTATGCATCTTATACTTTTTTTAAACTTGTTACAATTAAAAAATAAATATCCTATAAGAATTATATTCATTAGCACCCTTACATTTCATTCTAACTGGATATTTAAAAATAAGTCTATACTATTATATAAGTTGCATAAATTTTGTCAATAAAATTCAATTCTTTTATTTCTGATAAAAATTGATTTCTTATACCAGATAAAACTGTAAATACAGTCATATATCAATTGGATATTTACTCTTATATCCAAAACAATCGACAAATTTTGTCATGGCCTTGCAATAAACTATATTTTCTAAATCACCAACTTCATAAATCCAAAATATCTTACTGGCCTGACTTGGTAATAAAAAGAAATTCTTATGTCTCCATCAGTGTACCTTACATCATGACTGCATAGTTCATGATAAAAAAAAACTATTTACATTTTAATGGTTTTACTTCTAGTGACAAAATATTATATGCATCACCATTATTTAAACTTGTGGTGGAATTTCCTTTGAAAGAAACCTGACAATTTACTTTGTATTCTATCACATCTAAACTAATATAATATGAATGATCTTACTCTATGAATTTCTAAACTTTGGATCTTTTGTTTATTTCTATTCTCTACCTTCTCTCTTTATCATTTTGTTAATATTCATGAAACCAAGTTTCTATGACTTTATCTTTATTCTGACATTCTAATCTATACTTTTCATCTTAGTTTCTATCTTTTGAGTCCAATTTTGCCCATTTTCTAAACTACTATTTAAATTACTGTTTTTTATTTGTACTTTCTAGTTCATTAAATTTAACTTTCAAGCTATGTAATTGCTCATCTCATTTCTATTATATGAACTCTGCATGCACATCCTTAATCTCTTGATTCAACCTATTCTCTAATTCATATTGATCCTCTTCTATCTTAATGATTAACATTTCCTGGCTTTGTCTTAATTTATGTTTAAATATTTCTTGTCATATTTTTCTTGGTTTTGTTTCATTTCTACCATTTAGCTTTGCCAACATTCATAGATTCGTTTTGAACAATTTTTGATGTGACAGAGACATTGAGTTTCTCTTCTCTGTCCTAACATATTTCCCTTTCTCATTTTCCATACTTTATATCAGATTTGTATTTATGACTTTATTTTAGAAAAGGAACATGACTTTCCTTCTCCTCAATTTGATATCTCAGACCAAATGAAATAAATAACTTGTTTTCTCGACTATGCTTTATATGCTGAATCCTACAAATCAATTAAATCCCTACTCACACTTATTTCAACTCATGCAATATATCATTTTAATATAAAATACTGCAATAACATTACCTTTCAATAGTTTATTTACCTATCCACAATATTATTATTCTAAACTAATGTGTATACATTTATTTTTAAAACATTCAACTTACATTGTGTGCAAATATCATGCGTATGCTCAAAAGACTTTGTATCACGCACTTGCAAACAAATTCAGATAGTAAGCACAAATGTTTTCCATCTATTTTCCAAAATAACTAAGGTATAATACTTTCAATAAAATAGGTTAGCTTCAAATACTTTTCATTATTTTGTTTATAGTTGCTTCATGAGAACTTAGTTATATTTTTAGAAATGAGCTCATATTTCTGTGGTATTTTATTAACATATAGCACATATCTAGTGCTTTTAAAGTCATAAACATAAACTATTATTTGTATTATTATATAACAAGTTGAAGCATCATCATCTGGTATTTTGTCTTTATGTGCCCATTTTTAGCATAGCTATAAAACATTTTATTGATAAAGCACTTTATCCTACTGCTATATTCCAACTCATGTATTCTTACATCTCTATTTTTCAAACAATTTAACAACCCACTTTAAATTCAAACCCTTATCAAAGCACAACTACAAATTTAAAAATTATCTATTAAATCATTACTTTATTTAATCTAACACAAACAAAAATAACTGATAGTAATTGTGATTATTAAATATTTTAATTCTATCTACCTATTGTTAATAACTTTAAATTTTCCATGGGTCATGTGACTGCCAAAATATGAAGTAAACATTCTAAAATATAAACAATGCTAAGGAGGCAACATTGTCTTATGAATAGCATTATTTCCTTGTTGAATGAATCACATGTAAAGAAAATCTAATAAAGACTGCCAAAATGTAAAACTAATAATGCGTTAATCATAGAATAGCTTGCATATTTGGGTAATCATGAGTGTAATAAAAAATATAATTGAGTATATCTAGCTGGCCTTGAAGTGCCCGATAGATTTGGGCAACTACATATAATAAATAAAATCATGAATCAAGTGGTTTTCTCTACATATGCACTAAATATTTGAGCACTCTAAAATATATATAAATATTGTATTTAGGCAACTGAAATATATAACTAAAATAGATAAATATGTTGATTCACAAATGGCTCTATGACAGTTTACATTTATATTTATAATAGATTCATAAATTTTGTAAGGTGCCAATGGTTCAGAGCATGAGTATCTTGCTTGGCAAAGAAGATACAATTCAATAAATGATTCATTTGATGATAAAATATAGTAAGAGATGTACAATGCATTATCTTAATTGTAAAATAAATGTTGTAATAAAATAATTTTATAATGATTGATACAATAGGCGAATCAAATGGCTTAGGTTAATAATAACAAATTTATTGAAATAAGCATTAACTCATTGAGATGGATAAAATATTATAATTCTAATTTACCAACTGCAATCTAATATCCTATATATTTTATAATTTACTTCCCCTCCTCTTTTCTTCTTAAGATTGCAATTGATATACATTTAAATTATAAAGCATATGGTCATAAAAGAGTTAAATATAAATTCTTTAAACACAGTAATAAAAGTTTTAATACTTTAAAAAAGTCTCATAACATTCCAATGATAACAGATGCCAAGTAAGACTAATGGAAATTATTAATAAAAAAGACTTTAATAAATGCTTATCATTAAAATTGTTTTTTTAAAAAAAAAACTTATCTGGGTGCTAGTTTACAAGGTTTTTATTAGGTCTGTTATCACAATTTTGCATGTATATGACTCCAGCTGATAATCCATTATTCAATATTTCGTTTGGTAGTCTTTTGCTAAAAAAACCATAAATAGGGATTTATATGCAATTTGAATCATTAGATGATGTCCAATTAGTATTCCTATTCACATTATAATCTAAGGTGAATTCAATTATCTTAGTTCTGTAGTAGTCAGCATAGCATTTGTGATATTCATTTTATTTTAATCATAAAGATACCAAATAAAGAGGGAGCTCATGATCTCTCTCTAATTTGACTTATTCACAGTGTATATTTCTTTGCTGTGTATCCCAAATATATTTATAAAAGGTAAAATAAACACAAATTTTTAAGCAAAAGAAAGTTTTCTTACTAAAAATTGTTTCTGTAGCTATAGCAATACAAAACAAACCTTTTCTTTTTTAAACACTGACTTGTGATCATATGATTCTTTCTTTTAATTCTAATAAGACATTAACAAAATATTTCATTTTCTAAAATTTAATAAATGGTTCACTTATTTCAGATTCACTCAAAACAATCATATTTTTTGTAAATATATGAACTTTAATTGTTTATTTAGTTATTAATACATTATTAAGAAACTAGATGGCAACATGTGTTCATCACTATGTATTTATATATATGCACTAAGCCCTACATAATATTCTTTTAAACTAAGATAATGAGATATTTTCTGCCATCACATATATATGTATGTGTCCATATATTTTATTTTTATAAAAGTGCATAGTTATTAGATTATTTTAAAATAATTTTTGAAATCTTTTCTTACAGTAGTTTCTTTTTATTGTGAAGAAATCAGGATTTCTGCATTTTATTTATATATTTAAATCCATTATAACTCAAAATAAAATTAGATCTTGAGATTTGTTTTCATTCAAAGTTTTTTTTAATTGTAATTCTTGGAAAGATGTGGGTTGGTGGAGAAAAAAAATAGATTTTACAATTAAATCTATTGTTAAAACTTATATGAGACTAAAAGTATTTGTAATTAAAGATATTGTTAGAGTCAAACTATTATTCTAATTGAACCATAATTTTTCCATTAATTATGAAGGCAATGACAATAAAGGGACAGAAATGAGATGTATAAAAATGCATCTAAAAATAAACTATTAGATGTGAATCCTGTTCATGAAAAAACATAAATTATGAAGTTTGCTTTTGTTATATTGGATTGGAAAGAAGCTTAAAAAATTAATTGGAAAAAGCTTGAAGCAGATTGGAAATAGATTGAAAAATATAATATTGGCCAGCACCAAAAAAATGTTCCCCAGCTAGTGCACATTGAAAACTTTTCCCAAGAGGGAATACATCTCACAGCCACCCAAGTAATTGTCAACTATAGAAAAATGGATTTAACAAGCTAGCTGAGGATATCAAAAAAGCCAATGGACAAAACAAAGGATCCATGCCAACAATTTCAAAAAAAATCATATAAGGACATTACCTACATGAAGAAACCACTGATTGATCAGGGTAACTATGAACTTTTCTTAAAGAACTTTTATTTTCATTGGTATAATATAATTTTAGATTCCATTAACTTAGTTGTATACAAAATTTTCAAGAGTAGATTGTGAGGTTTTTAAGGGGGATTATTTTTATGTTATGATGGATGAATTGAAAAGGAGGGATGGTTTCATTTTTACTAACTTTATTAATTAAAATTTTGAATAATTTTAATTCATTTATTATGTTCAAATTTTGGATAGTTTTAAGTTCTAAAAATAATGTTAACTGCTTGATCTAGAAAGGCAGACAGGGGGAGGGAGGGTAAAAGATCAGTAAGTGTTCTGATTATAAGCAACAAAGGAATCTTATGTCAGAACCTGGTGTTCACAAAAATGGATGTTCAATGGCTACAAACAAACAATGGACACTTGCATCATCCCTTAAAGCTTTGAATATAATTATTAATTGTTAAATATAGAGGGTTTGAATAGTGCAAGATACTACCCATTTTTATTAGTAAGTCAACGTTCAGTTACATCTATTTGGACAGGCATCCAGAAAAAAACTGGATTACTGTTGTTCATAGACCTTGGGCAGTGCATGTTCCCTTGGGAAAGTTATTGAATGGTTAATAAGGGATCATATTAAAAATGAAAAAAGAATGGAAATAAAATATACATTTGTCTTCATAAATTTCAGATGGAGTCAGTTAGAGTGCTCAAAAAAAAAAGAAATTGGGAAAAGCAGTTAGTATTAAAAGAATATAATAAATATTTAAATCATATTTAAGTACCTCTGTGTTTTAATTTCTTTTACAATGTTAATAATTAAATGTCCATTTGGTTTGAATAAAGTGTAATTAGTAGAGTTTGCATTGAATTACATCTTAAAATAAATTATATGACCGCTGTACTTAAATAAATTACCACAATGATTATTAAAGATTCCTTCAATCTAGTGATGTGATGTACAGTAGCTTCTCCTTAAATGAAGTCAAGAATCTCTCAGCAATTATGTTCAGAGAAACCTGTTAGTCACTTTATTTTCCATTCCCCAGCCTAAGTTTTCCTATATTCTGCTCCATCCCATTTCCACAACATAATCTTTGTCAACTCTATGGCCTTTATATCTAAATCCCCCTTTTCTTTTCCCAAACCCAGCCTAAAAACCAATAATCCACTTTCTGTATAATCACTTTTTTTCATATTTATTCTTCCATAACTTCATTACATGTACCCTTTCTGTTTTCAAGCATTTACATTCAATTAACAGATGCCTAATATTTTCTATTCCTTCCTTACATAATTTACAGACTAAATCACCCATATTTTTTCATTTACATGTATATTCTCTTGTTGCTAAAGATCCCATTTGAGCCTTAAACAGTAAACTACTTTCCTTATTATTATCATATATTAACTCGCACCTAATATTCTGTTTATTTCTATATATATATATTAAATTCTTTTTATTCTCCATACTAGTTCTCCATTTCTCTAACTCCTTATTCTTTATTAATAAATCTATTCTTTTATCCCATTCCTTACCACTGTAATACTCAACAATCCTCCTAACACAAGCATCCCACTTTTGTACAAATATACTGATATAAATTCTTTATCCAAATCTTTTGCATACTGCATTACCTTTCTCACCCATCTTGTTGCCTGCTCTTTACTCATAACCCAATTAAATATTATTTTTGTGATTCTTTTATTATCCATAAACTGCAATTTAATAAACATTTTCATTTTACTTTTTGCATCTCTTATATAAAAACTTGACCATCCCATTTCTCCTTGAATTGCCTTCCTTGCTGTCCATACATCTACATTCTCCTGCTGGTCATTGTAATTTTAATAATTTTAAAAAATTGTGGACAGGGTGTCAATTTGTAGTGGTGCAATAATAATGACTTAAGACAATTTGGTACAAGTAGAAACAGAGATCATAAAATATATTAACATTTTTCTAAAAAAAAAATTACGTAAAATAAAATAGTAATCAGTAACTGGAGTGGTAAATCAGGTTCCAATAAAATTACAGTAAACTTTTTTTTTTAAAGTCAGCACATGAATATTAATATGACTATACCAGATGATTTAGGATTTTTATTCTTGTTAATATTAGCTAGATACCCATTTACTAACCAATACTGGATAATTAGGATTTAGCTATCTGGAAAAAAAAATTCAAACCTTGCTTCAGACTTAAATTGTAAATTTCAATAATTAAGATTACAAAAATGTATTATCCTCTACTTAAATATTTATTATATACTAAAACTGAAGAATTGCAAAAATCAAAAATTGTTTACTAATGGAAGCAAATTTTTGATTTAATCAAAATTTACAACTACAAACACAATTTGCAATTCTAAATGTCAATCATAAATATATCTGAGAAATAAAAAAAATACCATACACCTGGGTTAATTTATGTGGTAGATAGATTCCACAGAAAACCCACATTAAAAAAATCACACAAAAATAACTTAATTTACCTTGAAAAATGAGGGATCGGTTCTGTAATTTTAAGAAATCGCATAAAAGCAAAGCAACAAGGAAAAATTACTTTAAAATTCACATTAAAAAATTAAAGAAATAAAGTATGACTAATAAAAAATTTCAAATATTTGAAAAAAATTAATACAAAACAAACTTTTTTTATTAACTACAATATTTAATTTTACATTTTTTCATATATATTTTAATCATTACTGGTATTTGACAATATGCATTCATTTGCGAACTGATAGGAAATCAGATTCATCACAAGAGCAAGTACAACTAGCACCACTTTCATCTTGTGCTGTGTTAATGATTTTCTGTCAACAATGTAATTGGTGATTAAACTTTGAGATGATGATTTTACTAATTGTTTATAAAGCTCACAATATCCAGACATAACTATTTAGTTCTCATTGGAATTTAAGAGGTTGTTCATTGTAGCAAACTCAGATTTCAGCATTTCCTGATGTTTGTCTTTGTCTCACACATCAACCTAAAATCTATGATTAACTGATTTTTACATATCAGAAAATAATAAATTTATTTTTTTTTGTTCACTACTGAAATATATTTTAAATGTTCACATTTTGTTTCTATATTAAGAAATGAGTTCGCAATCAAAACAAAAAGATTATACATTATTATTAGAAAGATTATTTTCAGTTTACAAAATCAATAAAATCTTCATTATTTATTTTAAAAATCTAAAAGATTATTTATTTCTGTTATGTCTAACAAAATACATTTTAAAAGTTTAAAATTTTCGAATATTTATTGCGATATTTTTATAAGTATAAATCTATTATTATTATTTACTCATTAGTATAAGTAAGTTATTTACATAGAAGCTAAGATTCTAAATACAGCTACAGGCCATATTCACATTAGCTGCAAATGGTTATATTTTTGAAAAAAAAAAAAGTATTTCAAGCCAAAATAAGTTATTAATAATTTAAATTTCTTGATATCTAATAAATATAGAGAAATATGAAAGATATTAAAAAGAAACATGAAAATCGCATTAAAATAATCTGCATAAAATGAGACCCAGGTGTACAAATATCTGAGAAAATAAGTTATCATTTATAAGTTAATTTATTATTTAAGTTTTAATGAAAAAAAAATTATTATTTATCTTTCTGTTGTAATAAAATGTGCTTTTATAGTAGCTTTCTTTTTTAAAACTATACATTACATACAAAAAAAGTATCTTTTATAAATAAAATATCATGTAATAATACAAATTGATTTGTTGCTTTTAAAATAATCCAAAAAATTACAATAGTCACAATAATAGACAATAATGGTGTCAAAATAAGTTCAAACAGCATAGGAATTCTTTCTAAAAATATTATATCTTAACTGATGAGAATTAACTTGAAACTATGTCTTTCTTAAATAGCTATTAGCCAACAAGGTTAAGTATAAAATTCAAATATTTTGTTCATCTGAAAAGATTTAATCACTGGCATAACATCATACACAGGTGTTACATAATTATTACAAATTATATATGAAAATTAAAAAAACAACTAAAATGCAAATAACCATTAGTAAATGTTCTAGGACATTCTTGAGACTCTTGGAGAACCATGGATCCATTGAAACAGCTTTACCAAATGCTGACATAGATTTTTATTATTTCCAGTATAAATTGCTTTAATCCATCTAATATTTAATAAAGAACATTATTTTGATCTATTAAATATAACCACGACAATATGCACATATAAGATTTCAGTATATATTTTAAATCTCAATTAGTGTTTTTAACTTTTAACTTACAGATATAGAAAACAGACAAAAAAAAAATAACAATGAAGGCTATACCAGGATTAAAAGTAGTGACCCGTGTGTATGTAATAATAATAATTAACAGTCAATCAAAAATGAGTATGGTTAATCCAACTCCAAAAAAAAAAAAGTGTGAGGAAAAAAAAAAAACTACTATAAAAATGATTTTTGTGGTGACTATACAAACCAATCTGTTAACCATAAATATGGCCACATATAAAACATGATGGTCCAATTTCCTATTTACTTAATATTTTATAATGTTATCTTTTTAATTTCCTCATCAAAAAACTTTTTTTTAAAATGCTTCAACACTTTATCTACAAAATGTATGTTTAAACAATCTTTTGGGAAGTCTTCTTATTCATTCTTTTTTTACATGTTCAAACCAATGAAGGTGTGATTTTACAATAGTGGACTCAGTTGTATCATATCCTGCAAGCTGAAGATCATAGTGATTGGTTTTATAATTTTACTATTGTGTATTTAAAATTTTATGGAGTGTTCTTAAATGAAACTTTTCTAATGCCTTTATATTAGACTGATAGGGTGTACAACTTTCAAATCTACATAATAAATTAGATAAAATAAGTTTTATAAAGCTAACTTAGTTGCAGTACCCTACAAAGGAGATAGTGGAATGATCTTTAGATAGGAAGGACAATTGTGAATATCAAATAAAATAGTGCCCAACCAAAAGCTTCTGTTGCCTTGTAGGATGTGATACTTCATTAAAGGCTATGTACTATTTCTGATATTAAGACTTTTTTTATTTTCCCCTTTTTCTTCATTACTTAAGTTATTGTACAGCTTGATCTTGAGTCTCTCATGTCATCAGACATCTTATAATAACTGTGATAGTGGGGTTGTATGTTTGAGTAACAATATTTCCATCGTTTATCAAGTACACACACAGCATTTCTCACTGTATGTATGTATATATATATATACACGTGTAATGCTTGTGAAATCAGATTTTTGAAAGAGTAATCCATATTTGAATAAGGATATTCATTATATATAAATCTTTCTATAGCTTACCAGCAATTAAAATATTTTTATAAATTAAAAATATATATTAAGGAAATCAAGGGCTCTGCCTCAATAACATCTTTCCCCTCATTCCTAGAGAAAGTTATCACAACATATTAAAGACTTAGGTATTGTTTTTACAGTCCTGCAATTTATTTGACTAATCCAAATAACCTGCTAGTCAAAAGTAATCAGATGTTTTCTTTACAGATATTTAAACAATTTGAATTCTTAAGGCCTACTTTTTATCCCACTTTTTCAATAAATATTTTAAATTTTTTAGAAATATTATCATTACGTACATATTATCATCTGCTTTAATCAATAAAGTTGTCATTACCTGGCAACAGTATATCAATCCGCCGCCTTGAAAATAAAATTAATTAACCACTGATTAAATGACAAAAAAATATTATGTAAATACTGTTTTGTTTTTAAAATTCCACCTATAATGATTTCCGCAATCTTTTTTTCAATTAGCAGATTTATATATATTAGCTTAGCTTAGTCTGATTTAAAATTCAATAAAATTTTGACAATCTATATACAACATATTATTATACAATTAACAATCATTATAATTCAGACTTAAGTCCGTTAAAAAAGTTTTGATTTATAGCTATTTAAAAATCTATATCATCGAGATTTAAATTGCTAATCAAATAAAAATGATACTATTATTCATAATTTAAGCAGAACGTCTTATATGTCTATCACCTGGGTTTGAGCTCTGTCGGATTTGACGCAAGGGTAGTCTCTGGAGCTTAAAAATTATGGATCAGGGCCTTCCTATTATTTCCAATGTTTAAACTTCTTATAAATTCTTGAGCATTAAAACCATTCAATTATTATTTTTATTAGTTAGGGTTGAATTCTGCTCATGTATAATTTGAATTTTTTAAAGATCTAATCAAGATAAGGGTTTTTTGGGAAGGAGTTGGAGTTGATTAAAAACAAAAAATAATCAGTTTCTCAGGACTCGATACAAAGTTCAAACACAAGGAGTACCATAATTGAGCCAAGATTCATGGACTTTTTGAACTCCAGAATCCACTACTCTGTCATTAAAGATATTTATACCAGACCTAAAGTTATGATCATACCATCATTTGATCATTGTCTACTAAAAAAAATATTTCTGCAATGAAAAATTCTAAAAAAATAATCATTGATCAGTCACTTGCTCCATGATCATATGATGATTGAGTATACTAAAGTGATACACAGAGTTAGTTATATTCCTCAAACGTTTAACTCCTAAGTCTGTCATTATATGTAACTGCAATGCATACTAGCACTGAATTAGTAATTCACTTTTTTTCTTTGTTCTATACAGCAATAGATTCTGGACTCACTGCATGCAATTTATATTCTTATTCCACACCAGAGTTGAAATAAAAGATATGGCAGTGTTTTCAGTGTGGCACTTTTCTAATAATACTTTTATTTTTTGCGGACATCATTTTTGTTAAATATTGGTAGATATTTTTAATAAAAACGTTACTTAATATTTAACACTCTATTAGTCATATAGTCTGCATATGCAATTTTTTATATTTTGTTGGATTCTGAAACTAAATAATGATTTTAATATGAGAAAGATTTATATTCCTATTATAACTATATTACTTGTAATTGGTAATAGTAATTAAATTTGTTGGAATCATAATCTTTATATATTTTCAGATAAAGACATATACTATTTGAAAAAGTTTTGTAAATGTTTGATTTTAAAAAAATAAAAAACAAAGTTTTATCTATTAAACATAATCCAATATATCATCATTGTGGCTTTAGATTTTCAGATTTACTCAGATCGAATTTAAAGTGCCAATGGTTAAAAATGGGGGGGGGGGGATAAATGAATGTAAGATAAAAAATAAAAAAAATGTTAGGGATGTTTTAGATGAAAATCAAATTAATCTGATTTAAAAAGTGTTAAAATGGCCGAAAATAGAAGTTCAGATAAAGAAAAATGCCTAAATGAAGGAGCAAAAAGTAAGAAACAATAAGTGAGTAGTAATCTGGAGTTAAATATTACAAAAAATGAAGATAGGAAAATAGTAACGGCTAAAAAAATAAGATATTCTATGTCATCACCTAAGGGGTTTATGGAATGTGAAAGTCAGCCAAATTTAAGTAGTAACGTTGAAGCAATTAATAATGCCAATTGGGAAATTACGGGCAGATGGAAAAAAATAAAAATGAACAATGACTAAAATGTAAATAATTTTAATCAGCTGTTGAAAAATCAAAATTGTGGCATTAAACAAACTGAAAAGAATGTAAATGAGAAAGAGTATAAAAAGATGAAAAGCAAAAAATGGAAGGCAATTACAATCTAACTGAATTTACAGATTTAGATGATAAAGTACAGGAAGTACAAAATATGTGTAGGCCTACTTCGAAACATTTATAAAATTAAATAGTTATTGGGAAAAAATATTTAATAACTGCATATCACCGACCACTTCCATATTTATTTTAATAATACAAGCAAACGATAAAAATGAAGAACATATTTTAGATAAACCTGACTTAAGTGAATACCTTAAATTGCTTAACAATCATAATTTGATTGACCCAATAAAACATGCTGCATTTTTCCCAGCAAGAGGGTTTATATCAATTGAATACTTTATTAAAAACCAGAAAGAGTTGGCAGAAAGTTTAATAAAAGTAATGCAGGAGTATAAAGTATACTACGTATCCAAAGAGCCAAACCCTTTGGTTTTTGGAAGAGTATTGCATACTCCATCAATTTCAATGAAGATTTTTTTTAAAATACAAATAAACAGTTATGCAGAAGTGATTAAAATGCAAAGGGAAATGACTCCTGGTATACCATTTCAAATTCCAACAAATTCTTGGAAAATATTACTAAAGCTAAAAAAAGGAATTTTGAAAAAGCAATTATCACATAAATTGATTAAAGATGAAATGCCAATATCAGTTATATTAAAAGAAAGACCCATACTCTGTTTTAGATGTAATAGAATAGGGCATATAGCAGCCAATTGTGAAGCTGGGAATTGTTTCAAATGTGGCAAATTTGATAGGTTAGAATCATATATGCAATACTAATAAAACTTGGGCAAACATTGTAGTGGACTATGCAAATGTAGATGATAGTGATACAGAGAAGCAAAACATAGATGAGAATATGAATCAAACCACTGATCACATAGACATTAAGATCAAATGTCACATGTAATAATGATGTAGATGAAATTACATGCCCAGAAGATATTGAGATGTTTTGCAATAAAGATATCAGCCAAAGCCTAATAGAAAGAATGAAGAAAATAGATATAATGCGGTCAGAAATAAAGGAAGTGCAAGAGATGTGTAAGTATAAAGAAATAATGTATACTGATAAGAAACAAATGACTGCCAATACAGGTGTAAATAATACAGTAGAAAACAAAGCAGAGAATGAATCTACAAGTCATAAATAGTAATATAAACATAATAACACTGAATATTAGAGAAATAAAAAGCTCAAACAAAGTAGAAAAGATTATATATACCAACAAAAAAATGAAATAATTATATTAACAGAGTCAAAAATAAATTGCAATACACCCAAGTATATAACAGATAAGTTGACTAAGCAAAATGTATTATATAAAGCTAATGTTAGACCAGCTCAAGGAGCAGCGGTGTTAATAAATATACATTCAAAAATAGAAAGGATTCAGATATTAACCTTACAAACAAATTATATTGCTATTTCTTTTATTTATCAAAAGAGCTTGCATTATCTGATTGCGGTGTATTCTATGGAAAATAGAAGACATTGTAAAAGTATTATATAGTGTCCAAAACAAGTTGCTACAGAAGGCAGGAATAATAATAATACTAGGTGGTGATCTAAACTTTACATATAAAGACCTTCCAAAAGGATTAAAGAATAAAATGAAGTGTTCTTGTACTTACTGCAAGATAAATTCCCAATCAATGCATACTCCTTTTTCAATAGTAGGACCACATTACTTATAGATCTATTTTTTGTTTCAGAACATAAAATAAACAATAGACAATTTTTGACTTCACTGGTTGGCTTTACAGATCATCTCAGTGTGCAGCTAAAGATTAATGGTTATAGACAAATTATAAGTGAATATAGATTTTTTATTAAAAGGAATATTATGGATAAGATTAACTTGACAACTGATCAAATATCAAATTTTTTAATAATAATAAACTACTATACAAGATGCACAAGCTTGCCACCCTGTATTACATGGTCTAAAGATAAAGAAAGAACTTTTTGAGTTATGCAAGAAAAAATCTAAAGAAAAATTATCAATCAAATAAAATATAGAATATTAGAAATACAAAAAAACACTACCAAGATTTAACAAGTCTCAGACTGAATCAAGAATTAATACATAGACTACAGGATGAATACAGTAATCTATATCAACAAATGCAACAGGAGAATCAAACAATGAAAATTAGAAAGTTAATATCTAATTTAGGAAAATTATCAAAGCCAATGATTAATTATGCAAAAGTTTACATATCACACACCAAGAGTATTACTGCAATAAAGAAGAATGGAGACATCTTTGCATCTGGAATATATGAAGATGAATATATGTTGGAAAAGCTAAAAATAAAATTTGCAGAAAATAGATGTGATATAAGCAAATACAAAAGCATAGTAATAGAAGATCAAAGAGAATATATAAGAATGAAATACAACATGAGATTAATAAACTAAAGATGTGAATAACATTGGCAAATGATTCAATTCCATCATCTGTATACAAGCTAATGGATTATGCATTAAAGCAAGCAATGTGGAAATACTATAATCAGATGTGTTATGAAAGAATTGAATGGCCATACATGAATAATAGGGTAATTTTTAGCCTCAAAAAGGATGGATCTATTCAGATACCAGAAATGGATGATCTGAGACATATTTTAATTAAGAATATTAACTCAAAAATATTAGGCTGAATATTATTAAAAAGACTACACCAATTGATAAACATTAAAATTTCATCTGCACATCATGCTATAAAAGGAAGAGCAGTGAATGCAGCTTTAAAAATCCAGGAAGCAATAAAATATGCTAAAGAATTGAAATTAACACAATATTATGCTGTGCAAATAGACTTTAAGTCAGCATTTGACTTGGTAAATTGGTCATACCTGATAAAATCATTAAACAACCTAATGCCTAAACATAAATATCTAGTCCAGGAAATTAAAACTACATAAAAAATGATGGAATATCAATAAAAAATTATGAGAAAATCAAACTTATTTATACCAAAGAGAGGAATCCCACAGGGATCATCATTGGCTGCACTCCTATTTGCTATTTATATAGATCCTTTGATAAAAGATATAGAGGGGCATAAAATATAGAGGGGTAGATAAAGTACACAGTCTTTACCTACCACATTTGGGTGTGAAGATAGAGGTGTAACTGCTTTTATAGATGATATAATAATATTCCAAAACAGTTATAATATGCAGATAGTCATTGATATTCTAGAAAATTTCCAAATAAAAACAGGTTCGTATATCCAACCAATAAAATCTGTAGCATAGCAACTGATTACAGGTAAAAAGATGTCATGCAATTATCAAGCCATTCCATTGGTCTTGGGAATACCATTACATATGTCTTAAACTAGTATGAACAATTATTTAAATAAAATAATTGAAAAAATTGAACAAAAATTAAGAATTTTTCATTGATAAAGACTCTATGAGGTTACAAGAGCAGGGATTTTGGGATACTATGCTCCTTGGGTAAATTTATACAATAAAACAATAAACAAAATAAATCAAATAGCAAAGAAATATATTTGGGGGAAAACATCGACTGCTGTCAACTTCACCACTGCAATTACCAATTAACCAGGGAGGACTTAACCCAATTGATCCACGAGTATATCTTACATTAAAGGTAGAACATACATGAATGTAATACAAAGCCAATGTTTTAATCCACCAATATGTGATGTAAAAATATTTAGCAAAATAGGAAAAGATCTTTCATGGCAATTTATTCATAGCATACAAAGACTTACAAGATGAATTAAATGTAACCAACTTGTTCAACATAAAATATAGGGATTTAAAAAAAATGAATCAGAAGGGATCTTCTTGGGTAGAGGTGTAAAAAAGTGTTTTGAGGAATTTCCAATCAATATGTGCTCCTTCCATCTTACATGATATTTTTAAATTAATGAATGGTATACTTCCACAACAACATATATAAATAAAAGATTAAATATGAGTCTGGAAACATTATGTAAATTTTGTAGAACCAGACATGAGACTTTTTGCATTTGTTTGAGGAATGCAGCACATTTAAACAAATAATAAATAAAGTATTTCATACTCCAATTATAGATCTGAAAAGTTTGGCAATACAAAACATAAAAAAATTTATCCTGCATAATGCAATTATTCTGGTGCACACATTAAAAACATTATGGACAATAAGGTGTGGTATGATTTTTGATAATAAAAAGTACATCTGGCTGAAGAAATTGGATAAAGAATGAGATAAATATTTTGATCAATGTTTAAGATAGCTACCAAGGAAAATAATGGAAAAGATATGGGAAAGCACAGGATCAACATTGTGTGAAATATGGAAATGAAGGTATCAGCTAATTTAAAAGTCAATCAAAAAATTAAAACATATAAGAACAGTTACATAAGGGTATATTGAAGAAAATAAAGGGTAATTTAAAGAAATGTATCTAAATAATTATATATATATGTAGAGTGTAAATATTTTGGAATTTTATATTTCTGTATGTGAATGATTTAGTTTTTGATAATAAAGACACTATTTAAATAAAATAAAAAATATCATATAATCTCCATGTACTAAATTTGAAACAACTAAAACATTTATTGACTAAATAAATAGAAAAATTAAAATATTACTATAGTTAGTCAAGCAAAATTAAAGGTATTAAAAATGAGGGTGAGAAGGATAAAGTCAAAATTTAACTTTTTGACCGAGAACATTTTATAAAATCTCAACCTGTCATTCGAGCAAATGGTTTCACGATTATTTATTGTTTTTTATTAAAAGAGGTGATTTTGTTAATATTTACAAATTTTAGTGATTTTTTTAATAAATTTGAATTTAATCAACAAAATTTACAAGTAACTTTTGGAACTACATAAATGAAGCAACATATTCGTAGATATAATAAAAACCACTATTTGTAATTAAATATAAAGTATAAAAATATTGTGGTTAATTTATAGAAAAAAAAGTATGTTTTTTATCTATATATCTGATACAAAAAGTTATTTACATATCACATAAATATGTAGTTTTTTTTCTTTTTAAATTCTAAAACCTTTTTTCCCTTTTATTCGCGAAATCTTCCCGATTGTTTTATATATCTAATTTTGAAGCGCAGTAGTTATGCATTGTTTTAATAAATGTACAGTATTTAGTCTATTGTTTTGTTTTTTGTAATAATTTTATTTATCAGACCCAATAACAATTTATACAATACAGTATTGTAATAACGTGAAAGCTAAAGCCTTCAACAGATACGCCTTAAACATATTATCTGTTTACGTTTAATAAATTTTATATATTTACAATATAGTATTACAAATATAAAAATCATTTGGAATTATTTTTTTTTTAAATGCACTATACAATATCTATTATACATTAAACAAAAAGATGTATAAGTATCAAAAAATTACAAAATATATTTTAAATATCTACTTAGAATGAAAGGAAACCTTAAAAAATACCATTGAAATGTCTTTAATCAACAATTAATAAAGGTTTTAATATTTTTTTGAAATCGTTTTAATCATCTAGACTTAGATATTGTTTACTAACTAATACATTAAGAGCTAATTACGTCGTATGACTTTGCTACCTTGAAAAAACTCCGAAATCTCCGATCATCTGAAAAAAAAAAATCATGCAGTTTGATAGGCTGATGCTTTATACACTGCTCAGTGAGGACTCGCTACTATATTTGCTGTCTTGCTAATGTATATATTGTAGTCTTTTATAGAATCTATTTTCTGTCTCGAGTTATGAATCGTTTATTTGGTTTTTTCAGCTACTGCGTTCCTAATTTTTTCTGTTTAGCTTATTCTTTTCAACTTTGCACTACAATATCTTTTTTAAAAATCACCTAATATTTTTATATAATCTTTTTTTGAACTGTAATATAACTTTTTTAAAAATAATTAAAGCCTGCTAGGTTGCAGTAATTTCTATGTTACATAAGTCTTCGGATTTTAAATATAATACCTAACACACATTTTATCATTAATTATATTTTTTGCTCGATATACAATTATTTCTATAAAAATTTATAAAGCATATTTTATTAATACGTTTTGAATATGAATTATGTAGCATAAAATTCTTGAAAATAATAAAACTGCTTTATTGTAATAAATTGAGAATGCTATTTTTATATTAGATTATGAACTTTAAAGATGGAATGTGGCCGAAAGTCATAAAAGAGTTTAGAATTATGATGACTTTCACTGAAATTATAATTTCTGACGCGAATCTTATAGTTGAAAATGAATTACGGAAAAGTTTTCTCACAACAATAATCACACACACACACATGCAAAATGTTTTTTTTTTTTTAAATCAAATATCAAAAAAGCTTTCCCGTGTGTGTTCATATATATAATTTGGTCACTACTGAAATGGAAATTTCTATAGTTTCACAACTATTTGATCTTCCATAAAATAGCGTTGTATTTATTAGATAACTGAATTGATTTTTCACTCTCTCCAAAGAAATAAGAAAACTCTTCTAACAATTTTAGAAATGTATTGGCATGCTTTCACAACTAGAAATGCATCGTTATCAATTGATTAGACCAAAAATTGCTCTAAATTTAATCCAATTTCTTATTGTGATTCACTCCAATACTTAGCAAACATTTTATACCTCATACCCTATCTCTTAAAATTTATATTTGGAATTAAAGGATACACAATAATTTCTGAACTAATAAGGGATTGTATTTTTAAGATTAATTGAAATAAATTATTGTTTAATAGTCTTTCACAAATTAATTCATTTAAATAAAAAGTAAGCAAACCTCAAAAACTTAAGCTTTTGATATGTATTCACCACTCAAATTAATGAACCAGAGTTAAAAATGGAAATGTTAAAATTGTAGTATGAACTCAGTTTTAGTCAGTTAGTGAGATATTTATCTGAGTTAATAATGTATCATTTTTTCTATATCCTTTTCACGCACCCTATTATGTTAATTTTATATACTTTACATTGATCTAAAACTGTGAAATATATTACACTCAAACATCTGTTATTTATTTTAAATATTATTCAATATTTCTTCTTTCCTTAACTTAAATATAACAAAATAAATGGTGATGGTACACTATGCTGGAAAGATTATAATTTATTTAAAATTATATCTTAGCATTGCTTTCAACCAGATTGGTCATAATCATAGAACCAATATAGGTTTATATAAATATAATTTATAAGTTGAATAAAGTTCAATTGATAACATTTTTAGATTTAATAAGAACATTGCGTTTTTTGTTATTTTAACACTTTATTGTAAACTTATATGATTAAATATTTGCCAAATGCTAATGCAATTTAATCCCCAACCTAATTTGTTTTTTGCTTTTGTCAGTGAGGTCTAATACAATTTTGCATCATCTGGTAAACAATCATTGCAGAAATAGTAAAATGAAATCTCATCAGCAATGTTTGTGTAAAGAAATGCCAAAAATTATCATTAATAAATTATAATTCCTGTTTATATTAAGTTATAGATGTTAACAAAATATTAAGCTTTAATAAAATTCATGACTTCTGATATAAAAGTTGTTTAATTTTTTTTTTTTAATTCAAACTACTATTTACAAAATGAATTTTTTTTTTTGCAGTGACTTAGTGATGTTTTCAGCTTGCATCAATATTTAAAGAGAAATTAATCAAGTATAATAGTAGTTATTGAATGACATATTCACTTATAAATTATAAAAATTCGATACTACTGGTATATATTTTGTTCTATCCATTCATTCATTTCATGTTATATTTCTTTTTAATAATAATACAGACACTATGGACTAGCTACAAATAATTGTTTTAGCAAGAAAGCAATTTGATATTGTTAGAATTTCTAAAGAGATGTGTTGCAAATAGTAAATTTGGTATGTAATAGTAAAAGCATTAAGAATAGAGGCCCACCATTAATTGCTGATGTAATGATGGTTAGTTTAATTATTTCAGTTAAAGAGTCTAATCAATTTTAGTTTTATTTCATATTGATGCTGTGTAAGTACATATAAAATCAGGTACATCCATGTGTAATTTATTTCACTTATATCTGTAGTCCATAAAAATCTTCAATTTAATATATGTAATTGTAACTTAATATTTACCATCATAATTAATATAGCCAAAAAACTGTAAAAATTGTATTGACTTCCTAGTTTTAAAGAAAGTAAATCCACAACTATTATTGGTCAGATAGCAGATATGACCAAAAATGAAATTTAAATCTCTGCCTAAGAGAATATAATTTTTTAGAAACCATTTAAAGATGTCTTCTGAGCAGATTTTATTGTTTAATGCAGATAAAATACATGACAGTATAATTTTTGTTTTGTTTGACAAGCACAGTGGAATTTTTTTATGTACACTCAAAAACACATAAAACTGATATTATAGAAAAATATACAAAATAAGTTACACTAAATCCAACATAATAAAATATAAGATTTGAAATAGTTCTACAAAATTATATTATGAGAATTATAATTTAGATTACATTTAATCAACTGTCCATTTAAAATGTATGTGCATGCATGAAATCTCTATATGTTTAAAACTTAATTTAAAATTTATAAATGTAGAACTAATAAATTATGTTATTTTGTTTAATATTACAATTCTAACAAAAGATATTTATTAACATTGATGTATTTAATTAAAATATCTGAGAACATTAAAGAGACATTATGAATTATTTAGTTGTTAAAAATAAATGATTGTAGAAATTTTTTAAAATTAAGATATAATATTAAAGTCTTGGTATTCTTTTTTCTTTCACTTTATCCAATATCTGGAAATTAACCATTCAGAATAAACCCAAACAATTTATGATTGACTTCTATTTTATATCACCATAGCAATGAACATTTTCCCCCCAGAAAACATAAAAGACAAAGAGTTATAGGGTAATGGTGACTAATTAAGATACCAACTCATCAGAGGCAATAAAATATGACTTCTTGAGAAAATTTAATCAGTTTTTGTAAAATTATAGTGCATCCAAGATCCAGTCAAATTAAATTTTTAAATAAACCATTTACCCCAGAATGGCTGAGTAAACAAATTCACTGTGGGCATTTTGCCTAGCTGGCAAAATGTATCTTTTTCTTGAACTAAAATAGATAAATAACAATAAGGATTATCACTAAATAAGATTTTAAGGATAATTTAATTTACTGTCTTCAATTGTTAATGGAATTTTAGAAAATTGCTTGTGGGATGATCATTATAACACCATTTAAATCATTTGTCTCTACTTTCAAATTAATTTGTTTGGAAACTATATGAAATACCTTGCTATAGATCAATGGAAGTTAAAACTTCATACAAGATGAAGATAAATCAATGTATAAATTCACAGCTTTGAAAAAATGCTTACTTCTTAATGAAAATCAATGAAGTTAATTTTATTTATGGATTATTATTTATTTTCTAAAGTCATAACCTATATAGCAAAATAAATTAAGTGCATTTAAACAAAAGGATTAATAGTCTACTACTTTGCAAATACATGATGCAATCAAGTGCTTATCTAAAGATTTAAATTACTCTTTACATAAAACTACAATTCAAAGTGAGTCCTATAATAATGGATTTGTGGTTATGAATGCTATAATATAAAAACATGATAATCATCATAAATTGATCGGCAGCCATTCTAAAATGGATTAATGAATTAACTATACAATGTGGATTAGGATTACTAAATGTATTTTATTAAATTTCTTAAAATCATCTTAAATGTTACTAAGGATTTAAATCTACAGAAGGAATTATATGGTGCTTTTTATTGAATGTTAGTGCTTATATTAAAGTTATTGCTAGTAAATTATAAAAGTTGGAATATTCTACAAAATTTAAATATTTCCATAGAAACCATTCATGAAAATAGAATTAAACTACTAAACATCACATGGTCACTATTTCTCATGCTTGCTCAAGCAAACTCTCCATTATAGTAGTGCCACTCAGTGCAAGCCAGAGTAATCACTGATGAAAGCCACAAGCTAAAAACTAGTCTGGGGATATTGGATGAGTAGGCACTAGATAGGGATCTTTTACACAAATCTTCTTGCATTCATTGATTACTCTGGCTTGCATTGAGTGGCACAACTGTATGGAGAGTTTTGCCTTTGTTGAAAATAAGATGACTTATTTGAGAAATCACTTAAATAAACTTTATAATTGTTAAGCTACTTAGTTTATATTTAGTCATTATTAATATAATAATAAATAAATTTCTCAAGATAAAGCTGCGATATGAAGGTATAGGTAACAACTTTATATTATTATTGATATTGGGTATGAGTGTATTAAATGTGATTTATATTTCTGTATTGGAGTCAGATTGCATTTAGTTAAACTTATGAATTTCAGTAAACCCATTTATGTTTAATTGACTTTGTATTATTAGTTTCTGAATTCAGCATGATTAATAGGTAGTTAAACAGTGCGAGTAAATAATAAATCATTAAGCAATATTTTTTATAGTGTCTGTGAATTGCATAATTTGAAATACTATACTATGAAATAAAGCATTTTTAAAGTATCAAGAAATTAAATTGTATTTGTTAATAGAGATACACTGTAACTAATTATTTAAACTTTGAATATAAAAAGCATAGCAAGTCATTGTAAGATATGAATATCACAATGAATGAAGCTATGTATTTTGTATAGCATTAGGAGTGCTAATTAAATAACTTTGCTTACTCCAAATTATTTTAAGTAGCCAGTCAGTTTTTATAGAATGAGGTTGATAATCTATTAATTATTTTTAGAAAGATAATTAAGGATATTGTAAAACATTTGGTGCTCTTTTAGTATATGATCTCTGCATTTTGAATTTCCAAAATGACCATGTGTCAGACGACGTTTTGGGTCATTTTTGAAATTCAAAATGGCAGAAATCATGTACTAGAAGAGCACCAAACATTCTTACCTCTCTATAAATAAGATTTTGACTTAATACTGTTCAACACCCTCTAATACACCATATATTTCAGTACTTTAGAATTACACATATAATCATAACCCAAGATAGCTTATTCATGGAAAAGAAATATTTATTAAAACTATCATAAATTTATTTTTAAATTACGTTTATTATATTTCACGTATTTTATTTTATTTATACTTATTATAATAAAATAGTTATTACATTTAAATACATCTGTTTGTCATTATTGAAATTGTCTTTAGATATAGTTGATATGAAAGGTCACACTTCCAGGCTATTAAGTTACATATTCATTTATTAAATTTATATATACCATTTATTATTACTATTGTTATCTGAAATACAAATTCACAGGGTAGAAGGGTGTACAATAAAATTCCCTTTTGCATTCATCATACCTAGATGACTTAATAAACTTTAAATCTATACATCTTTTAATTGAATGATTAAGATTGATTTATTTACTAATCGTGATAATTAATTAATAATTGAAAATTATATTTAATTTAGAACAGAGATTTAACTTGCTAGCCTTATTTTAAAATGCACATTAATTTGTATCAAAGTAATTCTTTACATAAAGATATTTTAATAGAATATTTGTATTTAAGAATACAGTAAGATTATTATCATACACCTATAAGATTACCCTGAGAAAATTATTTTTCTTAAATTGTAATGTATTATTAAATTCTGCAATAGGTATTATTTTATATGGAAAATAAATGTGCATTCATTTTAATTTACTTTTTCTAAATTTGCAACCAATATTAAAAGCACCTTACAAAATGCACTCATGTCAACCGATCAGCTTTTGCTCATACCTCATTTATGCAGCATTTGTAACAGATCAAAAATATGCAATGAGAAATAAGCTCAGTTGTTAATTGTCCTATGTGATAGAATGAAAATGACCCCTAAAGTTGAACATCATTTTGAATAAAATGTAAATAAAAAATAATCCTAATTTTATAACGACTGTAAATAATATCTATAATAGAATGAATATATTAAACTAAATGAATGCTAATCAATAAATAATCATTCAGCAGTTAAAATAATCCCTTATCTAACTAAACATTCGATTAAGTATACTAAAATAAAACAGTAATGATAATCTTTATTATAGCATCATGAGTTTAGATAGCATTTTAAATAAATAGAAAATGACCAAAATTATCACTTCAAATACCCTAAATACAAACCTTACTTAAAATAAATTAAAATAAAGCAATTAAATCAAATATCATTGTATCAAAACATAGGCTTAAGATATATTTCACTTACAATCAAATGAAAATAGTAATAAATCATTCAACAACCAGATCCTAATATACCCGACTAATCAAACATTACCTATAATAACAAACATGCTAAAATGTAAATATGTTCATATCTAAATAAAATAATTTATGATAGAGATAATAGCTTTAGTATGTCCTATAAGTTTACAATATTTATATCTAAATAGATATATGACACAATAATTAGGTTAAATCCTAGTTTAATAAAATGATAAATATTAACTCAACCATGCTATACACATATATTAATTTACCCTTACTAATCATGCTATTTATAATAAATTAAAACACTTAATAATAATGTAATATCAATAAACCCATAAGATAATCTTAAATCTATAATGTCAAATCATACCAGTATATAAAAGAAATAGTATATTTCTATTGGATATTTACTTAAATACAATTAACTAATCATATCAATTTATTTTCAATTTCTTGTAACAATTATTAAAACTATATATTATAACAATCAAAACCTATAAAAAAATTATTAGCATTTATTATAATCAAGTATGATTACTAAAATTTAACATTTAATTAGATTTATGATCCACATTAACTAAATTTAAATATACGTAAAGCAAATCATTTCAACTTAGAACAAAATATACTATCAGCTTTATAATTAAATAACCTTAAGATCTTATTGACCAACCATGAACTCAATATAGTATTTATCCAATCAATAATAACTTAGATAAAACACAAATATTTGAATACAATTATCATATAAAGTTTATATCTAGTCAGATAATAACTATTGAATTCAATACAACAAAAATTCATGCAACCATACTTACTAATCCTGGGATTTCATTTCTAAATTATATGATAGTTATTTCAAATAAGTTTTACAAGTCAGTTTATTGTCTCATTCAAATGTTATTAATCAATAAATTCATATTGCACAATTGAACAATAATCAAATAAGCTTATTTGATTCAAGTTAAATTCAAATTTATTAATGAACAAATATCAATTACACAATTATATATATGAATAATTCTAAACAATTGATATGTACACATACAATCTAATTGAATTTACAATAAATTATCAATTAACATTAATTCCATACTTAAATATATGATGCCTATTAATCTCCAATTATTAAATACCAAATATGAAACATGTCTGTGTAACAAAATATGTTGAAGAACATTTGTACTTTCCAAGATACAAGAGTTTAATATATACATCTTTTACTATACTTTATATAAATATATATATACAAAGATGAGTCTAGTTGTTTGCTAATATTATTTAAGAAAACAAAAATAAAGTGAATATTGTGATAAAAAAAATTTTGAACTCCTAATATAAACGATATATTTGAAGTTAATTTGTAATCACTAAATAAAAAAATGAATATTTTAAATTAGAATAATTACTATATCATAAGATAAGTTTAAATTTAGAAAAATGTAACTCATATTTTGGTATGTAGATAGATTACTATTCAACTTAAAACTATACACTATTTATTAATAGACTATATATTTAAATAAATATATATATATATATGTAATATTATGATTCGGTCTGTATTTTTAAAGCAATATACGTAATTATATAACTAAATTTGTAAATACAGTAACTAAATAATTAAAAATTTTATCCACTTAGGAGCGCTTTTGATTATCCCAGTAATCTGTGTCAACTAAAGCTTTGAAATGCTGACTTTCCCACAATTCCATGATCATAACATTTGCTGCTTGCCTGTTAATCAAGTCATGTTTATATTTATATATTAGCATAGCTTCCTTTATTTTTCTTTTATTATTATTTTTTTCAATTTGCAATATTTTTACACTGTTAAAATTGAAGTCAAAACCATAACTACATGATTTATTATGGTCGTAAAAAACAGATGTGGAAATATTATCTACTATGCATTTTTGTTTCGATTTCTGAATACGTTTTAATATTAGCAAGTGTTCTTTAGTTCTTTTTTCCAATGTACATCTAGATTCACCTATATATCCACTGCCACACCTACATATCCATTTATAAATTACCCAATTTTTATTTATAAATAAGGTTTTATCTTTGAAGTTATTTATTAATTTGTTTAATGTAGGAGGTGTGTAAAATGCAATGTCACATATATCTTTATAAATTTTCCTTATAAACTTTACTTAATCATTTGAAATATATAAAATTGATATTCATATTTTTTTATTAGCAGGAGAATCAATATTATTATTAAAATTTTTATTTTTATATTTTGTATTAAAATCTCTAATAACATTATATATGTGATTATAACTGTAGCAACATCTAACAATTCATTTGAATATATTTCAATATTTTTGCCTTTATCTGATAAATATTTGCAAAGACTATTATTTAAATAAATCATTTATTTTATATAGCATGATGTTTTTTATAAATTGTAATAGTTAAACAGCATTAAGCTGTTGCACATGTGCTTTCCAGATTTTAACTATAAATGACTGAATATTAACACTTCAAACACATGATAAAGTCTTTGGGAAAAGATAGAATGGTCATCTATCTTTTTGAACCCAAACACTTTTGTGTGGGCAATATTTGCAAAGACTATTATTTCTAAATAAGAAGGATTTCAAGCCTGCCATTTTGTGTGACATTGGCACTTTTGATTTATATGGAAAATCAAAAGTGCCAATGTCACACAAAATGACAGGTTTGAAGTTCTTCTTATTTAGAAATAATAATTTTTGCAAATATTCATCAGATAAAGGCAAAAATATTGAAATATTTTTGAATGAATTGTTAAAGGTTGGCTACAGTTATAATCACATATATAATGTTATTAAAGATTTTAATACAAAATATAAAAATAAAAATTTTAATAAAAATATTGATTCTCCTGCTAATAAAAACATGGATATCAATCCCATATATTTCAAATGATTAAGTAAAGTTTATAAGGAAAATTTATAAAGATATGTGATATTGCATTTTATACACCTCCTACATTAAACAAATTAATAAATAACTCCAAAGATAAAACCTCATTTATAAATAAAAATTGTGTCATTTATAAATGAATATGTAGGTGTGGCAGTGAATATATAGGTGAAACTAGGTGTACGTTGGAAAAAAAAACTAAAGAACACTTGCTATTATTAAAACATGTTCAGAAATCGAAACAAAATTGCATAGTAGATAATATTTCTGCAGCTGTTTTTTATGCCCATAATAAATCAAGTAGTTATGAATTTGACTTCAATTTCAACAGTGTAAAAATATTGCAAGTTGAAAAAAATAATAATAAAAGAAAAATAAAGGAAGCTATGCTAATATACAAATATAAACACGACTTGATTAACAGGCAAGCAGAAAACATTAAGATCACGGAATTGTGGGAAAGTTAGCATTTCAAACTTTAGTTGACACAGATTACTGGGATAATCGAAAGCACTCCTAAGTGGATAAAATTTTTAATTATTTAGTTAGCGTATTTACAAATATTTAGTTATATAATTACACATACATATATATATCAATAATAATGGTAAACATAAACAAATGATCTGTATGAGTCTTTAAATATTGTACTTCCAGACTGGCATCACAGTTCTGATGCCCATTTCAAATTACAAGCCTATACTATGTCTTTGTTCCAGAAGATATTATATACAAAAACTTTTAAATCCAAAGTACACTTTGTTTGATTCTGTTTTATGTATATATCCAAATTATTCTTTCATATAATTATTTGGTTTATATAACAGTATTCACAAAACTACTAGTTTATATTCATAAGAATATGAAGAGGTCATTTTCTGAATAATTATTTCAAAATATTGCAAATGAATAAATACTAGCTTTATCTAGGATGATATGATGGAAAATTAGATTGATTCATATCTTTAATAAAATTTGATCAATCGATCTAATAATTTTATACAGGTAGGTAGATATAACTCTTGTAGTATACATTCTGATGTTTGTATTCTATTTTTAAAATATAGGTAACATCCATTTTAAAGGATAAAAATATTCTGATGGTTTATGACCTAATGAGGCAATTTTGATGATTTTTTCCCCCTTTTATAATAGTCATTTCCCCATAAATTTTTCTTGATAATCCTGCTTGGTTTATGGGTAGACAATGTTGTTTAACCCTCCATTTTGTTCAGTCAATTATACATTTTTAAAATAAATAAAAAAAATCATATAGTTTAAAATTGCTTTCATTTAAAGCAAAAACAAGAGAGAATCAGTTCCAACTATTCAATTCTATTTATAAGATTTTTTTATTGGCATCAGTATAATTATAGCAATCCTCTATATTTACCCATTACCTGATTTCTGGTAGCATTTCTCTAATAAAAATTTGTATTATCCAATAAATAAACATTTTAGAATTATTACGTTCAACAAAAACCATGTTTCATAATACCAATACTATTTTTTATTTCAACAAAAAATACACAATCTACAGCACCTTTCCAACATATTACAGTGGTAATATATTTTTATATATTTCTTTAATATAATATCATACAAATAAAAAGAACTGTATTTGAAATATTAAACATTTATTTGTAATGTTCATAATTTATTGTGAATGCAGTAACAAAAAAAAACATATAATGACAAAAAATAATAATTTTATACGAACTATATGCTTTATTATTTACATATTCATTTTCCTTTTTAAAATGAATAAAGTTAATATACAATTTTACAATACAATTAATAATAAACAATTTTATATTAATATTGTTGTCATAGCAATTTTATAAGTTAACATATTCACCAACCAAAAATCAAACAAGAAAAAAAAATTATGACTAACATCCTACCACATACTGAAATAAATCTCAAATTTTGGTAGGTACAATATATATATTGTAACCTCTGCCTTCTTCATCTATTTCATTTTATATACAAATAATTACCCAGGTGCCAATTCTATATAAGATAAAATAAATTTATAAATGTACTTGCCTTTTATATTTATTAATGAAACTTTTATATTGCTATTACTTTATGGCTTAGCTCAGTTGGGGTTATAGGGTATGGCAATTATATAGGATGCAAATAAGGATGATAAAAATGGTCTATAAATAATAATTCTATGTTAATTTGATTGTATGATAAACATCTATTAAGTAATAAAACCGTGGCAAAATTGACAATTATTATATTTATTACAGTATAGACAATGATGAGAATGGGGTACCTTTTTGTCCACATCACCACCTATTCTAAGCAAAGTAGAATATATTATTGGCACTGTGATATTAAGATTTATCAACTCCAGATAGATTAAATAAATTGACTTCTACTGGCAAATCTATATATTTTATAACTATATTATGTTGACCATATGTGTGGGTGTAAATGGACAATCGAATGCATATAACAAAACAACTCATTATGGGATATTACTTCTATAAAACATTTATTGAAAATCAAAGACAAAATAAATAAATAAATAAATATTATTTTATGCACCTTGCTAATTAATTACATTTCTCCTACAGTAAAACCAAAAGTGAATAATATTATATGAAATCATATTTTTGAATATGTGCGCTTTTATAATATTATAAATATAATGTATTTATAAAACATACTTTTATTACATGTTGCAACAAATCAATCATCTTTAATACATATTATAAACATTTATAAAACACTTATCTATTATAATCAGTGTATATCATCTAACATTAACTATACAAAAATGAAGAAAGGAGGGGGAAAAAACAATAACCAAACACTTACACCTATATATATGTGAGGGCTAAACAATATCTCTAAACTCAATCTAAAAATAATATAACAATCCCTCAACCAATTCTACCTCCAAATACACTCAATATACTTCCTACATAAACAAACTTATAACAGACAAGGTTTTAATTCTTTATTTTTTTAATAAATTCCATCAACGAAATTGGAGCAAAATAAATACAATTTTAAAATAATAATAATAATAATAATAATTTATAGCATCGTGCACACACCCGAATATATAACCACATATAATATGATTTCTAGATCATATAAAATAATAAATTATCATATTACAATAATAAGAAGTTACACTGTTTTCCTTTTTTTAAAAGAAAAAAAAATTGTACATCTATTATAAGCAATAAGGAAAAATATTTATCAATATCCAATCATTAAATGTTAAGTTTTTTTAAAAAAATTTGAAAGTTGAAAGAAAATATACATATCAATTTCAAAGACAACAGTAAATTATAACATAAAAAAAAAATGTTTATCCCACTGTTGAAGCATAATTTGTTAAGAATGACAATAGCTTTTTTTATATTTTAGAATTCCATAATAAGCATTATAAACAATATTAACATGCATTGGAATTATTTTATTATATATGCGTGAATAGCAAAGTTATACAGTATATAAAATTATCCTCTTGATATAAGATTAAATGGATAAACTCTTTCATTTTAAATTTTATTTTGCAGAATATAGATAGAAAATTCTTAAAGTTGAAAACACACATCAAGCGTTTGGCTATAGCATTTAATAAAAAAATTTTAGCTAGCTTTATTTTAAATAATTTTGTTATTCTGATATTATTTATCTTTGGTTATACTTTAAAATAAATTATAATTAATTATCTTACATAACATCCAGGCATTTTGAAGGTAGTGAACATGGATCATCAGTTGACAGAAATTTGGAGCTGGTTCCCTTAAGGTTTATCTCTCCATGGTTATATTATTCCAGTAGTATAATAGAAAATCATCCACAGCTATATTATCAGAATCCTCACGATGTTTACTTGTTTGTTCTAACACTCTTAGAGAGTTATTGATTCTTTTAAGCTTTCTTTTATTTTATATTTTCTTCCTTGGAATTTTTTTTATTTTTCCTTCAGGTTTTAAACTTTTTGTTTAAGCTCTCTCATGCCCTCTTTTCTTATTATTATGCATTTGGGAACATGCCAGAATTCCCTACTTATAAAATTTTAACAATAGAATATTGAAATGAAAGGAAACATAAAAAAAAATATTAAATATTAATTTACAAATGTTAATCAATAATATACAAATAATCTTTATCATTTTAGATATAAGATTATAAACAATACATAATTAATAAATAATAAATAAAACATAAAAATTCTAATTAATAATATATCTGTGTATCTGCTTAGTATGACATAAATTTTGCTCCTACATACTAACATCCCTGATGTTGTTCCATTCTCCTCTTCCACTACTGAGCATATACAACCTAAAATTTTATCATCCGGTATACCCAATAAAATTTTAATTTTTTTAAAACCTAATTTTAAATAGCAAATTATATCACAATTCATTTTTCTAAGATAATTATTTTTCGCCATTATTAGCACAAATGTGAACTTCCCACATTTCTTCCTGGTGCCAACCTGAAAGGTCACAATATATATAATATATAAATTTTAATTTACTTTCACTATTCAGTTATTATGTATCCACATTTAAATCAAAAATTGAATTTATCTAAATTGAGTGTTGTCTTAAAAAATTTTGTTAAATACTGTCTATATTTAATTTTCTTTAAATTAGCAGTATCTATAAAGAAATACCACTATTTCTTGTATTTTATCACCTTTGATTTCAGCTAATAAAAAATTTTACAGCATTGCTAGCAACTAACACTTGATGGAAATTATGCATAAACACAAAAGGATATTTTCTATCCAAATATCACTCACAAATAATGACAATTATCCCAATACTATAACTCTAATTCCCTTTTCTAATAAAAAATTAGATTCCTAAATGCATGTGGTTATGGTGTTTTGTGTTGTTTGTTTTTTTAAAAAAAAAAAAAATTGAAAAGCAGCTAGTGGATATTTTTTAATCTACAATAAAATAATTTTTAAAAATTGTTTCTATATTTATAAAAATATAATTTAATAATAAATGTTTGTTTTATAAATGTTTTATTTAATGCTCCAATGTTTAAGAAAAAAACTAAGTTTTGAAATACATATGAACACTAATTTTTTCAAAATTTTGAGGTTATTAAGTACGAAACTTTTGTACACTTGTATTTCTAAAACAGAGTAATTATACATTTTTAATATTACTAAAATATTAAAAAAATTACACATTATTTTATATAAAACTAAGTTTCCATCAAATCTATTTTATTCTAAATCATTCTTAAATCTAATTAGTTGGAAAACAGTCAAAAAGTTTGGGTTTTTGCTAAACTATTATAATTATTATTCTATGATAAGTGTTTATTCTTTCCAAAGATTAATTTATTTAGATTTTAAATAAATTAACCTTTTCTTTAGAAGTTAATAAACGCTTATTATAGAATTACATAATAAAAGAAAAGTAAAAATCGTTATTTAATTATTATTTATTATACAACTTGTGTATATATGTACTGAATTTAATTTTTTAATGGCATTAGTATTTGACTAGATTCTGCTTGTAAAAATATAGCATTTTTTTGATAATTCAGTCAAACTCAACCATATGCTCAGAGCTTGTAGATTAAAATATTTCTTTTTTCCTTAATTAGATTTGACAGTATGATTTGTTTTATAATCAATAAAACAAATGAAACATACTGTCAAGTCTAGTTAAGGAAAGAAGGATTGAATTTCAGGCATGGTGTCTCCTCAGGTTGTGGATAAGAGAATGGTTTTTCAGATATGAAGTTTAGTTGTGAATAAGCAAAAAGTAATGTAAATAAGCAGGAAGTGGTAAAAAAGACATGGGCATGTTTACTTCTACAAAAGGCCGCAATTCTTATGACAGTGGATGTACCATCATTAAATAAGTCAACACTCTACTAGGTTCTGAGGCAGCATCAGCATTCTTTCAAGTCAGAAGATCACTATAGGTGACAATGGTGAGGAATCAGTAGATGGATGTTCATTTTATGAGATTTTGTTAGTGCATTAAATCTATTATGGAGGTCATTGCTTGAAATTTTTTTTAAGGACTGTAATGATTCCAATGATTTTATTGAAGATTTTAACTCAAAAAAATTATGGAAAGATAGAATATTATAGTGGAGATAAATAGTTTGGTTTTTAGAGGGAAAATACAAGTGCTGCTATTGATATTTCTAGAATAATTGCAGTGATATATTGAAAAAGATAAACAAATTGCTATATGTTTTATGGATTTGGAAACAGCATTTGATAAAATCTGGAATAAACTTATGACCATTTTAAAAAATAATGGAATATTTTGGAAAATGAGAAGATTGATGTGGAATATGTATACTGGACAAAAAATAAGAATTAGACTGGAGAATAATGAGATTGATGAAATGAATATAGAAAGGAGTTAAGCAAGGAGGCAGTACATCATTTGTTCTTTTTAATATTTATTTAGGACATGTTAAACAATTATTTAGATTGTTGAAGAGCATATTTTAGAGGTAGAATAAAATGTATAAGATTTGCAGATGATATGGTTTTTATAGCTGAGGATGAAAAGTGTCTTCAGAATATATTGAATAAAATGGAGGATGTTTTGGAATGAAGATTAATGTTGAGATAACTAAATGTTTATGAATAGGAAGAAATGCAAAAAGACTGCAAATTGAAATCTATGATAACATAGTTCAACAGGTAAAGGGCTTTAAATATTTGGATAGGTGGTTGAGTGAAAATGAAAATCATTTATTAAGAGAAATATATTTTGTGGAACTTTGAAGATAGAATTAAGAAAATATTAATTAAATGCTATGTGGAGTATACTATTATATGGTTGTGAAATGTGGACCCTGCATAATAAAATTAGAAACAGGTTGGAAGCTTTCATGTGGTCATGGAAAAGAATGGAAAAAATCAGTTGGATAAATAAAATAAATGAAAAGTCTTTGAAAAGAATTAATGGGGGAAATTACAAAAAAAAAGAAAAATTGGATCGAGTTTAATGGAAGATGTTTTAGAGTGAATTGTGAATGGAAACAAAAAGGATGGAAAAGATTGACATTGCTGGATGATATAAGAGATGGAAGTTATATGGAATTGAAGAACTGGGCCATGAAGAGAATGGAGTTAAATTGATGACGTGTTGCTCTCTTGACCTTTCCATTGGTCAAAATACTATTGATGATTGAGTCAATATATCAACCTCTGACCAATTTATTTTAAAACAAATCCTAAAAATAGCGATATATATATATTCTAAGTATTACTGATTAGCTACATTAATAATAATTAACCGCTTAAAAAAAAACACTTTCTTTCATGATAAAAACCTCTGAAGAACTTGTATCTTAAGCAGTATAACTTAATATAAGAGACAATAAAGTCTAATTTCACTTTTCTGCCTCAATGTACACATAAGTAATCTGATATTCAGATAACATTGTTTTTAATTCAATATAATTTGAGTGTGAATAATTTTTTATTTTTGTCCGTTTTGTAAAAAAAAAAAAACATTTTCAACCCCATTGTTTAAATTCATATTATGTATTTTTTAATCATTTGCATTAGAATAAAAAAAATTTAATAAATTTATTTTCAAATTCTTTTATTTTGATTTAATTCAATTAAAGCAATAATGGAAGACTGTAGAGGTCTTAATTTTTATTTCATTAATTTTTTTAACTGGTTATATATAACTAGTGTAAAAATATTTTTTATTTAAATTTTTTTAGATATATTTTAAAATAAATCCTTTTTTCTCAGTGAAAATCTTGTTATTGCCTCTAACTGGCTTTTATTTAATGTGATTTAATTTATTTACTAAATCAATTTAATTTTGTATATGATAAAATGAAGTATTTTATTATTGCAGTAAAACCTTTGGGACTCAATCCTTATCTGTCATTCCATCTTGAAAATATGAATAAATTAAAAATAATTTTAAAAGACTGTTTTATATTATTTTTGCTATTATTATTTACGCTTATTTATTATTACTTATAGCTATTGAAAATAAGACTTCTTAAATATTTTTGCGACATAAGACTTGCTATTCATAAAGCAGACAAGATTGCAAAAGGAAACAATTATTTTAAAACACATTATTTAAATTATTAAAAATAATTTTGTTTATATAGTAATGGAAGTGCATTAAATAACAAGCAATTTGTAAAAGAATAATCTAAAACTAATATCCTTTGTAGTATATGAATACCATACGATTTTTTTACAGTAATGAGAGAAGTGTTAATTTTCAATAACATTAATAAAAAAGATGCAGTTATTTTTCATCCATCTGAAATTCTATCTTTGGATTTTTTTACTGAAGATCAAATATGTACTTCCCATAGCAGCTCTTTATTTTTTATAAGTTACAATCAATTAACTAGTCTTGTTTTATGCAACTAACACTTATTAAAAATTTGATTATCCTGTATTGCATAGTGCAGAAATAGAATAATTAAAGGAAAGAGCCTTGAAGTTGTTCATTGCTTGAATGCTATACAACCACCCAGGAATGTAATCATACATACATATTTATTTATGAAAATTTATTAATCACTTCAAGGTAAAACTGTGACTCTGGAATCAGTAGTGAAATAAGTTTTATGATTATTACATCACAGACATATCCATGTTTGTTTTTCTTGTTAAAAATTAAACAAACTTTTGTTCATCATGACCACTGTATGCTCAGCTAATATCCAAATCATAATGGCTATTCAATAATTCAGTAAAATACAGTATTTTAAAATTAATGACTTGAAGATATTCAAATACTCTAAGATTTTTGTCAAGTGCCTTTGACTTTTGGAAAAAAAGATGTATATATAAAAATATTAAAACAAAATGTTTATGACATTTTACATTTCTATTTAACATCTTGACTGATAGAAGGTATCCAACTCTTACAAATTAGCACTCCATGTAAGTATATGTAATCAATGGATACAAAATGATAACATTAACCAGATCCCCAGACTAGTTTGTAGCTATTGATCTTATACAGTAGGGTCCTTGGATTACTTAGTCATCTTTTATTGTAGATAGCTTGTAGTGAGATATGTATAATCCAGTATTTTTACTGATGAAAATAGAAACTAGTCTGGAGATCAGTTTGGGTTTACTATTTGATATCCATTAAATGGTTCTACAGTAGTGATGCAAAATGGATTATTCTTATCATGATATTAAATGTTAGCTAAGAATTATATAATTTGTTTTGTCACAGTAAAAATTATTGTTATAGTATTTAATACAATGAATCTAAGTAATATTAAAAAACGATGGATCATTAAGTAATGGTGGAAGCAATGTAAAAAAATTACGCTTAAATGCAAACTTCGTTTTTTCAAAAATTGTAAAATTTTTCATGTATTCCCAAATTACTGTAACATAAATAAAATATATATTATATATATTTTGCACTAAAATAATCTAGATTAATAAAAACAGAATTATACACCACAAATAAATCCTAAATTTATGTAGATACATTTAACCAAGTTAACAAATCTAAAAAGAAATATGTAAGAATTTATAATTAACACATTAACATTACATTTCAATGTACAACAAATATTTTAAGGCAAAAAGTTTAATCTTAAAAACAAAATTATGGTTTATATATACTGTGTTTGCAAATATATATATATTACACATAATTATCTTCATGCCATAATGTAAAATTTACAAACAGGCTCATTAAAGGATCCATGTTTAAGCAGAAATTTGACTTCAGCTCATACCAGCAATCTTAATTCTAAATAATAGCAACTAAAATGATAAGTGAATGATAAAATCATATATTCAATATTCAATGGTATATATTAAAAATGTATAATGTATATAGTAGAAAAAAGCATTTTTTATCATTTACAAACAATTACTCATAAACTTTATATATATTCAGATGTTTTGTTTTTACCACAAAATAACTCACATATAAACCCACAAATAAACTGTATTTAGTATACAATGAGGAAATAACATATTGTACAAAAGTATAATCAATGTTAAATGACTTATTTAAGCATTTAAAGTTTATGTGACCAAATAACAGTCTTTATCCAAAATTCAAATCTGCATCTAATTATTCCATCAACTAGATATCAATCTGCCTGTTATCCCCAATATGGAATTATGCAAATTAGTAATTCCTTTATATATATATAAGATTTGTTTGTAATTATTAATTTGGAATGGCATATCTAATTGAAGAAACTACTCAGGTAAAAAAAAAATTAATTTTAGGTGATATATTTTATTTTTCAATCAGCTTCTCTATATATATTGAATTTTTTTTTAGATTTTTCATTTAATAAACAATAAAAATAAAGATTATAAGTAGAAGCAGAGATAACTTTTATCTTTTGATATTGTCAGGAAACTAATTATTAATTGATTATCCAGAGACTAAACAAGTTTTTTCCATTAATCTTCTGTTTTGAGTTTAATGAAGTAAAAGGGGACCATCTTTTATTTTAAACTATTTATATAGGTGTAAAAATGCAGGAGACTAGCATCTTTCTTGATCTGAAAATAATTAAACTTCTCCAGAAAATTGTATAGATTACAATTAGATATTTTCATGGATTTTTAATTTAATAAACAATAGAAATAAAAAATTATATCCATATAAATAGATAACTTTTTTGATGTTGTCAAAAAACTAATTATTAATGGACTATTCTGACTAAACAAACAGCTCATTTAGTTTGGGTTTAGTTAAGTAAAAGGGGTCTCTCTTTTATTTCAACTCGAAGTTGTTATAGGACTTTAAACCCAGAAAGCTATTTTATAAATGTGAGAATGCAGACTAGCATATATATATATATTGAGTATGCTAATAGTTCTAAGCAAGTTTTTTTTATAAATGTCATAAGAGAAAGCATTTTCTAGAATTATCCCGATCCCCAAACTGTTTTCAAGCTAGTGGCTCTCATCTATGAGGCACTAGGATATTCAGACACTAGATCTAAAATACAAACTCCAGCCCAGCATTTATTGAATACTTAACTATTAAGTAGAAAATCTGAAATTTTCAGACATTTATATGTCTTCAAATTCAGCTATCTAACTTAAATAGCCATATGGGACTGAATGTCCTAGTGCCTCACTGATGAGAGCCATTAGCTCAAACCCAATTTGGGAATACAAATAATTCTAGATTTTAAATGCTTTCTCTTGCAGCATATATCCGATTATGACTTGGTTTCATTTATATATATATTGAAAGTCGACCTTAGTTCAAGGTCGAGTTTCATGCTTTTACCACTGTCCACGTGTCATTTTTTTTTTTTGTAAAATGTATATTATAGTAGCGTATATACGTAATTAAAAATATTAGGTAATTTTGTATTTATTTTTAAAAATTGTACTTTTATATTTTCTTTTTCATAAAATAAAATGTAAATTTAAGATAACTGTCTGAAATAATTAAAGGGGTGGGGAGTTTGTCTTATGATTTTAAACCAGGAAATTGTAAATTAAAATTAAAAAAGTAAAAGCTAAAACAAAGCTAATGCATTTTAGTTAGCTATTAATATTGTTTTATTCAAACCAATTTCCAAGCAGGAAATTGATTTGAATGGATTTTAGACAGTTATCTTAAAACTGAATCTTTACGAACAATAGAGTAAAGATTCTCCTAAAATAGAGATCCATTAAAGGCAGGAAATCTATTTTAAAATAAGTTCTCTTAAGGGCCAAAAACTGATATAAATAAAGTTAAAAATCTATTATGTTAGAGTTGGGACAGTCGTTGCTAGGTGACTTCATGTCCATTTGAAATTTGGGAGAACCAAATTGCCATCTGCCGTCTTCTGCTGAGCCTTGCCACAATGTAGCCCCAAAGAATGCTGCCTGCCACAGCAGATGCGCTGGTGCTTCCAAAGAATCCTGGGGTAACCAGCCAAAAAAATGTATAACCACCTTATCCACCTTTAACTATGTAAATTAATTTGTAAGCTAATAATTTCATTCTATTTAATGTTTTCTTAAAGCTTTGTTAATCGTTTATATCAATTCTTTGCTGCCTAAATATTATTTCATCCAACTCACGCTTATTATTCTTTTTATTAGTTAGTGCGGTTATAATTTACGTTTATGAATATTTTATATTTTCCTCCTTTTATTTATAAATGCCACTAAAAAAAAAACTTAATCTTACGAACTTCTATAATCAGGGAAGGGGTGGGGAATTAAAATGAGTTATTAATTATTTTAAATACTTCGTAAGTTTGGGTTATATTTTAAATGAACTAAATGTTTTGTTGTAAATTTATACGAAACGTATACATATTTTGCAATCCAGGATAGCTATTGGTGCCCATTAGTGTTATAAATTTCTTATTGATCATGATCGCCACAAAGACTGGTGACTTAACTTTATTTTGTAGTTTGCATCCTTGAGTTTTTAAATTACTATATTAAAATATTGATTCAGAAAGTGGGGAGCAATGCAAGCTTTATTAATACTAGTTACTTTATAATCAATGACTTTATATTACATAGGTCATTATACTCGCATGTTATTACGTATTTGTTAAACCATTTAAGGCTTTTCTTTAATAGGTAAATTTATTAATTTTATATTATGATAGCATTGCTAGCATATATCTAATTATTTATAAGCTGCATACGGCTTCGATCTGATTCGCCTGTACCTCACTCCAGGGAATCACGATCATTTCGCTAGTCATTCTTCTCCAAGTATATTTGATATACTGCTTTGAATCGCCTGTACCTCACTCCAGGGATTCAAAGCTTCGTCGTTCGTATCCTCGTCATAAAGAAGTCTACGTTTACTTCTAGATCATCCAGGTTAGAGTAGATGAAGCAATGTATAGTTTTCTGCAGTCTGACCTATAGTATTTTCCTACCATCCCTCTTCTTCCTGTACCGTCTCAGCAGAAAGCTGGCGTGTACCATCATTATATAAAATTGGAGAACGTGCCCTTTCCTCTCGATGATATTATGCTAGCACGGCCATTTCTTACAGTTAGTTTCAGCCTGTTTAGCAAAGTAAAATCATAATATGCGAAAATAAAATGTTCTGTTTTTCTCTTTCTATTTGTTGGTGTTTAAACCCAACTTATCGCGAAGCTGCCCTCCCTCTTTACTGAAATAAACTTTTCCTGCAAATATTGAGTTTTCGCTATATCTCATCGTTAAATGCTGAAAATATAAAATAATGTTTTATACTGCCAATCAAAAATGTATCCGCATTGTACTTATTATAAATGAAATATCTAAATAAAAACAATAAACTTATGTTTTAAAATCTTTTAATTAGCGAAACTCGATTATATCTTTATAAATGTATGTTTATGTATAAAACGGCCACCAAACCACTCCGACAAATCTGTCTCTTGTAACCACCACACTAACTTAATATTTGTCAATATCAATATAATCTTAATAATATTCTTTAATGTGTATAATCAAAAGTTTTATAAGCGTAGAGTCAATTATATATATCTAAACTCATCATCAATTATGTTAAAATAAATATATTTTAAACTAAATCCAGTAGTTCGAATTTCATTATTAATATTTATATTTATGTATACTCATAATTTAATATCTTGGGTTCACTCAATCTCTCGTCACCAGTTGAGTCTCATGTAAAACATAGCAACAGGCCGGGATGTAATGAATTTATGTGGTATCACCGTAGTTGTTCATAATGTTATAGATTTGGGGAATGGGCAAATAGGTTAGAATTCATGATTGCTCCTGACCTGTGTATCTCGTGCATGATTGGATTCGAGGTACTTTTGCCTAGATTCTAAATCTTGTTGGATGGACATACATTTTCAATCAGTACAATATATATATATATATATAGAGAGAGAGAGAAAATGGATAAAAAATTATGCATTTCTTTCAATTTACTCATTATTAGAGGTGAAAATGGCAATATTTTAGAATTAAAAATATATATTTTAATCCTGAACTTTCAAAGCATTGTAGCAATAATAGTGCAGAAGTTATGAGTTATAGTTTATTAAACATAAAACTGAGAACGATAAATACCAACGTCATTTATCTCATCATAGTTAAATAACATTTATAACATGTAAAAATTCAACAAAATTAAAGTGTTTTGCAAGAATTAGTTAATACGCACAGATATATTTGTAATAAATATAATTGACATATAAAAACAAAATCTGAATTTAATTGTATAAAATTTAATGTATTAATTGCCATCTCCAGTAGTATTTAATTTTATAAATATAATTTAAATTCACATCTAATTTAGTAAATACTGTCATTTAAATGTGATTTTTGACCAACTTTCGCATATTTGCATAGTTCATTAAACTGTTTATTCAAATTATCTCAAAAAATGTATAAAATATTCCTCCTTGATATTTTTTTTTCCAAATCATTTTCAATGTGTAAAATAAACACATTACCAAAACAAAAATTACCATTGCTTCTAGCAACATGTTCTGCAAAAACAGATTTGAACTCTTTTTTCACATTAGTTCTTTTTAGTACAATATTTTGTTTGTATATTTATTTTAATGCACGTTTAGATTCTCTCATTAACATTATTCACATGCACATTACATATATTAAATTTATTGATTCTATTAATTATATTTTAATTAATTTACCATATTTTGGTGTTTTATTAAATGTTACATTAAAAAGTGTAAAAATAGGTAATGTAATCATTTCATACATCCTATTATTTCCATAAGATAAAAAAAAAAAACACTTTTTCTCATCATCTATTTCTCCATCTATGTTTAAAATTATTCAGTATATTCAAAATCATTTATAATAATTCTTTAATATATACAATGTTGGATTTAATATTTATCTAACTTTTATTTTTAAATAAAAATGCTCTAAATCTATAACGTTTAAAAGAGGATTAAACTTTCCAGATAAAATGCAATATAGTAAATGCTAATAAATTAAAAAGTATTAGATGTAAAAGATATTTTTAATGTAATAATTTTAGACATAAATGGTCAGAGGATAACAATGAATTTTTATATAATGGTGAAATGATTACATCAATTATTTTGCCTATTACATTATCAAATATTACTAGATTAATATGCAAAAAAATGATTCAACAAATTTAATATTATATGTAAATTTATGAACGTAGTTGATCTACAAATTACTACAGAAACAAGAATACACGATCATGCTGACGTGAAAGAACAAAATCTTTGCAAAGCATGTTGCTGGATAAAACAGAAGCTTTATGTGTATAGTACTGATTATTTTTACTTATTGAAAATGACATAAGTAAAAGTTAATTAACACATATTTCAGATAATTTGATGAATAGATAATTTGTGTTAATATACACAAATTATAAATTATTTAAAATCACAACAATAATCTGTAAATGTAAACTATTTTTAACATTGATGCTATGCATGTTATATAGCTAATATTTGATATATTTTAATATTGATATATTAAATTTTATATGATTAATTCCAGTTTATACATACATATAATTGTCATTATCAGCGTCAACTGCTTTTGAGTTACAACATTAAGATCAGTTCAAAATTTTAGGACTACAATAAATATATATGAAAAAATCTGATAACTTTACATACATCTACATATCTATGTAAAATTTATGATCAACAATAAATAATTCCAATTAAAAGTATTATAATCTATAATAAATCATAAATGATTGCTTTAATTTTATATTTCATATTTTTAGGCTCTTTTTAAAAGTAAACTAATTAGGAATAAGTTAATATTTGCAATATATATATATATGAAAAACAAAAACAAGTTATAATCACGTTAACTTGCTGTCACTTGTATTTATGATCAATAGATGGCGTTTTACCAAAAACACCGATCAAGTGTACATTTATTTACATAAACGACAAAAGAGTCAGAATTCACTATCTCTTTCATTTTGCCCACCCTCAGATCAGCTGATTTCAAGTTAATTTGCTGTCATCAGTGAAGGATAGAGCTAGAAACGAGATCTAAACACTGACTCCCAAGTGTTTAGGCAAAAAGTTTCTATCAGTTTTCAAGCATGAAATTTTTTAGACCGGTAAAGTCTTCAAACTCAGCCTAACAAGCCAGATAGCTATATGGGTCTGATCTCAGTTCAGTTTCACCACATAGTCAAAGCCTCTACAATATATATCATTGCAAAAACTTTTAAAGGTACATTTATAAAAAACAAAAGCAAGTTATAATCACGTTAACTTGCTGTCGCTTGTATTTATGATCAATAGATGGCGTTTTACCAAAAACACCGACCAAGTGTACGTTTGTTTACATAAATGACAAAAGAGTCAAAATTCACTATCTCTTTCATTTTGACCACCCTCAGATCAGCTGATTTCAAGCTAAGTTGCTATCCTTAGTGAAGGATAGAGCTAGAAACTAGATCTAAACACTGACTCCAAGTGTTTATGCAAAAAGTTTCTATCAGTTTGCAAGCATGAAATTTTTCAGACTGGTAAAGTCTTCAAACTCAGCCTAACAAGCCAGATAGCTATATGGTTCTGATATCAGTTCAGTTTCACCAAATAGTCAAAGCCTCTGCAATATATATTATTGCAGAAACTTTTAAAGGTACATTTATGAAAAACAAGTTATAATCATGTTAACTTGCTGTCGCTTGTATTTATGATCAATAAACACTTGGAGTTAGTGTTTAGATCTAGTTTCTAGTTCTATCCTTCACTGATGATAGCAAATTAGCTTGAAATCAGCTGATCTGATGGTGGGCAAAATGAAAGAGATAGTGAATTCTGACTTTTTTGGGTTTTGTCATTTATGTAAACAACCGTACGCTTGGTCGGTGTTTTTGGTAAAATGCCATCTATTGATCATAAATACAAGCGACAGCAAGTTAACGTGATTTATAACTTGTTTTTGTTTTTCATAAATGTACCTTTAAAAGTTTTTGCAATGATATATATTGCAGAGGCTTTGACTATGTGGTAAAACTGAACTGAGATCAGACCCATATAGCTGTCTGGCTTGTTAGGCTGAGTTTGAAGACTTTATGGTCTGAAAAATTTCATGCTTGCAAACTGATAAAAACTTTTTGCATAAACACTTGGAGTCAGTGTTTAGATCTAGTTTCTAGCTCTATCCTTCACTGATGATAGCAAATTAGCTTGAAATCAGCTGATCTGAGGGTGGGCAAAATGAAAGAGATAGTGAATTCTGACTCTTTTGTCATTTATGTAAACAAACGTACGCTTGGTCAGTGTTTTTTGTAAAACGCCATCTATTGATCATATATATATATATATAAGCATTAATGCTTCAACAATTATTTTTTCTGTTTAGTGATCCAGTTGTAAAATACTACTGCTACATTATGTATAAATATTGTAATGGAAGAAATGAAGTATTTTGATTGCAATCATTTTTTAATATATCATATGCAAAATAATAAAACAAAGCATTATAATAAAAAAATTACACTTCTAAACACAACCTAAGCAAACTTTGGTATTGTATAGTAATGGCTATAAACTTACCTGTAGCATTATTTACACTATACCACTCTCATACGAAGTAGAGACTGATTTCTATTTACTTTTAATATCTTCTGAAAGAGTGCAATCACAAACATATGACCAAAGATATGTAAAAAAGATCTATTATCCCAAGATGCACATTTTGTGCTGAACCAATACTTATCAGTTGGCCTAAACCACATTCTCTTATATATCTTTATCATTGTTTAGTATATATAGAGCATATTACTAATAATTTTTATTAATCATTCATTACACTAGAGATTATCCATTTAATGAATATTTCTGTAGTGTCTTATGCGTGAGTGGTGTAGTGAAAATTACACTACAGAAATATTTATTAAGTGAATAATCTCTAATCTAATGAATGACTAATAAAAATTATTAAAGGTTATAAGCCTTTTATTTGCAACATGATTAAGATATCCTATTTAAAACTCATTTAATACATTTATTGTTACTCTATTCCAGTATCATCTAAATATAAATAATTAGTGGATCACAGATAATACCAACTAGAACTATAGACTAACACTTAACATTCTCAATGAGGCGTGTTGGATTAAAGTGAAGATCTAAACTAACCTATTAATGCAAACCAAACTTTGTAAACTTTAAATTTATGAAATGCCTAAGTGTCTCATAAGTTTAATAATAATTTAATATATAAATTTAATAATTCAGCCATATGGAGTGTAGACCCAAAAGATATATGTATAAATTACACTATTTATTTAAAAAAAAAAAAATTAACTTTTGACAATAAAAATTTAAAAAGATAATTTAATAGGATAAAATTATAAACTTGCAATAAACATAATTAGGAGGGAGATCTTATTTCAATTAATATTAAACAAAATCACATTAGTCAAATTTCTTTTTACTTTATAATGATCCCTGAAATGGCATCACTTCTGTATCTATATATGTGTATATGGAGAGAATTGTCTTGACAACAGAATGATGATTCTTATTTTTGATGAGTTTGGGCTATTATCATATGATAAAAATATAAACAGATTACTCATCAACTAATATTTAAAATAACCAGGTGAAATTATATTTGGATTAAAAATGAAACTACTTTTTATTTATTTTTAATTTCTTAAATAGATCATAAATCAGGCAATGATATTAATGAATTTGGTTAATTTAAAAGTTTCTCATTATCATTATGTGATACAGTTTATTTAAGAGTTTAGATGCAGATAAAAAAAAAAGTTCTATTTTCTACCTAAATGTAATTTAACAATGAACCTAAATTGCACATTGGTTAAATATTGGTCAGTAATCTGTTTATATAATTGCTTGTTTATTAATACAATGGTACGTTTCATTTAATATGCATAAAAAAAGCATGGAGAAAGATTTTCATATGAAATGTTTAACTGAATTTTAGTACACTTAACTTTCTAAATAATTGGCTGTTTTTTATACTGAAGAATTTTATTAAACTTTTAATTTAACAAATTTAATAGCGATTACTTTTTTTTTTTTTACACCAAAGGCAATTTAGAGTAACGATACCATAGGGTACTCCAACTAAATGATAATACTAAAGAATACGCTTTTTGAAAATAAAAGAAAAAAAATAGTAAAGCTAAGATAATATACAATAACTGATTAAAAAAAAACAAGACATTAAATTCACTTTATTTTAAAATATCAAAGCAATAATTATTACCACTTTAAAATTTTATCATATTATTTTACCTTTTTTCTATTGTTTAACATTTCAACAGTGTGAATGGCCATTTTTCTGCTTAGTCGTCTTTGCAAAGATTTTAAAAAAAACATTGTCCACTATACACGCATGTTTTTCATCACGTCACAAATAATTTTGTACAGATTTTAAATAAATAAATAATAGTGCAATACATATATATTAATGATTTTAGTAAATATTTTTTTAAAAAAATCATATTGAAAGAAAAAATATTTAATGTAGAAGGTCGTTATAATAAGTGTAATGGATTTCTATAAAATGTTAATTCTTGGATCATATTTTTTAACATAAATATATAGTAATTGTTATGCAAAACTATTTTTGATAACTTATTTATTTTAACTTATATTTTTAAATATTAATTTGTAAAAAAAAAAGCCAAATAATGTGAACAATATTTGTTTTCAATATTTAAAAATTTGATCAAGATTTTTTTAAATATTATTATTGCATGCTTTACAAAGTGATTTTTATTCCCTTTCTTAATTTAGCTGAGTGAATTTTTGATGATGAGCACAATAATCGTAGTTCTCAAACGTATGCCAAAGGAATACATATACAAGCAAATGAAAAAGTAATATATTGAATATATATATATGCACATGTTTAAAAATTTGATTAAGACTTTTTTTATCAATGATATTATTGAAATAAATATTAAAAACAATCAAATTATATCAAAAATATATATTAGTAAGGGAAAAAAAGACAAAGTTGTTCTGTTTAGGTTCTGTTGATTGAGCATCCCATTTTCATAATATAACTATTTCTGTATTATATTTTTATAAATAGATGTAAATTAATTTTAAAACAAAAATACTCTGATTGTAAAACTAACATACCAAAATACACTATTTATGAATAAATTTAAAATTAAGTTTAAATTTTTTTTATTTATAATTAATAAATTTTACTAGCATTATTATTTTTTATTGTGCATTAATTAGCTTTATGAAACATTTAATATTTACTTTTTATGACGTATTAAGTTACAGTAAAAATTGCACCAGATATATACAAAATTCAATATGGTTTTGCTAGGGGGGAAAAATGATTAAATTTCAAACTATAATTAATGCATTTTTTTTTCCCCTTGAATAAAGTAATTCTTTAATTAACATGTAAGTTCAGTAATTAATTTCCATTAAATTTCTATTTATATATTTAATCATCCAATGCCTTATTCAGTTTATGTTTTGTATTATCTATATAAATAAATTGTTTTATATTTCTTTGTAAGAGTTCATCTTAATCTCAAATTGTTGCACTTTCTAACATATGAATATAGATTTGTTTTTGTTTTTTTAATATTATCTTAATCTTATTAACTAATTTTTTTTTGTCATACCAGTATATTTGCAATTAGTCATAACTTGCTATTACAATTTTCAAATGTAATCTGATACATGGCCTTTAACTCTTCAATTGATATTTCCATCCGAATTCTTCATGCTTAAATTCACATAAGGTCACTTTTCTGTAGTTATCTTTAATGTTTATAATGTTCATTCAATCATCAAAACTGAAAACTAATGTATTATTAAAGACTTACTTCTAAAAGCAGTCCAGAGATCACAGGAATTTCAATTTTAGCAATTTTAATCAAGACCAATGACCTTATTACTAGCAATTGATAGTTTATTTTTCCCATATGAGGAAGCTTGTGGTTGGTTTTGAAAGTAACCTTTTGCTGTTTTAATTCAATAATACAAACATATTGGCTATCATTTTTTATAACTGATTTTTTGCACAAAATATTTCAATATTTACTATTTTAAAAAAATAATGTAATTAGATTCAGGTTTTATTTACTTTTTGTAGATACTTCAAGTCTAATCAATTATGTTATGGTCACAATTTATAATTAGCAGGAAGAAAAAAGGAAAAAAATAATACAGAATTATTTTTGACATTTTTTTAAAACTATAAATAATATTTTACATTTAAATAGAATTTCATTAGTTTTGAATAGTTTGACTAAAAATTCATTATAGTTTACAAAGTGGTTTTGAACAAATCAGGGTTTTTTTTTTAATTTCAAATATTTATCAGTTATGGGTGATCAATAACAATAGGATTTTTATCAAGCTGATTACATAATGTAATTTACTAATTGTTTTAAATTTACAAAGCTAAAAAAATATTTTTAAAAATAATTATTTATTTACCAACATACATTTCTAATAAATAATTTGAAATTTCTGAAATCATAATAAAGAATAAATGTAAATTTGATGAAATAAAAAAATTGAAGTCTAATAAAACCATTAGTAGGAACGATCTTTAAATATGTCATTTAAAGCTTTAATCTATTCAAATCATTTTCTTTTAATTATAAAAAGTCAATTTGTTTAAGACTATAATAAATTTGTACTACTTTATTCTTCAAATTATCATAACTAACCCATAAATTAATATTTTTATTAACTATCTTACTGATTATATTTATAGACTTGTTAAAGCATTTTTTATTTCATTATTTAAATTTTTTTCATTTGAACATACTTTCAATGCTCTATTATATTATTGTACTAATTTTAAATAATTTCTCAATATCTGATTTCCAATTGGTTATTAATCTATGAAATATTTCCTTTTTTAAAAAACTGATTTTTTAACACCCTAATATCCAGAAATTTTTTTTTTTTTTAAATTTTATATTTATCACCTTATACTATTTATAAAATTAAATGATTACAAATTTTTTGGTTTTTTTTTTTTAAAAAATCAAAAAGATATCTTTTATAAAATTTTTCACTTTTTTTCATATATTCCAATATTTAAATTCTATTACTTTTAATATATTTTAATGTTTTGATAATTATATAAAGTTCAATAAAAAATATATAATAAAATTATTTACTTATACCATTATTGTACTATATTTCTTAAAACAATAAAACTATTTAGAAATATTCTCAAAATAAAACCTTTTTATAAATTTTAGATAATCAATAAATTTTAAGATAATGCCTATTCTTTCCAATTTAATCATCTGTAATTTATCGATATAACTATTTATGAATAAGAAAAACATTAATTTTAACACTTATCTATTATCCAGATTTTTAAAAAAATAATTTTCATTATTTTTTTTAAAAAATCATGATTCTCTTTACACTAGAAAATGCAGTTTTAAGTCTCTTTTTATCCTCTCACAGGAACTCATCAGAAACAGCCTATTTTTTATGTGTAGATTCAATAGAATTACTGGAATTGTTAATAAATGTCTCATAATTAAAAAATATAAACAATGACAAATTAAATCAGAAATATGCTTTAATTATAACTTTTATAATTATTAGAAATTTAAATATTTATGTAATAACTAAAGAAAAATGTCCAGCAATGATGTTACTATGTAGCATCAATTAAAATTGACAACCATGACAAAATGTCATATTCTAGCAACCAATAACATGTCTGAATTTATTAGATAATAAAAATGGTCTGCTTTTATCTCAGAATCCACTCTATAGTAAACTCAAATATTTTGTATATTTGAGGACTTTGAATATTTCTCTGAAATCCTGATAAACATTGAAATAAATGGACATTTCTTTATAAGTAGAGAAATGTTACTAGATAAACATCAATTAACAGTTCAAAGCTAAATCATATGACCCACAAACTAATATTTTAAATATCTAGATAAAAGGTGATCCATTTTTATTTTAGCATTCATGATCTTATGTTGATAGTAAACTTAGATAACTTGTTATTGGAAGTGTTTAATGTTGCCACCCCCTCCAAAAAAAAAAAAGATTGCAAAAGCCTTTTTATAAATTATTGAAGATTGTTGACCTGAATTAAATAGTTGATAGAGTATAGAAAATAACACATTTATCCAACATCTTTTGATTTAAGTAAATAGATAAATAAATTCCAAAGCAAGTTCCAGATTTTTTTTCACCTAACTACCTACAGATATGCCATCCAATTATTAATTGATAAACAAATATTCAGTTATTATAAAAGAGTGAATAAAAAAACAATTAACTCATGTTACTTAGTAGTTAATTAGCTTGATGAATAATGTATTTTTCATTATTTTTTTGTGAAAAGATTTTGAGACCATTATTCTAATGAGTTATTTTAAGACTAGTAGCATTAGCAATGTTGTTTGCTTATTTATAGTTGGGTAAACTTTCAAAAATTGATTCCTTCCAAATCCATCTTTTAATGTAGTTTTTATTTTTTGTAGTCTTCTACATGTGTTATAAATTATCTGCCTAAAAGCAAATTAGGATAACTAGGCCATAGTCATATGACCAAGTAAGTATTCAACTGTGAAGCTTGCCATTCTCTTATCATTTTGTTCATCTCAAGTTTAGAGCTTCATCATAAATAAATCACATTAACACATAAGCATATATTATAAATTTACTTAAATCCTATATGTTAGCAAGCACATTTTACAAAAATCTTCAGTAAACAAATAATTATTTATCATTATTAGGCATTTTGTTGACTTGGTATATATAATTAGAGGCCATTTACATATTTTTGTTTAATGTCTTTATCAGTGTTTGAATGTATTTATTAAATCTAATATTATGGTCACAGCAGTTGAATAGATTAACAAGATTTTTGATGCAATATACAGAGAGGGGGGGGTCAAGTTCATTATTTTCAAATAATTTTGATTGTTACAAATAAATAATATCCAAATTATATTTATTAGCAATCAAGGAGATATTTTAAAAAAAAAAACACACAACTTAAGAGTTAAATTATATAAATCAGCCATCCGAATTATGTAAGTGCATAATATATGATTAATCATCTTAGAGATTAAAAATAGCAATATAATACTGTACATTTTTATCCACTTTCGTACTAAAACTTATATTTTTGCACAAATGGCAGTTATTTAATTGTTATCTTATAACTTTTTGTTTAGAAATCCTAAATAAAAATCATTTTTAATAATTAATTGGTTCATATTTAGAGATAGATTTTTGTGTGTGATTGTACATATTTCATTGAATTAACATCGAATATTCCATATTTTGAATACGGCTCATTAAATTTTAGTAACGTTAATATATGGGCTGTATAAATGCACATCTGAATAAAATTACAGTAAATGTTTACTTTATATAAAATGGAATATATTAAAAATAATCCAATGGTTTATTGCTCAGGAATTCACAAAAAGTTTGCACAACGGAAGTGAAAGACTATGCCGTGATCCAAGAACATTGAGCTCCAGTCTGTCATTTTAGCACCGCAGGGCATTGAAATATATTGAACTCAATCGTCACAAATTTTGTATATATTAAAAATTAAGTTGATGTTAAAACAAAAACTTTATGCATATATCATATTAAGTTATCTTGAGTGCATCAATAACAAAACATTTTAAAAAGTATTTTTACACACGATATCTAGTTAACTTTAAAAATTAATTTGAAACAAAAAATAAAGAAATAAACAATAGGCAAATTAAGCTTTAGAATATAGATCTTCAAAAACAAAATCATCCGGTTCCCAACAACATTGATGTAGATTCTGCAATATAATTAATCTCAGAGATATATATATAATAAAAAAGTTTATTTTAAATATGCAAATAAATATATTTTTGGTTATCTAGCTGTAAACTTTTTGCAAAATAAAAGTATTAGCATATTATTGAGATAATTATCAAATAATTAATATTAACAAAAACAATAACAATTGAAGAATGCATGCTATTCCAACTTACCTTCATTTGAAATCCCAGCGTGCTTTGGCATCTATTGATCTTGGCTTGTAAGACTACCACGTGACTGAATACATTCGTTCTTTAGCAACTGTTCTTAGCTTTGGTAACCTAGCTTTATGATGTATCCAATGCACTCATACAGCTAGATAACCAAAGAGAAAAGCAGCGCCAGAGTGTATCCAGTCGAGGCAGGATTATTCAGGGGGAGGCGTGTCACAGATTTAAATTACAATCGTCTGAAAAAAATCTAAACAAGCACGTTTTGAAAAGTTTTAAGGTAGTCCAAGCAAATAATAAAACTGTTAAATTTTTCAAACAAATTACGACAAAGCAAATATTTCTTAATTGATTTTTTTATTAATAAAGTGGGAAATTGTTACTTCTTTATTACCAATCGAAACGGGAGAACTGTCTTGCTCTTAAAATAATTGTATAATTTAAAGAGACTCAATCGTTTTTTAAAAAATATTGTAAATGTATATAATTAATTACCATGCTATAATTTTATTTAAAAAAAAAAAAAAAAAAGATTGCAAATACCCTTTCCCCGCCTAATAATGATTTTTCATAAAATTTTGCATATTTTTAAATTGAAAACAATTTATATTTAATATCAAAGAAAATATACAGGTTTTATACAAAAAAAAAAAAAAAGGCATGGGTAATAAATATCCTTACCGCTAAGGAGCGCCAATTAATCGGAAATGCAAAAATGCCGAGTAATTGGTACCAGGAAAAAGTTTTACAATTTATAAATCTGTGTGGGTTGAAGAAAATCTTTGAGTTGATATATGTTTTAAATAAATAATATATACATGGATGTTAATTGTATATATATATTAGTCTCTATGAATTAATAAACATACCAAAAATATTAAATCGTAGCAATTTTAAATCTCATGATTCGAAAAGGTAGATCATATTCACCTTTTTAATTGACATTCCAATGGTAGCCATAGTAATCACGTGATTTGATGATCAGGTAGATGGTTTATGACTAGAGAAATGTGATCTATTGAATTTTGCAATTTTAACGATTTTCAATTTCATTATCACGCACTATTTGAGAATATTTAAAAATATAAGGAAATAAAACATTAGATAAATTATAAGAATATTTTAAATCTTCAAAAAAAAAAAAAAAACAAGATCAAACCACAATTATCCAGTCATGAGCAGCTAAATCAGTTTAAGATCAATATATTTACAATAAAAGAGAATAAATAAATAAGAATTTTAATTCAGCGTTCTTAAAAAGAAAAAAATAATAAATGCTAAAAACATTTAATTAATTGGTTCACCTCCCTAGTTAAATGCTTTAAAACACTTGAAAGAATACCGTATTTTCTTGAACTTATAAAAGTTTTAATTAATAGTTCATTAAACTAAATAATTATATATATAATCAAAGCATTATTTATTATATAATTATTTCCGATAATTAATTGATCATTTTCAAAGTTTGATAGGCTTTTTTTCCACATACAAAAAAATAATTATAAATGCATTGTACAACTTTAGTTTTCGCTTTTTTTTTTTTGCAATTTATTACTGGTGACGTGTCCGCGGATAGTTTTCAAAATGGCGTCAGACGCTATCATCTTTTTAGCCATTACTAATAAGCGAATTTTAATAAAACTAAAAAGTTTCTACTTAATTTGTTTTTGCTTTTTGCATTCTAGATAACAAAAATACATTAATATTTTTCATTTGAAATAGTTAAAAGTTAAGATTCATTATAAGGAAATTCATTTGCATGAAGAAACCTATGGGAAAATGCCTCGAGCAATCGGAATATCAGGTATGCAAGTGATCAGCAATCCGTCGGGCAAAGCGTCTCATAATTCCAAGCTAAAACTGATTAAATAAAAAAGAAAAATTACAACCGGTTTTTCGCTCATTTAGTAATTCTAAATAAAAATCTTTCCAAAGTTTAACATATGTTTTTATATATTTAAATAAAATAATAAGCTTTTTAATTAAATAAAAAGATAACTATTTCTTTCTTCTTCTTTTTTTTACCTTTACCTCTATTATAGCCTTATCTAAATAAAAAATCTTTTTTAAATAACGATTTATACCACTCCCAAACTTGTTAAACTACATAAAATAAGGACTGGTAATATGGAAAACTTTTCATAATTGCATATTTATATAAAAGTTTAATGAAATAAAAATAAGCTTTATATATATATACGTAAAGTTAAATATTAATATTTTAATAAAATATTATTTATTCAGATATGCAGAAGTAAACCAAAGAAAAAAATGTCAATGCAATAGAAAAACCATACCTAAATCCAAATTGCAAAACTTTCCCACCTGTTGCAACAACGGAGTTGAAAATTGATCATGGCAGTTCTAAACTTTGAATACTTGAAGATGTGGGGGAGGTGTATAATAATATTCCACTCAGGGGACTTTTGGATGCTTACCAACAAATTTTACTCAGACCGTCTAGGGTATGGCTTCCTGACTAAAAGACAGACCTGATTTACAATTCACCTCAAAAGTATTTATAACCTGGCCATTTGTGACCTCCTCTGGCTTTTGATTGGCTAAAAGTTCGTCGTAGGGTACTACGTAGCTACGTTTGGAAATTTTACCTGTAATTTTAATTGTTGTTAAGTGTCCTCCAATTCTTAGCGCATGCTCATACTTTCTTCTTTTTTTTTTTCGGAAGGGAAACGCCTGGAACTAAACACATCACTTTTGTTACCTTAGTAACTGCATTAGAATAACCGGTTAAGAAGTGCATTATTTTCTACGCAATACATTCCTTTTATATTAAATTCATAGCTACACTATTTTTTTTTATTTTAAAACCATGAAGCATAAATTTAAAATTTTAACAATTATAAAAGAATATTTTAATCAATTTTTGCTTAACCATAGTACAATATTACATTTCTGTTAACGTGTTCTTTAATTAAAAATTACAAAAACAAAAAGTAAATTGTCCAGTGCTAGTTATTATTCTATTTTTGAAATCACATTTGTAATCTGTATAAAGACGGAAAGAAAATAATTACATTAGTTAAATTGATGAATATGGCTCCTCAAATTTTGGTTAACTGCATAGATATTTAATTTTATGTGTGCATATATATACAAAGTCACGTGTATGATATATAAATCATTGACTATACATTGGGGAAATAAAAGTTCGTCAGTCAATCAGGTTCAAAGAAATTCATACACAATGCAGTGTAAAAAGCAGAGTTTGTAACTCCAAAGAGTCACTTGGAAAAAGTATCACGTTTTAATAGTACTACTATAACCATGATCAATTGAAATTTACCACTGCTTTCACTATCCATATATAAAAAATTTACAATATTATCAACTGCACATAAAAATATAAACAATTATATTATTTGTAGTTCCCCTTTTTGCGTTTATTATATAACACTGACAATCCAGTATCATATTCAATTATTAATGTAATTCTACTTTCCTTATTAATAGTAATTAATTTCTATCTTAAATGTTAATCATTATGTGTTTTTTTCTGAATATAATTTATATTTATTAAAGGAATGTGTTTGGTTTTAAATGAAATGATTAAAATAATAAAATAATTGAAGTTCTAGTATAAAGTTCATTTTTAAAACGACAAATACAAAAAAAAAAAAATGCTTAAATCATATAAAATGCACAATGCACCTTTGTCACATGGCAAGCAGAATATGACATTAATTCAAATGTTCCATTATTGTGGATCCCATTATTTTGACAATATTTTATGTGTGCATATATATATTAATTTCAAGACTCAACAATTTGGCACATAATTGAAAATTCAGGATTCTACAGATTGTTTTGCTTACCAATTTTTACTTTGAGGACTCAAATCTTGATAGCACCATTTTAAAAAGTTGTGAAGTCTGTTTTAAGCCTAATCAGTTTTTGTATAACAGAATGGGACATTTTTTTTAATAAACACAAAATAGAAAATGAAATCACAGTTTTAAAAATAAAGAGCTATGCAATGTCATAATGAGAATAGTCGATATGTTATAATTAGCTCCTAGGATGTTAGAATTGTGAGCCATACTTAGTCATTTAAAAGATTAAAAACTATTGACAGTATAGAGACTGTGTTGCTATCTTAGAAGTTATACAGTTCACTTGTGAAAAAATGAAAAAAAAAAGTTCAATCTGGCCAAAATCATGAAATATATCAAAAATCATCATACAAAAAATAAATAATGAAATGAGGATATGAGTAAATGGTTCAAAACCATAAAATAATGATCATTGATAATTCTTCATGATTTAATGTAGAGATAGATTGGCATTCTGGAGCTCAAGAGCCATATATCACCATGCTCTATCACTTCCATTGCTCAAACTTTTTTTTTTTTTGACAAAGTATTTTTAAGGACATTTTCCTGCTATAAGAAAAATAAGAATAAGAAAAATAAAATGCATTATCTCATAGGGGATTGATTAATCAAAAAATTGAAAACAATTTTACTAAGCAATAAATTACTAATAACGGTCAAATCATTTCTAAAATCTTTAAAAAATTCATTTCTTGTGCATTCAAATTCAGGGCAATTGTTTACTTAGAGTTTTGTCTGATCTACAGATGTAAGTTATTAACCTACAATTAATAACTCTTGATTCCCAAATCTAACAACAGTGTAACATTATTTGTCAGTCTGGTACTACTTTAATCCAATTCAATTTAACTAATTTTAATAACATTTCATTCTTGTCATCAATTCTGTTGTGTATGTATGCATTAATGACACTGAATGGTTAATCATTAAATATTTATTAAACATGTACAATTGAACTTTCATAATATAAATGTTTAATAAATAATTATTAATAAATCACCCAGTCTCATTAATGCCTATATACACAACAGAATTGGTGACAAAGTTGAAAAATAATTGAGATTGGATTGGATTGAGTTGGATTAAATTAGTATAGAATGACAAATAAGGTTAACATATTACATCTTAGTAGTCTGTAATTATTAATCATAGGAAAGCTGCAGAAAGGAGTTTGCTATTAACTGAAAGGAGACCTTTTGATTCCTCTTAAAGGCCTTAAAGTAACTGAACAGGGCAAATTCCTAATGTCCACTCCATACGTTCTTGTCATTGCAGCTGTTATTACTACATGATTATTCATATACTATATGAACATGGATGGGCAGCTCACCAACATGCATTAACCAGTGTGGTGAGTTTACTGACTTTTGACCTCTGAGTTTAAGATCAAGAAACACCATGGTCTTTTTTCTCAGTTGCCTGATAAGGCAGCATGAAAGTATGTGTAAATGATAAATATTTTTCCAATAGAATCATGACAGACAAAAATAAATCACGGCTCTTATTCCCAGAAGGCTGCCAAGTCACCATCCAAGGCAGCAGTTGGTGTAAGAAGGCAGAGAGTGCTAAGAATCGACTGATTGTCGACCCAGGTTTCCATTTGATGATGATTTTTTATTTAGGTACTTACAACTGCAGATCAATTTCAAGTGAAGGAAGATTGCAAGAATTAGAAGAAGAACTGTCTTATATTAAATGGGACATTATTGGAGTTTGTGAAATGAGAAGAAAAGGTAAAGAGACAATTGATTTAAAAAGTGGACATGTACTCCACTATAAAGGCATAAATATTGGAAATACAGGTGGAGTAGAATTCATCATAAAGAAAAAGGGAAAGAACAACATTGTGGAGATTGATGGTGTATCAGACAGAGTGGCAAGAATATTTATACAACTTAATAGCAGATACAAATGCAGATAATTCAGGTTTATGCCCCAACAAGTTCTCATACTGATGAAGTAAGTAGAAGATTTTTATATGGATGTACAAAAGACTTGATCAGAGTAAACAGCATTTTAAAATTTTTGTGGAAGACTTTAATGCTAGAATTGGTAAACAATTAAAGATGAAAGTGCTGTAGGTAATTTTGGTTATGGTAATAGAAATGAGAGAGAACATAGACTTGTGAAGTTTGCAGAAAAAGAAAAACTTTATATTATGAATTATTTTTTTGAGAAAAATGTTAAAAGGAAATAGACATGGAAGCATCCAAATGAAGGTACAGAAAAATTGGATTATATTTTGACTAACAGAAAATACATATTTCAATATTGTAATGTTCTTAATAAATTTAACACAGGAAGTGATCATCGATTAGTAAGATATAAGATACATGTTAATGCAACACTAGAGAGACAAAAATTATTAAGAACAACAATATTTACAGTTGCTATTCCTAATCTTCAGAAACTTTCTAATGAATTTAAATTAGAACTTACAAATCGGTTTCAACTATTAGTAGATTTTGAACATGATTCAGATTTGAATGAAATTAATAAGAAAATAACTGATACACTTTTAAAAATTGCAACAAAGATAGCTGGTAAAAAAAAGAAGCAATTGACCAATAAAATTTCTACTGAGACTAGAGAATTTATGAAGAAAAGAAGGAATATGAAGATATAAAAAAATGATGCATTAAAAAGAACTGAATATCTAGAATTTTGTAAAATGGTGTGGAAAAGAGTTGAAAATGATATAAGAAAGTATAACTGTGAACTAGCAAGGAAAGCTGTAGAAGAGAATAAAAATCTCAAGAGTGTAAAACAATATTTTGGTATTGGTAGGAAATTTATATCTCCAATAAAAAAAAAAGATAAAATAATTACTAAAAACAGAGATGACATCATGAAATGGGTAGAAGACTTCTATCAAAAATTATATAGTAATAAAGAACAAGTAACTCCTATAACTATTATATCTTCCGAATTGCTTGAGAATAAAAATCTCAAGAGTGTAAAACAATATTTTGGTATTGGTAGGAAATTTATATCTCCAATAAAAAAAAAAGATAAAATAATTACTAAAAACAGAGATGACATCATGAAATGGGTAAAAGACTTCTATCAAAAATTATATAGTAATAAAGAACAAGTAACTCCTATAACTATTATATCTTCCGAATTGCTCAGAATTTTAAATGAAGAAGTGAGACAGGCAATTAAATTTATAAAGAAAAGAAAGGCTCCAGATAATGATAGAATTATAATTGAAGCAGGTGAAGAAATAGAAATTTTTTTAGTAAAGTTATATACCAAATGTCTAAATGATAAAGATGTACCAGATGATTGGAAAAATGCAATATTAATATTAATATCTAAAAAAGGTGATAAAGAAGATATTAGAAATTACAGATTTATCAGCCTTTTATCAGTTCTATACAAAAATTTTACCAAGATAATTACAGCTCATCTATAGAGAACATTGGATTTCCACTAACCAAGAGAACAAGCTAGATTTAAAAGTGATTTAGTACAGTAGATCATATCCAGGTATTGAGAGAAGTTATAGAAAGAACAAATGAATATGAGTTGCCATTTTGCTTTGAATTTGCAGATTATGAAAAGGCATTTGATTCTATAAACATTTCTTCAGTGATTAAAGCATTGGATCATCAAGGTATAGATCCAGGATATTGTCATATTTTAAAGAATATAAAAATGCAACTACAACAATTATATTACATAATGATACTAGGAAAGTCAATATTGAGAAGGGTGTAAGGCAGGGTAACTCCATATCTCCAAAACTTTTTACAGCAATGCTGCAATAAGTATTTTGTGGATTAAAATGAGAAGCTAAAGGAATGAAAGTAAATGGAGATTATTTAAGCCATTTAGATTTTTCAGATGGTGTAGTTGTTTTTGCAAATAATGCTTTAGAGCTGCAAGAAATGTTGCAGGAGTTATCAGATGAAAGTAGGAAAGTAAGACTAAAGATAAATGTTAAAAAGACTACAGTAATGTTTAATGGATTTTCTCAAAATTAGAAAATAAAGATTGATTATGATGAGTTAGAAGAAGTTAACATCTACAAATACCTTGGTCAGATTATTAATATAGATGGAAACCTAATGGATGAAATTAATCATAGAATTAGTCTTGGTTGGAATGGTTTTGGTAGAAATAACTTGATATTAAAAGGAAATATGCCTATGTGTTTGAAAAGGAAGGTTTTTAATAAATATGTTTTACCAATTCTTACATATGGATCTGACACATAGGACACTTAATAGAAGATCAATACAGAGATTTCATACCACTCAAAGAAGTATGGAGAGATGCATGTTGGGAGTAACAAGAAGAGATGGAAAATGCAATATATGGGTAAGAGAACAAACAGGTGTTACTGACCTTATCAAAAAAATTAAAATACTGGAGTTGGGCTGTACATATTTCTAGAAGAGATGATAATAGATGGAATACTGGAATCTTAAACTGAATTCCAAGAGATTGTAAAAGACCCAGAAAAAGACCATATATGAGATGGATGGATGAATTAAGAAAGGGTGCAGGGGTGATGTGGAGAAGAGAAGCTAAAGATCAGAGAATATGGATTAAACTAGGAGAGACCATCCTGAAGAGGA